>OX465378.1:15499063-15813711 GCA_950004255.1 Mesopsocus fuscifrons
AAACTTTCTAAAAGCACAGAAATCGGCGGAATCCTCTTTTTGCGATAACAAAAGGCTCGTCCCTTTTTGACGCTAATCCTTTGCCTATTGTGAAAATCACGTTTTCCCGCGCCGACACTATGGTGACTGGGACAAACACCTGTTTTGCGACCTCTGATCACTCTTACAGCAGGCTGGGGATAGTGGGGATGCGATCATAGGTCACGCACCCCCTCTGAATCACCGCGACGCGTAGCAGAAATCTTGAAGTGTAGGAATATCTCTTCACTGACAGGTGCCTTCGGACGTAAAACTGAAGAGAATGATGGCATTAAGATTTCGGAAAAAAGAATCATAAAAAATCTTTCCTCTGAAATCTCAAGCCACCCATCCCATCTTATTCTGCTACGATCTTGCACGAGGTTCATATCACTGCAGAAGGTGCCTCGGAGCTTAAAATTGAAGAGAGGGTAAGACTTGGGACGGCGAAGAGTAGAATATTAAAAATAAAGGGTCAGACAATGGTCGCACTTGACTTTCTCGCATATTTTGCGCTACTGAAAAACAGAAATTTTGATTTTTTTAAGTCATTAATTTTTTTTGCCACAATTATGATTTTATCACATGCACACTGAATTTCAAGGAAATCAACTAAACGGTGAAGTTTCGGCCGGCGCGCAAACCACTTATTGTTTCTTCTTTTGTTTATAACGGCTATGATTTTTGGAAAATCGACATTCTGTTGAAAAGGAGTCTGAACCATCTATCTGAAATCACTTTTACCACTTTTCAAGACTATCGCTCTGATTGTGTAGTGTCAAATCCGTCTCGACCAATAAAAAACGTTATTCTCGTTTTTTCCACTTTTTGACTTTATTTTAAATCGATTGAATAGATCTTCAATCAGTCTTTAAGTAGTACTATTCAAGACAAGAAAATTGAATTTTGTACAATTCTGACGAATACCTACTGTACATGGGGCCAAGGTTTTCATGTATGGGCCAATTTTGGCTGACATTTTTAGTCCATTTAGTCCATCTAAAAAATGATGAAATTAGTCCTGAAGCATATATATAGGGACACAAATGCGAAATTTGAAGGTTCTAACTTGATAACTGTACCATCAGGAGCGTTCTGAGTAGGTACCTATTTTTTTGACACTTTTTGGACAATAGTGGGCGTAATTTTTAAGTTATCAAAATTCTAGTAAAGAGATATCTTGGAACTGATATTAGACATCTATACTTCAAATTTGAAGAAAATCGGTTGACCTCTAGCCGCGCTACAGACGAACATCCAGACGGACAGACGGACGGACGCACGTTGGACGGACCTAAAAACCACTTACTCGGTATCAGGGACGCCTTTTGCAATGAAAATCTCAAAATTAAAATTTCGCACGTTAACATAACTTATTTCTCAGCCCATGTATTACATACGGGCGAGAAAGTAAAACTCTCCAAAATCCCAACTCATCCACTCCCTTTAACAACTCCTTATAAGTATCTGGATGCGTCCAATAATATCAATTATGCAATTTCGATTGCGGTTTTAATTGACCACTTTTGTAGGACCAACCCAAAATTACGACATTGCAAGTTGACATTGATGTTAAAGAAGACAAATAATATACCTATGTCATAAAATTAAAATATCCAATAGTGTCCTCAGAAACTGGCCGATAAAACGTAAACAAAGTAGCAAATGTAAATGTGGGGGAGGCGGGTGGGAGACTTCCTGTTTTGTACAGTTTAAATAAATTCTATTTTAATAAATTCTATTGTATACTTACTCTAATAGCTGCGCTCGAAGTCTCAAGTCACCCTGTTGTATGATTCGATTAATTCACTTCATTGGTCGAAGGTTGGCATCACTGTTGAAGGCGCGTCGAATTGAAGAGAGTGTATGACCTGAGATGGTGAGGAAAAGGATCCTTAACCTTAAATATGCTCATCAAAATCCCAGTTCATCCACTCTCTATACCAAGTTCACTAGGCTTAGGTATAAAGGTAGGAGAATCTGAAATTTGACCCCTTAAACGTGTAAACCCGAGAGGGTAAAAAACCCTTGACTGTCTTGGATCAGAATTTACAAATAATCTGACCCAAAACTGTCTAGGTTATCTACCCCCCTTCAAGGACTGAGACGAAGCAGCTTCACTCCTTACGTTGGAAATTTTTTTCACGAACAATTCCTCTTGTTTTGCGTGTGCGAATGGTTAAAAAATAGCCACGTTGTCGGTACCTATATCTACCTGGCAGAAAACAAGCGGTACGACACGGTCGGACAAAACTTTACCTGCTTATTTGCGTGGTTCCTAAAAATAAACCCTTGGTTAAATGACTGGAGACGGAAAAACTTTTTGACGAAAGGAATGGCCCCAGAATATTCCCCCGAGTACTTAGAGACCAAACACGACGTACTTCGGCAACCACCCAAAACTACCCCCTAAAAGGAGGTGGGGTGGTTGGGGAAGCTCGGAAAAACTTTTTAAAAAAATAAATTGTCTCAGAACGTTTCCCCGAGCATTTTGATACCCCACACAACGTACTTTGGAAAGTAACCAAAACTCCCCCCAAAAGGGGGGGAGGGGTGGCGAAAAAACATTTTGACGAAATAAATTGCCTCAGAACGATGTCCCGATCATTTTGAGCCCACACAACCCATATTTCGCAAACCACTCAAATCTACCCCCCTTAGGGGGTGGGGTGGTTAGATACGTTCAGAAAAACTTTTTGGCACAAAAAATTAGTTCACAGTGTTCCCCCGAACAGTTTGAGACCCCACAAGCCGCACTTTAAAAGCCACTCAAAATTGCCCCCCCCCCCCCCCCGGGGGGGGGGGCTCAGGATAAGCCATATACCATTTGTAACGAGTATGGCGGTTGTCACGTGTCCTATCCAGAACTACTCGTATACCACAAACCGCTGAATCCTCTGATTTCACCCTTTTACAGGCCCAGGGGGACTTCCCCCCTTTTTTCAGCG
The DNA here is from genome assembly GCA_950004255.1 of Mesopsocus fuscifrons. Lineage (NCBI taxonomy): Eukaryota > Metazoa > Arthropoda > Insecta > Psocodea > Mesopsocidae > Mesopsocus > Mesopsocus fuscifrons. The sequence goes on from OX465378.1 coordinate 15,502,030, forward strand.
GCCAGGGAGTTATGCGGGGGTAGTGGGTGGTATCATTGGATTCGTAATTATTTGTTCTATAATTGTCTAAAATTTCATCAAAATCGTTAGAGCCGATTTTGAGCAAATATTTTTTTTCTACCTTTTGGGGGAGTTTTTGGGGGGTAATCCCCCTTAATTTTAAAGGGGGGAAACTGGGCTTCCGGATTCTGATTTCTTCCAATTTTAGAAAGGTCACTACCGATTTTGAAGAAAATCGATTGAAAAGTGCGCCGTCCAGGTCAATGCCACATACATAGCTAGCTAGCTACACACATACGTACTGACACGGAGTACCTGACCTCTTCTAAAAATTCCTGGGGGCAAACTTTTCGTCGGAGGAAAAAAGTGAGACGGTTTTCATATTCCGAAGGAATGGACGTTTCCGAAATGTAAATGCAAGTTTCAATCGCTTTTGAGGTCTGGGAGCAATGACGGTTCAAAGTTGAGGTTTGCCGAAAATTGGCCCGCACGAATACAATACTTTACCTTACGTATACTCCGTATACAGGTAAAGTAAAAAGGCAACGTACCAACAGGACATCAAGTGCGACCACTCTCCGCTTAATTTTGACCACGGCATTGGAACGATTCAACTGCGATCAAAGTCGACACCAAAGTGATTTCCCCACCGTATTATGTAAGATAAAAAGTCAAAGATAAGGATCTACCAATACTGTTGACTCGGCCCTCTGTCTAATAGAAGGAATGTGAGAATTACCCAATATCTTCCTCTACATAACAATAACAATCTAGATATAACCGAATCAACAGTTGGGGGTTGCCTACATGACTCTGTTCTTTCTTTCACTACACATACAAATAAGAGACCTATATACTTTTTGTGACATCCTTGAGCAAGTGCAGTATTGCGTTAACAACAGCTTATGGTGTAACACTCAGCAGTGGCGTAACTAATCATTTTCAAAGGGGGGCGGCTTCGCCTCTCCGCCCCCCCCCCTCCGACTTCGCCTTACCCCCCCCCCCCCCCCCTGCAGTATAAGTAGTTGAGACAAGACAGCCTTCCTAGCTGGGTTTGTTGTAGAATATTTGGTCGGAGGCTGTTGGGTTCGATTTGCGGTCTCGTCTAAACAATAATTTCAGACACGAGCAAGCCCCAACCGGGGCCATTTCCCCCACCCCCTACCTTCCCTTCTACATGCGAGCGAGAAGTAGGTAATCTTTAGATAAAAAAATTCTTGAATTAAAAGAAATGTATGCCTTTTTTTCGTCCAGTTGCCTTGGCTAGACCCCTTTGACGTCCCCTTCAGACGCCCACCCCCCCCCCCCCCAAAAAAAAAAAGTAATCGAGTGAACAAAGCGAGCGAGAAGAAATTTAGAGATCCAAATAGTTGGCTGAGATAAAACGTTTATTTATTTATTCATTTGCCTGACCCCCGAAAAAGGAAGTCAGTAATCGAGCGAGCGAAAGGAGCGAGAAGAAAATTTGAAATTCATATAGTTAGCAGGGATGAAACGGTTATTTATTTATTCATTTGCCTCTTATAAAACCGTGCCAACTGCTTACGGCGGGTCGCACTGAACCCCGACAAACGATGTCAGTATAATCGAACGGCGAGCGAAGCGAGCAAAAGGAACATTTTAGCAAAACAGCTAGGAAAATATGACTTCCTGTATTAAATCTAACGTAGGAGCCTTCGGGCCCGTAGGCCTCGGCCCCCAGGGGCCCCCTAGGCCCTCTGGGCCCCCCCGCCGCCGGGGCCCATCCGTGCCCCCTGGGCCCCCGGGCCCGGGGGCGGACCGCCCCCCCCCCCCCCAAATTACGCTACAGACACTCAGAGCTATCTCTTTTATAGGTATGTAGTACTGGGAAGAGGACGAATTTTCCTGTGGTGCTTCTCTAAATGCTTTTTGTAATGGTGTTCAAAATTCCATGTAAAAACAAATTTATGCAGAAGGTTCAATTTCGTAATACCGATGATGTATATTCAAAAATTTGCAGGGAAGAGCAAATGGACACTTAGCTAGTCCAAGTTTAGTCAACTTACTTCGGGCCTGCTAACACCCAAGTAGGTTTATCTGTCTCTTTCCTTTCTTGTACCCCTCTAATAATGACCGTCTAGGTCGAAAGCGCTTAGGATTTATTATTACTTTTTCGTGGGTTTTGACTAAGTTATTTTTGACAGTTTTTTGGTGGTGGTTCCTATTACTAACTCTGGTTGAGGCGATGCTGGGTCCACTAACGATTAACTAAACATGGATTGCAGAAAATACCACAAAGTTACGAGTTCCCTCTTAAATATCACTTAGCTATAGACCATGGGGGTCCAGACCGTCCAACAACAACCTCGATAGTCGAGTGGTCGACTTCGGAGGAACACTGAGAGCAGTGACCAAAAGAAGTTCTGATCGGTATTCACCTCTGTTTATTCTGCGTGTCGGATGAAAGGTATATCGAGGCTGTGGTGGTTTGGAACCCACCTAGAACTGTATGATGGGTGCATATATGGAGCTGGTATTTGGTAGGGCTGCCATCTGAACACGATGGGTATGGTCTAGTTGCTGTCTTCCCATCCCTCACTCCTCTACTAACTTATGAGGGTAAAGCCTGTTCGGAGCGGGGGATTGGGAGATTTTTCATATTTTTTCTGTGTCCACCTAATACTTGCAGATTTAGTGTTGGCCTATCCTAAAGGAGCCTAATTAAGTACTTATACTCATAGGATTGGCTGAGCGAAACTAAAGAACTCAGTTCTGTTAATGTAGTTGCGCCGCCGTTTTTTTTTTTTTTTGCCTCAGCTACAAGGCATTATGGCCATTACCACAATAGGTCACGGTACGTCATTGCCAGGAGCTACAGCCAGGAGCCGCCGTTTTTGTTGGGATAGAGTAGGATAGAGAGCCTACACGGAGCCCCTGCTCAGTACATTCCCTCCCCTACTCCATGCTATCAAACACGGTGGCACGACGCGTCGCGGCTAGATGGACGAGGTTCGTAAAAGTGAGTAAGTACTAAGTATCAACAAAATAAAGAAGGTCGTCCACCTAGCTGCGCCGTGCCGCGCCTCCGTTTTCCTTGGCATGGGGTACATAGGATAAATAACACTGCTACCCCCATGCCATCCAAAAACTGTTCCTTCCGGTGTCATAACCTACTTATCGGTATTCACTTAGCTCAAGTAAGAATGGTACAAGGTCAACTAGAAACTACTACTTTTACTAGTAAGTCAACACATAAGATGTGATGGTTTTGGCTATGTATGTGATTTTACGTAACGTAGTCTTGTTTAGTAATTGTATGTTTAGTGTTCTTACCTTAAATATAAGGAGTAATTGAGAATGGGTGCGCGTAGCCATTCCATTTTGTACACACTCTGTCTGGACTTGCACACTGTCACGTGACTGGCGTCTGCAGCCACGTATTGTTTATTACTTAGTCTATGTACATGACAATCCTCTCCCCTTAACGTAGTCCCGTGGGGGAGGTAATGTACCACACTGTTGCACTACAAGTTCAGGCGCGCAGGCGCCTTTGCTTGTCGGCGGCCTCGGCGCTCCGCTACTGACGGCGAGCGCCGTGGTGTAGCCACAATCTCCACCGCTGCTGGCTGCACCGGCTCTAACGCGGGGGGCACAGCACCCATTGACGGGCGCCCCTGTACTGGGACCGCGGCGGGCTGAGACGAAGCTCCCGTCGACTGACGGCCTGTAGGCGGGGTCGACGAAATAGTCACTCCTGGAGCCCTATTATGGATATTTTTATCACGCGTGATCACGCAGTTATCACGAAAACATAGGGAAAATAGCATTGCAAATGTTTATCACGCGTTATAAAAAGTTCCGTAATAGAGCTGCTGGTGAAGGTGCCGGCGGGCGAGGTGTCACGTGCACTGTCGGCGCTACAGCTGCACTACCTCCCGGCGACGGAGGAACGAAGGCCGCTGGAGGGTGAAGGCTCGTCCCCACCGTACGTAAGTGATTACTGTGGCGACGTACTAGTTCTCCATCAAGTAACACTGTCCACTGTAAGTCACCATCACGAGCAACAATTGTACCAATGGTCCATTTCTTCAATGGATTCGTAAAAGAACGCACAGCTACTGTCTGTCCTTCTTCAAAAGTAGGCGTTTGAAGAAATACTCTGTCCCCTCGCAACTTCTGCGTAACGTCACTGATGAAATCAGGCTTGCCGAGGCTGAGAGGCGTTCGTAGTTCCCTCTTGAGAAACAGAGATGCGGGACTCACGCCCGTAGTGACATGAGGTGCCCGGCGGTATGCTGCCAAGAATTTCAGTAGCTTCTGCTCCGCTGTACCACTGGAGCCTTGTAGAGTGCGCAAACATTGCTTCAGCAATGATACAAAACGCTCTGCTTGGCCGTTGGATGCTGCATGGTAAGGTGGTGGTGATGTGACGAATGCCGTACTGCTTGTAAAATCGCTGCATCTCCCCACTGACGAGGCTGGACTGATTATCCGAGACAATGGGCACAGGTAGACCGTACCTCGCAAACAATGACTCGAGAACACGTCGTATTGTATTCGAAGTCATATCTCTTGTAATGAATATTTCTGGCCATTTTGAATGAGCGTCAATAATGATTAAATATATCAGACCACCGTACATTGCAAAATCCATGTGTAAACGCTCCCATGCACTTGCTGGATATTCCCAGTAGTGTGTAGCGGCCTTAACTGGTCGACCCTTGTGTAAAGCACATGATGGGCAATTTTTACACATATTTTCAATATCTCGATCGATATTTTTGCTTCGAGCAAGGGCTTTAACTTTAACTATTCCCAAATGCCCAGCGTGTAATTCTTCAAGTATTGCCTGTCTGTACTCACGCGGAATGTACACACGTAACCCGCGAAGGATGCACCCCGACTGCAGGCTGTACTGCCCATCTTGTCCCGGGATGGATTCACCGCGGCGAAGTTTGTCCACGATCTCCCGCAGCTCTGGATCCCGTAATGTCTCCGCGGCTATTTCTGCAGGTGAATGCGGGAGCACTGAGATGTGCTGGATCTGGAACTCCTCCAATGTATCAGGCACGCCGAGTTGTTCTAGGTATGTAACGGATTCCACGAAAAATCTGCATTTTTGTAAATTGAGCCGGAGACCGTTGTCCTGCAGGCGCTGTAGAACTGCCGTCAGCTTCTCTCGTAACGCGGCCTGCGACTCAGCTCCCAGAAGAATATCATCGAAGAATACTGCAATCCCGTCGATGCCTTGAACCACGCCCTCCATGAAACGTGTCCAAATTACTGGAGCTGCTGCACAACCGAACATTAGTCTCTTCGGCCTTAGCAAACCTTTTCGTGTATTCAGTGTAAGAATTTTGGATGATTCTGCATCCAGAGGTAGGCTTAAGTAGGCCTTACGTATATCTAGTTTGGCGAAAACTTTGCAACCAACTATTGAGGCAAGTAACTCCTCCAACGTGGGTATCGGGTATTTAGGTAACTCCAGTTGAGGGTTGACTGTAATGGAGTAATCCGCGCAAATACGGATCCCACCTTTCTGTACGACTGGAACGATAGGTGTGGCGTACTCACTGTATTCTACTGGTTCCAGGACTCCATCTGCTATCATCCGATTGAGCTCCGCCTCCACACTTTCCCGTAACGCGAAAGGTACAGGTCGGGATTTACGAAATACCGGACGAGCATCAGGTTGCATTTTGATCGAGCACGTAAAATTTTTCGCCAGACCAATGCCTTCTGCGAAGACTTCAGGAAACTGTTTCACAATGTCCTTGTAGTTTGTATTGGTAGGAGGTGTGGTTAGCTCCACTTTGTGAATATCTGCTTCTGTAAGAATGTCCAGAGCTTTCAGCCACTGTCTGCCGAGTAAAGGCACACACTCACCTTCAAGTATGTAAATGGGAAGGGTGGCTTGTCTCCCTTTGTAAACAACACGTACTTTTGCCATTCCCCGTGGTTTGAGGCGCTGAGCCCCCTCGCCGTATGGGCTGAATGCTTCAGTGGTCGTCTCCATGCGAACTCGAAGCTTTTCGAAGATTGCCATAGAGCAAAAGCTTGCCCCAGACCCGCTGTCGACTTCCATGTTGACTGGTACACCTTCCATGGTTAAACGTAAAATCCATGGCCTGCACTCTTGTAAAGGCTGCGTAATTTTGTAAACACTAAAAGCATCCTCTTGTTCCACGTGATGAACTTTTTCCTTTTTCGGTTTACTCTGATTCATTTTCTTCCGACAAACGGATTCCATGTGACCAGAAACCTGGCAAAAGTCACAAAATGTATTTTTCCTGCAATCAGGTGCTTTATGCGAACTATCCCCACAACGATAACACTGTACTGTACGTGTAGACAAAGAGGAAGGTTTGGATGTATGTCCAGCTTGCTTACCTTGCTTCTTTTGTATTTTGTTTACCGGTGTAGGTGCTCCCGAAAGTGTAGCGGGATGTAGTAAATGTCTAGTTCCTGTTGAAGCCGCTTCCAGCGAAAGAGCCAATTTGTATAATTTATCGAAAGTCGTATCATCTTCCTCTAGGCACCTATCCAATGTATGCCGATCCCGAATGCCACTCACGAAAACGTCCCGTAAAATTTCGGACAAAAACTGAGCGTTGTATTTGCACGGTATACTGAGGTGACGTAGAGCGGCTGCGTAGGCTGCCACTGACTCACCTTCCTGCTGCTTCCTGTTCAGGAAAGCATGACGGGATGGAATTATCAAAGGTTTAGGCTTCAAATGTAGTTTGATTGCATCCGTAATTTGTTTGAATGTAGCAACGTTGAGATCCATGGGGTGTAACAAGTCCTTAGTTAAGGTGTAAAGTGAACCCGGTAGCGAACCCAAGAAAAGTCTCGCCTTATGTTGTTCCGACACGTTTGCGATGGTGCACATGGCTGTAACTTTTTCGATATGATCATCAATATCTTCTTCGACGTTGTACTTGTCGATCCTCGGTAACGGATGTTGGCGATCCTGCTGTACCGCCGCCGCCGGTAATCTGGCTAGTATTTCGGCCATCATACCTTGTAATCTAGCGTTTTCCGCGAGTAATTGGTCCACGTGTGAAGCCGAGGTGGCCATGATCGCAAGTTTGTAAAGTCGCACTGAACGTAACCAAGCACTTGTAATACGTAACGTAAACTTACGCGCACTTTGACGTAGATTTTAACCGAACCGACTGCGCCACTTTAGTGTTCTTACCTTAAATATAAGGAGTAATTGAGAATGGGTGCGCGTAGCCATTCCATTTTGTACACACTCTGTCTGGACTTGCACACTGTCACGTGACTGGCGTCTGCAGCCACGTATTGTTTATTACTTAGTCTATGTACACGACAGTATGAAAAAATTCGATGTCATTAAATATGATTTTCGCATTTTCTTAACAAATAACGCCACTTCGGGAAGTAACAAGAAAATGAAAACATTTTAAATAAAATAAAAAACTGCAATAAATTCTCATAAGATACTTTAAAAGCTTTTCAAACCAAACAAATAAATAAAACTAAAAAATTTGCAAAAAGGCGGGAAAGTTGAATTTGGCACGAGGAGTGCGTTCAGAAATTTGCCACGCCATTTCCTCTTCCGTTTCCTTCGCCATTTCGAAGTTCTCTGCACCCTTGACCTCAGCAATCGAATAAATTATCATTTTTAAGTGTTTTCTTGAATTTTTGGTGTCAAGAAGTATCGAAGATGACCCTCCAGATGCAGAGTGTGGCGTACAACACAACCAGAATGTAAGTTTGTATAGTAAATTGTTGAAAACATGTTTTTTTTTTGCCTCAGCAGGTGTGGCCTTTGGCCACTGTGGAATGCTTTGCCTTGCTGCTACGATTTACCATAAAAATGTATTTGTAGGTACGATTCGGACATTGTTTAACAGACATGTTAAAGTTAGGATTAGCGTTGCGGTACGCCGCTGAGCTCTGGTAAAGCAAAAGGACCCAGGCTTTATTTCCGCCTTGTCAAGATTTTTCCTGATGAATCTTGCCCAGTCTAGGGTATGCTCAGCCCCGCTGGCTACCTGGCCTACTTCGGTGATGGGAAAACTCAACAATCGGGCGTGATTATGCCCTCATACCGTAGCTGAATTATTGTTATCAGCAAGTGTGTGATTTAATACCTATTTTACTCAAAGCAAAGTAGATCGTGATTGCTGATGACATGTTGATTCATGGATGAGTTCTTTCTGGCCACATGCGATGCGTTCTGGAATGGTGGGCTTCCAGTGGCAACTCTCTTCAACAAACGGTACGTCCGGGGATGCCATCTCTCCAGAACGGTCGTCCGAAACTCATCTTATGTGGCCACATCATACAGGAACTGCAGTGTACTTATGCCTATAATAATTAGCTTATCTTCAAGAAACGATACCGTTGTCTGGGATCCAACTAAAAGATGAGTCAGGCTTCTTCAGAGCAGTTCTGAAACTTTGTCTTTGCCTTCTCGGATAAGTTGAAACTAACTACCTCGGTGTCGTGGCGACACTGGTTCGATCCCAATCCTACCATTCTCCTCTGCAAGTAAAGTGAAATATATTTCGAGGCTGTGGTGGTTCGGTACCCACTTAAAGTTGTAGCCCAACATTTAAGGTACTGTGTTTTAGGGGGAATTTCCTCAGGGGTTCAATGCGCTGCAGGGAACCCTAGGCTAAGCATGGCGAACAATGACATAAATTTTGAAGGAGCTTTTGGTGTGGCATATAATGAAGGCCAGATTACCTCATTGACATGATACTGAAATATGGAGCAAGAGGACCCAGCATCTAATCCCGGCTTGTCGAGACTTTTGCTGGTGACTGGATCTACCCAGTCCTGGTGTGTACCTGGCCTTCACTGGCTGGGGGAAAACTGGACTGTCGGGCGTGATTGTGACCTTGTCACCCCCTTGTGTTCTGTACATAAGCACCTTTTATTCTATTAGGCCCTGACCCTTCCAAAGGGCGTAGTGGGATGCAGGGTCCACCTTTCGTAACCTGTACACAAGGGGGTGATTTGGTCTCAGTCACCCCCGACAGTCGAGCTTTCCCCCAACCGGTAATGGGCAGGTACCCTCAGGGCTGGGTAGGGAAGGTTCACCAGAAAAACCTCGAGAAGCAATCAGTAGATCCTGGTTTCTCTAACTTCACTTAGTTCGCTTCGTAGCTCATGCCCTACCACTGCTATTGGTACCACAACACCCCTCCATCTTGCAGTTCTAAAAGACTTGAAATGGATGTAAAGGACTTTTTGGACAGCTATTCTAGTTCTTCGATTGGTTGTCAATATAGTATTAACTGTTAACTTGTTCAGCCTACCTTGTTTTTCGGGTGATCACGTATCTTCCCCAGGTTTCAGGCGTCAGTAAAAAGTCAGCACTTATGCATAGAGTTTACTTGATAAGAAAACCATTGAGTGATCTGGATTAGCCCATTGCATCGATTTTTTGGCCTAATATTTCAAACTCATCTATACTGTCATCCATCTCTTGGACAGTGTCTGCGACTTCATCAACATAGTAATCATCATAATAATAGTCCTCGTTGGTCGCTGTTATAGGATCTTCAGTTGCCCTCGCCTTATTCATTGATTTTGACTTCTTCGCTGACGCCTTTGGAGTTCTTGTTGTTTTTACCGTTTTCTTGGTGATTTTTTCTTTTCTGTTCTTCTTGGTATTGCTGATCGTCGGTCTTCGGCTAGTCTTAAGAGGTTTCAGTGTAGTTGATGTCCGTCTTCCGACTTTAAGGTTTCTTGGCTTAGCTGGTTGAATCATTCCTTTTTCCTTCAGTTTTTCAACCTGATTTTCGGAGTTGATTGCTTTTGTAGATTTCAAACTTTCCTTCAGTCCGGATGCAGCCTTAAGTTCTTGCTGTCGTCCTCCAGTGTGAGTCTTGGTACAGGGATGATCAATTTTGAATGAGGAGCGTGCCAGGACCGAGTGACGGATGCTCCCTACCCCTAGGGTGCCTGCCTTCACATCCTTTTTCGAGATCGTTCGTTCTTTCTCAGTGGACCGACCTGTAATGAATTACAAAAAGTTAAAGCCAAGAAGACATGTCTGTGAGGACTGAGGACCTACAATTTCAGAGTTGATCCCGTTGTGTAAAATTTTGAAGTCAACACTTTTATCGGACACATTTCAACTTTCCAAAATAATTAAATGGAAATACGTTAGTCTCTCTCTCGATAGTGACCATCAAGGAACCATGTAAATTTTTGGTTTATAGAGAGTTCGTCAAGTGACTATTGTGTTCGCTCGTTATACAGAGTGTCGTTATACAGAGCGACGACTGTATTACATTTGCCATTTGTCAGTTCCCCGAAAAATTCAACGCTCAGAAAACGTGAAAAATTGCATAAGAAAAATATAAGCGTGCCCATTGGACCCTTATTTGTAGTTTTCGATTGAAACATTCTGTCCATATGTTGCCAAGTTTTGTCAAGGTTAGGTTCAACACAGTTTTGCGTCTATTCAACCTCATAATAACCATAAAAACTTAAAAAATTTGATCTAGGTTCTAACCTGGTAACTTATACACTTACCCTGGGTTGTAACAACGAAACACCCAACAATTAGCACCAAAAACAATATTTCACGTTCCATTGCAATAGAAGTACGTGCAACAGTACCTGTGCAAGATGGCGACTGCAGCTTTTTTATTTACACTGGTGCAGGTTTAGTGCAGATTTTTAACGACCGTAGAAAGTAATAAAACCGACCGACCATGTAGCTAGATTACCGTGCCTCTCAATGGCCAAGCGGGCAAGGGGTCTGGCTCGTTTCCTGAGAGGTTAGGGTTCTATTCCTGGCGGAAGTATTTTTTTTTTCACTTAACGCATGGATGTAATGGCTTCGGACAAATTCTCTTGGCTTGAAACGATAAATTTCGGATGTGGTTTGTTGTATATTTTAATAATTATTAAATATGTTACCAGGTGCCTACGGACGGCTAAAATTTTCGGAGATTGTCTTTCCCTAATTCAGTGGTCCGCAACCTTTTTTGAGTCACGGCACCCTTTTCGTGAAACCCTCACCCTGCGGCATCCCACTGTATAAGAAATTCGGAGTAGGAACAATTTCCCAGGCTACCAAAAGTACCAACCTTATACCTTTTTGTTTGGCACCTGACTTATTTCGACACCTCTCCAAACTTTTAGCCCCCCCCCCCCCCCCCCCTCCCGGAGCACTCATATTTTTCTTTCCATGCAGTTCTGGCCTATTCGTAATAAGGAATGACTTTATGGGGAATTTTTCCTTTCGACCCTACAAAAAGAAAATTCCAGGTAAAATAACTTGGCTGAAAAATCTTAATCATTTATTTGCCACCCCCTTTTTGAAAATTTTACAGAGAAGACCCCGTGCCTACCCGTCGGTACGGGTCTGGTCACCGTGCACCGTACCTAATCATAAGATTCGTAAGACACGCACATCGGTACAAACCCAGTGTAATATATACATATATTTAAAAGAAATCTCAACATTCTCAACCTTCTTTCTCTTTTGGCCACAAAAAGCTCCACAACCTTCTCCTAGAAACTTTGGGGGTGGTGGGCCATTCAACACCAATGAACTTGATGACATTCTCATGAATTCCCCCCCCCCTCGAAGATAGGAATGGACTTCTTGCGCTTCTCGCGAGGCGAGAAATCTCGCAGCTCGCGCCCATCCCTACCCGGAGACATGCCTGAAAGAAACACTGCTTGCACCACGGTGGAAGACGGGTGTAGAATTCAGTCAAACTTTATATGATGTCCAGGTCCAAAAAGTATTTGCCGATAGCCTACTACTAGATTCGGAACCTGAAAACCCGAAAAACCAAAATCTTCCAAAAATTCATCCGCCATGACTTCATCATTGATCGAGTTGTTGTACCTTTTTTTATACCTGAAAAAATATTATGATACATCCATATTTGCCGATAGCCAGTTTCAAGTTTATTAGGTGATTTTTAATGCCTTGTAGAATAGGAGGGTTCGTATTTACTATTTACTTAAATTGAAATTGAAAGGTATAATAAATAAACAAGCCACACCCAATTTTACATAAAGTGTTTTCTATCTCAAAATCTCGCGGCACCCCTGGACAAGGGCCACGACACCCTGGACAAGGGCCACGACACCCTGGACAAGGGCCACGACACCCTGGTTGTGGACCACAGCCTTAATTTCTGAAGAAAGTTTCTATAAAGTGTCCGCCATTTCTTATTATTCTCCTGTAAATGTGGGCTCGTTACATCAAGAAGAAGTGATTTAAATTTTAGAAAAATGGACTGTGATACCGTTTTAAAATATTTACCGTCAAACTACGTTGTTCTAGCGTAAAACGCGTTATAACTGAGGTTTTACGAAATAATTGCGGGTGATGGTGTGATCCAGCGTGATCGGGAAACTGCTGTTGTAATTGATAACGATTAACGATTAGCATGTTACGAAATTGTTTATATGTAATACCGGTAATACCTAGAAAGGCCTAGATGCTTGTGACTTTACCTATATTTCCAGCTAGTTCTTTATCTGTTGTCAGTTCATTTCTAGATTTTGAAAAGTGCGGTTGCTTGTTTTGAACTGCAGTTGGTAAGTACAAAATTATTACTTCGTTTGTGTAACGTACATTGAAATACCTATAAGCAGTAGGCAGTACCTATTTCCAAAGCCCTGTTTAATTTCTTTCCTTGGAATGAAAGGCTTGTTCAGGAAAGTAAGGAAATCCAAGTCCTCTCTCTCAACCTCAACGGACTGGAGCGGTGAAGTTAGGGCAATAAAATTTTTTATGATTAGTAAGGGTGCCACCTCTTTCATGTTCAGTAATCCCTCTCGGCATGCGGCAGGGGCGTACTGTGTCGGTGGATTCTGATGTAGCATTGCCATAATCCATGCTGGTCTGACTCTAGTATGAGACAGAATTGGAAGTTTTCTGAGAACATTGAACATGAAGCAATAAGACCAAAAAGGATATTCAGATTATATAGATAAATAAATAACTTCGTAAGGTCCCAGGGTCTATCTTAAACTTTTCGAGATGTTTTCTCTAGGTCTTCTCGACTTTTAAGTAGGATTGTGACTTCGACTCCTAAAAAACTGTCAAATGTCGAAGTCGTGTATTTATTTTATGTGCCTTACCTTAAGTTTTCATAAAGTGATTTTTGTGCGTGAGATTTTCCAACATTAGGTATTTGGTAAGTGTTCGTTTGAGCAGGGTGGGCACTGGTAGGTTGTTCATTGCTGTGATTTTAACATTGTCAGTTGGAATCTACTCGTATATCTTCAGTTTTTACACCTACTAAAAGTGATTTTTTTTTGTTCGTCAGTTCATTAGGTACTTAAAAATTTTCGTCTGAACAGCGTGGACATTTGGTTTTGACCCCAATCAGTCCATCCCATCAGGGTTAGGTCAGTGTCAATTCTGCTTCTACTTCAGGTCTTTTGGTTGCATGTGTTCATGATACGGTACAACTTATAAAATTTAAATACCTTGCATTCTATCAAGATTTCCCATGTCAATTATTTTAGAGAAATACTATGGATGGCTTCAGCAGTCAGTAGGAAACACCTCCACGGTTGTCTTGCCTGACACTTCTGAGAATCCACCTCCATCCCTGATCTGTCTGGAAGATATACAGCTTTGGCTGCAAGAGGACGCTGAGAAGGATGAGGAAGTTAAGGAGAAGCCAGAATGGCCGAAGAGAAGCTCTGATGGGGAGAAATCTCGGGCGAATAAAAGTTCTTCACATATGGTTTCGGAAAAGGATAAGGACGAGCCGGAAGAGAAGAATCTAAAATTCCGATTGAGAAGTTACACTATGAAGACCATCGATGTGGATGAACCTCCGAGGAATAAAAGTCCTACACTGATGATTTCGGAAACAGTTGCTGAGAAGGATAAGAAAGAGCCGGAGAGGGAGAATCTAAAATTTTGGTTGAGAAGTTACACCAAGATGAGAACCGTCGATGAGGATAAAACTCCAAGTCCTATGCACCTGGTGCCGGCAGTTGCTCAGAAGGACAAGGAGGAGGTGAAAGTGGGGAAGCCAAAATGCTGGAAGGGAAGTAACACTTGGAGGAATAGGAGAACCAGCAACAAGAAGAAACCCGCGAAGGAGGACGGTCCCAGCAGTGAGAGTCCTTCAGAGGTAAGGTACCGACCGTACACCCGTACACCGTACATAGTACACCTATAACTCAGATTATCTCTGTAAGTAGGCAGTCCAACAGCCTCGGTAGCCCAGTGGTCTAGAAAGTTGACAAAGTTTTTCTGATCGGCATTCATCTCTGATATGTTCATTATGTCAAGTGAAATAAATGTATATCGAGACTGGTGGTTCGGAGCCCACCTAAAGCTGTAGGGCCCCGTCTTGTACTAACGCGATGGGTGGGGAGCTGGTACTTGGTAGTGCTGCCAGGTGAGCACGATGGATACATTTTGAGTTGCTGGCCTTTTCCCCCTACGAATACACGATTTACAATACTGCAGGTGGGACGAACCTGTGTATTATTCTTTTTTTTTTTTTGTTCAGGTTCGCCGTTGGAGGGCAAGAACCCGGGAGCGCAACGCCAGGCGCACATTCAATGGTGGCGTAGACCGGCTGCGGAGCGTTCTACCGGCCTGTGCCAATGCCAAAGCCAGCCTTGCTCAAACTCTACGCTGCGCACGTCAATACATTACGACCCTCTGTGGGAAACTTGACGTTGTTTACGAAGACACAGATTCTGGGGCCATTCCTGGGACCATGGCAACAACAAGCAAGAGCTGTGCCCAACAGACCAGGTATTTCCAATTACTTTTTAAAGGTTGTACTATGTTCAAAACCTGGGGAGGTCAACATAATAAGTTGCCGAGTGGATAAGCCGTTCGGCTTGGTAAGCTTCAGAAGCCAGGTTCGAATTTTGTCACTAATAATAAATGTACCCTTACATATTGTTGTCTTTCGCTACTGATAAATTGGTACTAGACTCCACCTCACTTTTGAATGAGAGCAAATTCAGTGATAATTCAGATAAATAAAATAAAACAGATAAATTCAGAGATTCAGTGATTTAAAAAAAAAAAAAAAAAATCGGGGGTGGATAGACTACTCAATCAGTTGTCGTTGTTAAACTCCTTTAAATCATTGAGGCCCCTTCTACTTTGGGAACCCTGTGTTTTCTTGAGAACAGTAGGTAAAGTTTCTTTCATCCAAGGGTGAGATGGGTTACACCAAAATAATGATAAAATAATATTGTTTCTGTATTACAGAATTGGCCTGAGTTTCTCATCCCAAAGCGAAGACACAGGGTACTTCAGTTATTCTTCAGGCACAGGGTCGAGCAGTTTCCACTGTATTGACGCTTGCCCTGAGAATGATTCCGATAGAAACTCATTCAACAGCAGGTAAGCCAGAACCTTCTGAACCTTACAATTCTTGATGCTGATTTTTTTTTCGCACGTAGGGTGGCTTTTACCATTTCTATACCGTGCAGAAAAAGTTTGTAAATATCTTCCCAAATTTTTGCTGGAAAGCCACCAAGTTTTCTTTTTGGGATCATATCGCTATAGTGAACTTTTACGTGACATTAGACGTAAGGAAGTCGTGAAATCAACTGTAAGTAAGTGACCCTCCTTGTATTTCTATCATGTTAAAACTGTTTTCCTCTCGGTCTCACAGATTTCGGCTGAAGTGCCAGTCTCAGGGCCAAGACACCCTGTACTCCAGTGATTTTCCGGGCACAGGATCCAGCAGCCTTCCCTCGTTTGACACTTGCCCTGCTACTGACTCCGACTTTAATTCACTCACCTCCAGGTACGTAGAAATGCGGAACCTTGCGGCCAAACCGTTGTTAGTGGCCTTACAACTCGCGATACTGTTTTTTGCCCTTATTCGATGACCCTCTGTACTTATATCTGAGTCTTAATGAACTGATCTTGTTTCTGTTTCACAGATTTGGGTTAAGTTACCCTTCACTGGGTGGAGACCACCTGTACTCAAGTGATTTTCTAGGTACAGGGTCGAACAGCCTCCTCCCTATTGACGCTTGCCCTGCAGGTACCTGCAGGTACGTAAAAAAAACCTGGACCTTATGAGTCGTATACAAGAATTTTTTCTGTCGTAATAGTATACCTCCTAACTTTTCTGGAATTTTTTCTGTTTTACAGATTTGAGTCAAGTAGCCTGCCTCAGAACAGTGACACACTGTACTTCAGTGAGCCTTCAGCCACAGCGTCCAGCAGCTTTGAAGCTTACCCTGGCACTTCCTCCGATCTCAACTCACCCACCTCCAGGTACGTTTAGAAAACCAGGATCTTCTTAGTGCTACAAGTCGCGACACGATTTATTTCGCCCGTATCCTATGACCCTTCAGTAGCTAGCCGATGAGTCCTGGAATGGGGGGCTTGTAAGGATGGAGGGTACCTACACAAAAACTGCCATCCCTTTTCACTAACGATACGTCAGGGGATGCCAACTCGCCGAACAGGCATCCAGAAAGCGTCACATGTAACTTGCAGGATGTTCCTGTAATGTTAAAATTACGCATCTTTTTCACAGAATTGGGTTAAGCGGCCCGTCTCAGACCGAAGACAACCTGTACTTCAGTGATTCTTCCAACAGCTTTGACGCTTCCCATGAGACTTTCTCCCAGTTAAACTCTCCCACCGGCTCCGAAAATCAGAAAATTCTGGGAAGTCTGAGCTCAGAAGTGTCTCAGATTCCAGAATTAAATATCAGTTCGCAGGACTTCCTCCCTGCCTCTGAATTATTCTTCAAAAAAAGATCCGCAGAAGACCCTACAGACCTTAACCAGGATGTCCTCCCTTCCTTTGAAGTATTCTTCAAAAAAAGACCCACAGAGCATCCTGCAGACCTTAACCAGGATGTCCTCCCTTCCTCTGAATTATTCTTCAAAGAAAGACCCACAGAAGACCCTGCAGACCTTAACCAGGATGTCCTCCCTCCCTTTGAAGTATTCTTCAAAGAAAAACCTGCTGCAGACCATCTAGATCATGACCAGGACTTCCAAACTTCTGGCAACGCTTACAGCCATTATGCGCCTTCCTCTGTCGTTAGCTGCTGAAGAGCTTTGTAGTTTTGTGCGTGTGGTCCAATGGACATTAGCGCGGTAAAAAAAAAAAAAAAAAAAATTAATAAACTATACTTAGGATGTAATAATATATATATATTTGGCAACTTACATTTTTATCATTGAGGCGCACTCCTTCAGCTGTCCTTGCTGTTCCTTTCTTCTACCTCGAGTGCTTCTGCTCAAGCACTGGTCAGGTCAGCAGGCAATTGAATACGTCTCAAGGTTGCTGTGACCTGACATACTCAGTCTTGAGCAACACCATGATAGGGAACTAATTCACAATATTTGAATTTCCTTGATCGTAAGAAATTTCTTTAGTACTCTCAAGCTTTTGTATGTCTCACAAAGTTCTGCCGTTTCCTTACATCTTCCTATACGGTATCTACTTGGTTAACATGTGACCACTATTTCGATTTTTAGATTTTTAGACAGTTCATTTTATGAGAATACCTTATAGGGAGTGGTACCTCTCCTTACCTTACCAAAGGGTACTTCTTATCTAAGTCATGAATAGGTAAAACATTAGGTTATACAGACAAATCATGCACTTATGTACTACCTCGTGATAAATGGTATGACAGTGGTCGCACAAGCAGGGCCGGCGACAGCCTTTTCGGGCCCCCATTCCACTGGAGTAGTTTATGAAGTATCTATGCACTTTGTTCAAAAAATTCGTGGAGTGAATTTTTTGATTTTTTGGTTTGTTGCTATGGTTTTTGCCTCGCAAATAACACTGACTGATTTTTACTTTCCCTTATATGTATATGAAGGAAGGAATTGTGATCATGCCGAAAATCGATTTTGAGTTTTTCATTGCAAAATGTCGAACAGAGGTGAGGCCAGGCCGTTCGGCTGATTTCGTTGGTTTTCACCGGCGCGTTTGGGCCATTTTCACCAGAAATAATCAATGTTAATTTATAATCAAAATCAAAATTGCCCCTGGCAAAAACGGTTAGGCTCGAATTTGTTGATTACCATAGCTACTGATTCCAGTCGACTTTGGTTTGATTTTTGTTGGTGAAAGTGGCACATCTCATAAGACTGACGGCTCACAGGGAAAGGGCGCCAAGCTAAATGTAGGAGAAGTACAAAGAAATCTGCCGGTAGTAGTTTTATAATTTACCAAGATATGTAACGTCATTAATTTGATGGACATTTTATGACTACAGGAGTGCCGTGGACCGTCCCGTCGCCATGCACCGCACATCCAGTACCGAGAGGAATTATATTTCTCCATATTTCTGTATATCAGTGGTCCCCAAACTTTTTGCACCGCGGAGCACCAAACAGCCATTTTACTCGAAAGTGGAACGACTACCCAAAATATAATTGAAAAATTCTCGACCCACCGGGGTTTGAACTTGACAATTACTGTCACCACTTGACGATACTATATGGTTGTCATGAAACCCATAGAGGTTCAGATAAAAAAATATAATCTTCCCCATAGAGTTTTCCCGAGATTTCCCATCTAACGTATATACCTCCCTATGTTCGCAGAATATCTTCAAGGAAACAACTGATAACTGATTGACGGACTGGAAGACCCTGAGACGGCGCCACCACACCTTTCCGGCGAAAAAATATGCGATTCCACAGAAGAAACCGCAAGTTGCACTTCAGAAACTGCTTCTGACGGAATGTTTTTCTGGTAGGTAACTGTTATTATCTTACATTTTACCTGGAAAATATGAAGGGTCATCTCATAAGTACCAATAAACCACGTTCTGCTTTTTGATTGATTTTACTTTAATTTTCATCATTACTGCTTCGATCTTCTTTTCCAACAACTCACAGTTTCACACAGCACAGGGACAAGTCGCAACCCCACATCCTAACTAAAGCAGACGACTCTCTTTGTAAACAATAACATAGGTAGTTGAAGAATTATTGATAGCGTTTCTTATTTACAACAGTAACTACTCTCAATTGAATATCTAATCAAAATACAAATGTTTTCCAAACGAAACGCATTGATCTGAGGTGGATGCTCTTGCGTCGTTCTCAGCCGATTTTGGATTGGGTAAAAATTACGCCCGTTATAAATAAAACTTTTATATGTCTGGTATAGATAAAAGAAATACCTAGTCTTGACCAGTTTGAGTGTTCAGTCTCTTGTCACGAAAAAATTGCGGGGAAAAAAACTAAAATTTGATGGGTACGGGGCGAGAAAATTATTTGCGGCTTTTGCCGGACTCTTTATTTTACTGTTATCGAACTGATTAATAAATTTTACTCTTCAGGTAGCTGTCCCCAAGGATTCGCCGATTTCACCCTCAAGCCTGACGAATTCGGGTGTGTCGTGATGCTTGGTGTACCATCCAACTAATAACCAATGGGACAGTTATGGAGAAACTATTCGTCAGGTAAGTTTTCCCAGACAAAACTGGGGAATAAACATAAGTAATTAGTTAGTAGAGGTGTGGTGGGACATGCCTGCCAATAGACCATCTCAAGGATTATCCACCCACTGGGCTCACCCCCCCTCCCCCCCCCCCACTCACTGCTAAGCATCACCTCGGAGGTAATTTAAACTAAGAAGAAAAAATAGAGAAAATATGGCATTTCTCCAGTTTAGGCAGCTGGAAGTGAAACTGACTTTTCTCACTCGTCTGTTACTTCATATAATTATTTACCTATCTTGAGAAGGGCAACTAGACAATAAACTTGTGGGAGAGTCAGCAAAAGAGTGGCTTCCCTCTCTCAGTGAATTTCCAGTCCTTTTAAAAATAATTCGTATTTTCAGAAAACAGCATGGCGACAGGACATGGCCGTCCTCCTTGCTCCCAGTTTCATCGTGAAGGGCCAGCTGTGATTCCCAGCAGCAGAGGGTGGTCCTTAAGCCGTTCTTCGGGTAGTAGGACCACCGCAATGGTCGAGGAGCCCTTTACCCAACTAAGTTGTCCTCCGACAGGCTTTGCACAGCGACTTAGCTCCCAGTTTGTGGCAGTCTTCGGTCAGTAGGGCTATCGCCAGGGTCCAGTATGCTTTCACCGCACTAGGTAGACTGGAACCATAGGATAGCAAGCTCCATCAGCTTCTTCAGATTGTAGTACTACACTGCAGAGTTAACTGCGTCCGACGGTCTTTTTTTCAAGTTGGTAACTACACTCATCTGAATTATGACTATGAAACTATGAAATGTTTTCAAAGAGATAATATATTGGGGGAAATTCTGTTTTTTTTTTTTGCTTCTGGTATGACCCCATTCATCACTGAATTTGGAAAGTATTTTTTGAGATAATAAATAATTTTTATTGTTCAGGTTGCTGATTCCGTCCCCAGACAAGATGAAAGAGTTTTCTGGGAAGATGAAACTAGAAAATCGATTCTACGCTGGACGCATCGTGTATTACCAGAACGAAAATGATTCTGTCTATTCTTGCTGTGCCAACCCAGTCAGCTCTTCCTTCAACAGCTTCGTATCAATCCTATGTGAGGTAATTTAAAATGTTCTCTTTGAAATTGAAATATGTATATTATTATTAGCGAATGATAAAACGCTGGAGTTAGTATCTGGAATGGAAATTAGTGAATTAACGGCAGCTCAGCATTCTCCCACCAGGTGCTGTATTGTATGGATTGTAGAGCCAGTACATTTAGCCACCCAATGGGAGAGCAGGTACAAGTGCTGTGGCACCTGGAAGGCTGAGATGCCGGTGTACTCTCTCTCCTTTCACGTCCAGGTACTGTACAAGCCTGCCTTTTTCTAGCTTAGGACGAAAAGATTAGAGGATGGCTTTTACCAGTTCCTTACCATGGAGATAAAGTTATATGTAAGAACGTCAACGTTACCGTTAATTCTCGGGCTACGAGATGTGGGGATAGTGCCGAAATTGGTGTCAAGTCACCCATCTCACCATCTCACCAAGATACAAAATGTTTTCCAGGCAATAATATCTTTCGGGAATAAATCCTCCGATATTTTTTCTTTTTAAAAGATAAATTCCCATTAATTCTATGAATTTGGATAATATATTTTTCGACTGGTATTGAATTAATAAATAATTTTTATATTTCGGGCAGCTGGAACCGTCCAACCGAACGGCGTCGTTAGTTTGATCGTCATCAAGCCGGGCGAATTCGGGAATTGTCGTGATGGTTGAGATATTCCTTCTCATCAAACGTTCCTCCGACAACAACACTACTTCCTACGTTAAGGTAAAACTTACTGTTGTACTTTTTGTTCCGGTGTTACAGCAAGCAACTAAACAATCGAACAAATAAGGTTGATATTATAATATTGTTGGAATGGTCGAACAGCACTAGACACCCATGAAATGATTATAGAAATGTCTCTAGTCTTATGCAACAATGAGTCTATTTTACTTTCTCGTTTTTTAATGTGCAAAGAAAAAATTCAGCTTAATTTGTTCGTTTGTAAACTGCTTCTGTAACAACCTAAAATGTATTGCACAACTGTTGTATCTTCTTTCTGATTTGAAGAGACCTGTAATACGGATAGGTTCAGTTGAGTAGTACCAGGGATGACCGTTCGTCCGAAATAATATTTTCCTTTTGGACACTCAGAAAAAGTTAGAAAAATGTTTGAGGGAATTTTTGGTCCCTTCTCTTGTCAAGGAATTTCACGAAATTCATCCAGAACTGGCCTTCACCTGGTGGTTATGTCTATACGAAAAGAAATATTTTAAGTTTTAGGTTACAGTTTTAAACAGAGATAAGAGGACTTGAACGAATTTAGCACAAAGCCGCATAATCCGAAGCTTTAAACTTGGACCTTAGTTGCCCATGCATCGTGTTAGTACACGATGGGGACCTAAAGTTTATAACACGACCTGGCTAGCTGACAACGCAAGCGGGGTTACGAGGAACATAGTTCTGAGGGTCTAAGGAGTGTGCACTCAGATATTGAAAAAACAAAAGTTGTCCTGACAATAAAAGAAATATAATAACCAGAAAATGCATAATCAAAGAGGGTTTGAGGAAAACTGCGGAGCAAAATAAGATTAGTTGACCTACCTACATCTAGCCTTTAAACAGTTTGTATATCACATGAAGTAAATTTTGACTGGCCTACTCATTTACACATAACCTCTAAGGTGACCGCAAGGAACCGTCTGAGTCTCCCGACATTTCGTCTTGACGCCATTCACGAGCACTCGCACAGAAACCTGGGCAATGCACTAGCAACACCTCACCTCCGGGGTTTTCTATCTACCTACGTTAGACTAGGTTAGGTCCCCGGAGGTTCCCTACAAGCCAGCATCTCTGGGGACGGAGCTGATAGTTACAAACAATAGTTTCAAAACACCAGTTTTAAACAGCCACACCCCAAATCACGACTTACAGTGCGTGAAGACACACCAGGTCACAACCATGTGACTACAGTGCGTGAAGACACACCAGGTCACAACAATGTGACGAGAAGTACTCCAGGAGGGGGGGGGGGGGGGGGGCTCGGTAAGGGGGTTAAGGTGGTGCAGCGACGACGACTCAACGCTGGCGCTCCCGAAGCCGTTCAGCCTCTTCCTTCTGCAGCATCACCGCCTCACAGGAGACCACCGCATCCCACCACTGCTCGTCCGCCAGCGTCTTCTCAACGAGATCCTTCAGGAGTGTGTGCAGGGCTGTGTCCGAGAGGGCACCACAGTGGCCACATGAGGGGTCGTCCACTCGAACGCTTTGAAGCAGCCGTGGCCCGTCAGCACCTAGGTAAGCCGGTAGCAGGTCCACATCTTGCTACGATTCCGCTCGACCCATTTCTTGACGTCCGGAACGAGTTGCTTCGTCCAGGCTCGCTTGTTCTTCGGGCTCCGGTTGCTCCCAGCGGCGTTGCCAAGAGCGGAGCACTTCCAGTACGCAGGCAGCCGTGTAGGCAAGGTGGCGTCCACATCGGGCCGGCTCATGCCCAACCTTGGCGGCCCCAAAGGAACCCGACGTCGCCTCCTCATGTCTGTGGTCAACTCAATTCTGGTCTACGCGTACCCAGTGAGGGCGCACAAGCTGGTGGTGCAGCGTAACCTGGAGTCAAGACTAGTTCTGACCAAGGAGGCAAGCCTCGCCGGTCGAACAGTCCTGGCCGCACCACAGCAGGCACATCGACTGCTTGTGGAAAGGGTGAGGGAGATCCCACCCCTGGAGAGAAGATACGCAGTCCTGGTAGCACTGCAGCAGGCACGTCGACTGCTCGTGGAAGGGACGAGGAGCACCGTCACCAACGGGGATGGAGGCGCCAGCCTCGTCAGCTTCCTGTCCTACCCCCCAGTAGGCAGCCAGGAGCATTAGGTGACCCCCTTAGGAAGGGCCTGAGTGGGGCGAAATGCAAGTGGTACCTACGATACCTAGAAGACGGCTTGACCCCAGAGGAAGCGAGGAAGAAGGTGCTGGAGTGGGAAACCAAGCCATCCCCTTCGACAGCACAGAAGCGAGATAGCACACATGTGACCCCCCCCCCCTCAACTTGACAACACGAAAAGGCGGCGTGAAACGGTGCAACCGCTGAAAGGGCAGAACTGTCCTAGCTCGTACGCTGAAGCAGCTAGAATCACCAAAGTGGCGCTGCTGCCGGAAGACTACCCAAAAACCTACCTTGCCTCTGAACAACAAAACAACCTGGAGCAAGCTCTTGTCGATGCTATGGTTTTTCGATGTATATTCTCAAATTCGGGGAGCTAATGATCTAATGAAATGCCTTGCACTACGAAAAGAGATTGATGACGAGCAGAGTGACGGCGATGACGATCATAATGATGGTGATGAGAATGAGGAACACTTGGATGAAAAATATCCAGATTTCTCTTAACCGGGCATAGAGGGAAGCACCGTTTAAGTTTAAGTGTTATCTTTTAATTTATCAAGTTTATATATCTGTCCTCTGAAACCCCCCCCCCCCCCCTTCGATACCGTGTAGCTACATAATCGACGTGATTACATTAGGGTGGCCACCCCCTCCACTTCGATCGTCGCTGGTACCGGTAAGACTGAACGCCTGCGCCTGTACGGTTACCACCAGTCACCGCCATCGCATGCATCGGAACCCATAACTTGTAACACAGTTTTTGGCACAAAATGTAAAATGGATTATTTTATATTTTGCCGGTAACAGTTTCGAATGGCTTGCGACTGTCCTGCCGGTTGCAGACAGTTTTTTCAGAAGTCGCGCCGTATCCATTCTGTTCCAAACGGTTAAAAACTTGCACGATTTTCGAAAACATTGGTATCGCAGCATCACATTTTTACCGATATTTTATTGAAATTGAAGGAATATAACGAAAAATTTAAGGAAATATGAAATCGGAAAAGAATGTGATCCTTCGGGAAAATAAAATGTTTGTATCTAAGTTTAAGGAAATGAACAATTAAGATTGTACATAATGTGACCCAGTTGAGCGTCCTCATTATGAGGGACTAGAGGAAAATCCACAATGGGGCGGGCGGCCGCCAGCTTTCCACCTAAGAAATTTATAAACCTTTCAACTGGACCAATGCCGTAGCTAATCTTCAACATGTAAAAAGTAGCTACAGTCACTACTACCGTTCCATCCCCTTCGCCCCTACCGTCGCAGATCACAGGTTTTTGACAGATAGTAGTTAGGCCCTTCGCCTGATCTCCACGTGGATTGGTCAGCATGGTCTGGACTGATGCGGTGCTTTTCCCCGGCCGACGTCGGCGATTCCGGGCCCCCCGTATCATGGTGAACGGAGTCCAGGTAATTGCTTCGCCGTCGATGAGATATTTGGGAGTTGCGTTGTCTCCAGACTGACGTTCCGGCAGCACTTCCAGTACGCAGGCAGCCGTGTAGGCAAGGTGGCGTCCACACCGGGCCGGCTCATGCCCAATCTTGGCGGCCCCAAAGGAACCCGACGTCGCCTCCTCATGTCTGTGGTCAACTCAATTCTGGTCTACGCGTACCCAGTGAGGGCGCACAAACTGGTGGTGCAGCGTAACCTGGAGTCAAGACTAGTTCTGACCAAGGAGGCAAGCCGGTCGAACAGTCCTGGCCGCACCACAGCAGGCACATCGACTGCTTGTGGAAAGGGTGAGGGAGATCCCACCCCTGGAGAGAAGATACGCAGTTCTGGTACCAACGGGGATGGAGGCGCCAGCCTCGTCAGCTTCCTGTCCTACCCCCCAGTGGGCCTTTCTGGCATGTCGAAAGGAATTTTTCCAAATTTCAGCATTACAATACATGACTCCTTATAAACTTTAGTTCTGTTACATGAATGGGATTTTAGGAATTGGCTATAGTAGGTAGGTAATGAGAATAGAGGTTGGTAAAAAGAACAAAGAACATATTATATTAAGTCATAGGATAAAACACCTGGTTTCTGGTATGCCAGCTAAGGTAGAGCGCGGCTTTAGGGTCAGTCTCACCAGCTATTAGAGCACGGTGGGAAGATCTATTCCACAGCTGTGTGAGCACGTGGGATAGTGACTAGAAGAGGTAACGATAGCTATTTCTATGGGAGACCAAGTCCGAATGGTCTCAGACCCGGTAGGTCTCTGTTAAGTCAGCCTAATAATAAAATAACACTAATACTTTGCTACCTGCTTACTCCTATATACATACACATATTTATATTACATATATACACAACAAAGATAGTCCTACCTACAATAGTCTACCGTCTACCTATTGGTCAATTTTTTTTTTTTTTTATGGCCAACTAGCCCTAAACTACAAAAGCAAAATAGCTGACCATTCTACCACACACACACTCTGCTGGCATTCACTACCAATGTTATGCATTCATTCACAGCTTATAACCTAAAATGCACCATGTGGCATTATGCACCAACACAGCAAACGTATTTACAGCATGCACTGAGGTGTTCACCACCACACATTCTGATAGTTCTTCAACGAATCTCATACGGAGGGGGTCAGGTAAAATAGGTCCTCAATCAAGTCTTGAGTGAACTCCGCAGCCACAGACTTTCCCGCCTCAATCATGGGAAGGGCATAGTTGATATCCTTCTTTGGGTGGAAGAAGAGGGTCTGTGCCTTCGTTCGTGCTGGGCCACTAACAACAGGAGTGTTGAGACAAGCCTTGTAGTAGTTCAGCATCTCTTCCAAAGATGGGGCTCTTGAACCCTTCTTCCTTGTGATAGCCTCTGATTTGACATTTAGCCAAAACAGTAGCACATTCATGTACCCAGCATCTTTTGTGGAATACATGAACATTCTTGTGAAGATACACTGCAGGACTCCACAATGAACAATCCTGTTCAGACTCTCTGTCCTGTGGTCTTTCACCAGGATACGACCAATGCCACCTGAATAGGCCCTGATGACCTGAATAGGCCCTGATGACCTGAATAGGCCCTGATGACCTGAATAGGCCCTGATAACCTGAATAGGCCCTGATGACCTGGATTGGGAAGCAAGCAGCAATTCTGGACAGAGTTATCTGTGTGCTGGTTGGACGTTCGGCTTTTGGGCTGCATATGGTGTACTTGGCAATCAGCATGTCCAACACTTGCTTTATGCCAGAGCCCATTGATCTTGTCCCGATAGAGCTCACGTTGTTCCCTCTCACGCAGAAAACAGATATCAAGAAGCTAGTGCTAAGGGCTTTGGATGAGACGACCAGAGGTACGACTCTTTCAGGTTTTTTCAATAACGTACGGGGCCGCAACCCACGTACAAATGTTTCTGAGACTGAGACACTGAGACCTATACAAGTGCCTGAACAAGAGGTACATCAAGCAGCAGAGAGGTCGCTATGCCCTAAACGACGCCACCCAGTCCCCCCAAAAAAAAACGCGAAACGAAAGGAAAACCCAAGCCCGAGCGTAAAAATAAGAATTCTGTACAGAAGCCCCCTACACAAAGGCAAGGCAAGGTGAAGGCAACGGAATCAAAAGACACTGATATTTCTGGCTCAATTTTTGGCCCATTCTTCCCATGGGAGTCCCCTCCCCGCTGCTAACGAATATTATTTATAGGCTTAAGAAGGTCCCGTATGCGGCTTTGTGGCTTTTCAGTTTCAGGTATTTCAGGAAAATATTTTGGATCGAAATAAATATAACTCAAGTCCTCTTTTATCTACTCACGAAATATCTGTAGTTTAACTTTAAAGAATTATCTTGGTATTGTACATATTTACATTGAGTGTTTTTTTTGTTCTTGCTTTTTTTTTGTAAATAGGTATGTGATTTAAATTTGGATGGGATTACATTTCGAATAATGGTTATTGAAATAATTTGTGTATAAACTCCTGTTATAGTGTTACTAGTTTTAATTTAGTTTATGCGTATCACAGTATCCAAAAATGTACCACTGATTAGAATTGTTAGAAAAATTGTTTTTAAGGCTGTGTTATTGTTGTTCAGATTTTACGTATGACGGAAACGCTCTCTTTGTTAGGTACAGAATAGGTAGGTAACGAAATAATAAGGATAATTAATATGTTGCCTGACAGGTTATGTAAGTTTTTCAGTGTGAGAAATTTACATGTTATACAGAAGCACTCTGCGAGATTTGAGAAAAATCTTCCATACTGAAAAATTAAGGTCCATGCGATGGATCAATCAAACAATTTCCTGTACCATTATTATTGCTTAATCAATTATTAAATTTTACTTTATTATAAAAAAATAACGTGTGTTTTCTTCGAGAATTTTTATTCAAGGTTATGAAGCAGTTCGAAGCAGTAACCAGTCTTAATTAGGGTGGATTTCACCACTCCTCCAACGTATCCTATAGTGTCTCCCATAGAACAGATTTATCGGATGGTTAGCTTATGACAAGTGCTATCGCACTGTATAGTCCAAGTCAGGCTGGGAGCGTACCGATTATTCATAATTTTTTGAAGATTTTCAGTTGACGCCAATCCGGATTTGGGTTCCATACCCTACCATACGCTAAAAATGCCAATCCGACCCTGAGCAGATATTTCCCTGATCAAGAAAAAGTTTTGATCAGCCCTAGATTTGCAACAAATAGTAATAATAGAGTAATCGGTACGCTCCTAGCCTGACTTGGACTAGTACACTTTAAGATGTGGTGACATCCACCCTTAAGGGCGACCACCCAAACGTGTTTGTTTACGTTTTTTTCTGCACACTTATGAGGATATTTAAATGTTCTGAAATATAATATGTCTGTGTAGTGATTTTACGATCATCTTATTTTTGTCTCCGAAAAATTGGCCGAAATTAACCGATCGTAAAATCGCAACATACTAAGGGTGCGTCCCACCATGCCCAGTTAAAATTAAACTGGAGATTTTGTCCTATGTTTACCATGTTAAATTTAACTTTTAAGTTAAATTTAACATGGTAAATCTATACAGTTTAATTTTAACTGGGCATGGTGGGACGCACCCTTAGCCTGTTAAAGAGACATTTTATATTTCAGAATAGTTAAATATCCAGTAGTTTCCTCATAAAATTAGCAGAATAAACGTAAACAAATAGCGAATGTTTGGTAGGCCTTAATCAGGTAATCAGGGTGCAAGAACGTCACTTTCCTTCATCACTCTCATCAGTAATCGTAGATTTTGGAAATACATATCAAGATCCACCCCCTCTATAGGAGTGGCTCGGGCCTCTCGTCCTGGCGGCTGTGCTCAAAACCCACTGGGTGGGAGGTTGTTTACCCTGGAATGGCCGGCTTACAGCTCAGGGAAAAGGGTACCCACTCAAAAACTACCATCTCTCCCCGTCCAGGGATGCCAACACGCCCGTTTAAAACGCATTGTATGTCGCGAGCTTTAGAGATATTCGCAGCTCACAGTGTTAATGTTATGAGTTGCAGATGTAGGCGTAAACTCAGTCGAAATGGGGGAGAGAGAGACCTGGCCGTTATTGTCAGGAATTAAATAAGAATCCTAACATTAAGGGTTCCAGTTCTTCCTCTTAACCCACAGGCGCATGTTGAACCTTCTTTTTGTAAAAGCTAAAATTACCTCCTAACTTAGTCACCCTTTCGTCGCTGTAAGGTTAGATTTCACCAGTACCTAAGGTTCACTATAACGTTATTCTCCCTTTCAACATCCTGCCGATCATATATAAATCATAACATTAGCTAGTGGACTTTTAACGGAAAGTTTTCAGCTATACTTTTTTCGGGGGATAAATATACAAACTTTGTCTGCACGCTAAGAAACTAATGAGTCACAATTGAAAATCTCTGCTAAGTTCTCTTTCCTTTCCTCATTCCTCCGCAGTGAAAATAGCAATTTGGGAATATATAGGACGACGATGTTGGCATCCTATTTGAAATTCATCTTCATCAGCTAGATCTTGCAGATCCATTGGTTCCATCAGAAGTTTCTTCACCGTTGATTTGAAAGACGAGTAGTGTAGTTATTGCCATTTCTAGTTTAGTACAAAACACAAACTAGAAATGAAAATTTCCAAACCGCTCACTTTCGACCTGTTTCAGTGGGAAAACACTATAGACTCGCACGGATGTCACACCAAACATTTATTCAGCTTCGGCTTCGGTTTCATTATTATCCGTGCCTTCGGGCCGAAGGTATGGTTGTAAACTCCCCTTAACACGACTAAAATTGTATAATCGTGAATTGAAATCTTCTATACCTAGTTTAAAAGCACTAAAACCATTCATAAGATATAAAAATGA
This sequence comes from Mesopsocus fuscifrons, assembly GCA_950004255.1. NCBI lineage: Eukaryota > Metazoa > Arthropoda > Insecta > Psocodea > Mesopsocidae > Mesopsocus > Mesopsocus fuscifrons. The sequence goes on from OX465378.1 coordinate 15,531,579, forward strand.
TTATCATTTCAACAATTTTTAGGTGAGAGAACTGTTTAAAACTATGTTTTTTGATTGGTCTTGGTTAGTTTTTACTTTCACGCCAGCCAATACGGTGAAGAAGCGCGGAATTCCAAAATAACTTTCGGGATAAATGTTTACAAACCCCAATATTTTCAGGTCCACAGCAGTTCAGCAGCTGAAACTTCCCATTTTTAAACGTAACTAAGCCAATCGGTCAAAAATTAAACAAATCTCCCCGCACCTTGTCTTGTTCCGTTAAAAAACTAAAAATTTTCAATGCATGTTACCTGTTACCTCGAAGAGAGTCACTCAACTTCTGGTAGGTTCCCTCTGTGAAGTTAGACTCGAAGGAGGAGCTTCTTTGTTTTATAACTTCTGAAGTTATGACGTAAGTGGGCCCCCTGTATGCAGTGTTGCCACGATCTTCAGTTTCTGGGATTTGTTTTCATAAAACATTGGAGACTTGGAGACGAATTGAGCTGCAAATGGTATGAATATACAAGATCCAAAAATCGATGGGTTTCTCTCAATAGTTTTAACAAATTTGTCTATGCCCTGTGACAGTATATGGATGGGGAAGTATATTAGTGACCTTACGGCAAATTTTGAAATCAACCAAAATTTTATCGTGGTCTCCAACATTTTGGAAAACTACGTTTTTCTAGATTAAAATGAAACAGTCTTACTTTATCTCTGACGTAAACTAAGGTCACAGGCTGGGTACATGCTGACGTCACAAAGAGATTTTTTCAAATTTATTTTGCGGGCTCGAAATCGAAAAATCTAGGTTGACCCAAAATGGGGGGCTATAAATAAGCCTTCCCTGTTTTAGTCTCAAAACTGAAGAAATTTCAAAAAACCATTGAGGAATTATTATTGGCCTTATTGGTGCCGAAAGTGCACCATCACCTCTTTCACAGCCTTGAAAGGAAGGAACAACAGGGCGAGACAACACTCTGACTTGCCGGGTTTTATGACCCTGGCAGAAACGGGAAGGATGCGAAACAGATGTGGCTAATGTGGTCTTAGACCCAAATGTTGTCGGTAGGGGAGGCAGACTCGACAGTCGAGTGGTCCAGCTAGGTGGTTACCTTTAGAAGAGCACTGATCCCGTCATTGTTTTCTCTGATATATGTTCAGCATTTCAAGGGAAATGTCTATCGAGGCTGTGGTGGTTTGGAACCCACCTAAAGTCACCATAGGTCATCGTGTGAATGGATGTCTTTGGTAGTGCAGGATGGATAATTCTTGAAATGGTGTGACATCCATGCTACCAAGAGAAAGTTGCCGGTATAGTGGGATTCGAAACCAGGACCTCAGTCTTGTGAGTCATAGTGTTTTTCTATTGGACTGCAGGGTCAGTAATGTACTCCAAGCTAAAGATTCATAGGTTTTTGATATGTTATGTTCGCACTGGCCTGCGTCCTGGGTCTAGGTCTAGGTAGCTAGCTCCTTAGTAGAGGGGATCGGGGAAAAACCCATGCAGCAACTAGACCGTTTCAAGAATTATCCATCGCGCTCAGCTACCTATCCGGAGTTGAACTAACGGTACAGCGTCGTCTGCTACACACGTGCAAAATCCAATATGGCGGTTAGTAGAACTATTGTAGCGTGGCCATGTGAATTGTGTTCATATATAGGATAGATTTTTCTGGATTTTTAGTGCATTTTTAGACTTTTTTTTAGACATTTTGCAATATGGCGGAGTTTAATTTGAAATTGAGTGATATTTTAAAAGTGTTCTCGTCAGAAAACAACCGCAGTTTCTGCGAAGGAGAAAAAATAATCGAAGCCAACCACATTGTTCTTTGTGGGGTTACAAAAAAAAACAAAGTGGAAGTGGAGGTTTTTGGGTTGTGCTTGAGATCGACACAAATTAAAAATATACCTCACGAAATAAAAATTTCCATAAAAAAAATTACTGACCAAAAAAGTACTAAAGGCCACTGTAGCTGCACGGCTGGCTCTGGGGGCCACTGCAAGCATATAGCTGGAGTCATGCTCTACATCTACAAGTAAGTGTTGCATCTTATTAATTATGACCATAATTAAACATTTAATTTTACTTTATTCCCCAATAAAGAGGGAGTTAATCCTTCTTTCAATGCAGGTTCACTTACAAAATTTCTTTTGTAGTTTATCAACGATTCCCCGTTGAGTCCCTTCCTACAGAGATCACGCGTTGATGACCTAGTTGGTAGACCCTCCTGTACTTGCTTTCAACCAATCAATAAATGAATACAGTAGCAGCAAGCAACCATAACGTCTGTACGACATCATACCGATTATGCAATTAACAAAAACTATTAGGGCGGTATATACATTTGTCGCAAGTATCGAATCACATAAACCTAGGTACTAACTTACGTTTCATTTACAAAGCGTTATTCCTACGTCCTCTCAAGCAAAGCCATAAATTATGGGGTAGTACCATTAGATAACTATAGGTGCCTTGGATTGAAGTTTCATTTAAATATTGGTGTGCGCTCTTAAAATTGTAAGTAACTCTTATCATCACGAACAACTAAGTGTCTGCCTACTTACCTGCGTGAGTTTTATTGAAATATACACATACCTGGCAGAATATAATCCTCTCTTTCAAAATGCCGGCTGCATTCCCTTCCCCACTGTTTTGCCTATTTTCAAAATATGCACCCACTTCTTCAGTAAAACTTGATTGCCATGAGGAAAATGATGTTAATGTACACCTTCCCCTCTTTTTTGAGAACACTGAGGCACAGAACAAATTCGTAAATGCTTTTTTTTAATTTTTTCATTGGATTTCTCCATGTTTGGCCGTTGCTGTTACCGTTCTATCGTTAGTTACATTTTCTGCCACTAGAGGCAGGTCAGTCGTATTCAACTCCCAATAGCGACCGTGCTAATACAAGACGGGGACCTACATTTATGGGTGGGTGCCGAACCACCACAGCATCAATTTAAATTTCACTTTACACTCTGAACAAATCAGCGGTGAATGCCGGTTAGGAAAAATTTGATAGGATCGGGATCGAATTGGTGGAGGTTTTTTTTTTTTGAGATAAGTGAACAACTGCACTTTTTTCACTGTCGGGCATGTGCCCTGAGTGTGAGTTGCCCTTCCTCCTCCCACCCCCCCCCCCCCTTGAATTTTCAAACTTAGTTTAAGTACAGCTTTGGCTACTTTAGGTGCAGAAACCTAGGTGGTCCGTTTACCTTGACAGGGAGATGCATGGCAGTAGAGCAACGTTGCCAAATGTCTCCCTGCATTCCTCTCAGGCCCGTATCCAGAAAGTGGTCATGGGGGGGGGGGTTGGGTCATGGGGGGGGGGGGGTTTCGCCTATATTTTTTTGCTTCACGTTGGCATTACCATGTTAATTTTCCGCTCATGGGGGGGGTTTAACCCCATAAACCCCCCCCCCCCCCCCCCGTGGATACGGCTATGATTCCTCTGTTATATTAGGTACCGTTATAGCTACTTTACCATTAATCTCGACCCTTTCTTTTCTATGTTTGTATATAGTTAGGTATTCGAAAACAAACGACTCTAACTTGATTGTGATACCTTACAATAGGCTTAAAAGAAAAATCCCCTCAGCTGGTTCCTTCTCTCATACCTAACTACCAATCGGCCCTTCTCAGGGCCAACAGTAGTTTTTCTGTTCAATCCTTTGTCGTCATTTGACCCTGAAATTTTACTTGGAATGAATTCCACTAGTAGCTAAAGTCTACTATAGTGTCCCCTAAAAGTTCACTATAGCGTTATCCTCCCGAAAAGAAAAGTTGGTGCCTATCACCATCCTGCCAATAGTGCCCTTATCTTAACATAGATTAGCTAGTGGAGATTTAGTGGCACGGGAATATTCACTTGCTAAGATCGCATTCTTTTATTTTTCAGTCTGCCTGTGGTTCAGTGCATACCTTTTTCTACATATTGGTGAAAAGTAGAGGTTTCTATTGTACCTGGTTCCTTTAGTGATTTAAAAAAAAACATTAGGTACACAGAAAATGTAAGGGTTGGTTCACTTTGTTCACTACTAGATTGCAAAGGAAGGTGATTTGGATTATAGATTTATAGTTTTTTACAATAATTAGTAAAGAGATACTTGTACCATGGGCGTAGCAGAACCAAAAACTCATCGAGGGGGGGGGGGGGCTATGACGTTATGTGACATTGTGTATAGGTAGCACATCATATCATATGCCTTATCAATTTCCTTGAGGTGCAAAAAATTTACAAAAATCATTTACCTACTGAGAAAGATTTTATTTGGCATATGGAAATACAATAAAAATCAGGTTAGGTACAGAGTTCGTAGCTCCTGTTTCGAATGCCAGTTCTTTACGAATATCTCGGTATACCTACGCCCCGTCGCAACATAAGTTAAGTACTGGAATAACAATAAGAGTATTCCTGGGAAATGGCATTCAAAACGGAGGGCCCTAATCATTACATTGAGTTTCGACTTGTTGTTTTCGACGACGAGTTTTCATTTTTTAATTTTTCCTTTACTTTCTATTTTTTTGGTGAAAAAAATTCTGAAGGGGGGGGGGGGGCAGCCCCCCCTGCTACGCTTAGGAATTGTACTAAACTACTTGAGTGTGAGACTATGGATTGTGAAATAACAATAAAACCAATTTATTTACAGTGATTATTCTCAAAAACGGACAAACGTAACGGTCCTTGGTCCTCTGACGCCATCGCTGGCTCATTCTAAAACCCTCTCTATAGCGAACTTTCTTTTCGACTTAATTTATATGCTTCTTTGACGGTCGTTATTGAGGGAGACCATTGAACTTTCGTAAGAAGTAACTTTGAAGTGCCATATTATGGCGTCAAAGGCCGATTGGCAGTGGGTGGGGCCCTATAGAAATTTCTTAAATTAAGCCTAATAGTTCGGAAGACAGTTGTGAAAGTAAGTAATACAAGATCAGATAAGTTTTGTCCACCCCTAGGCGGTTTCGGTATAATGGAGCACTGTGCCATGATGTAATTTTTTGCACACCCTAAGCTCCAGAGTCTCCCGAGCTGTCGTTAAATGTGCCTTGGAACCTAGGTTCTATCAAGTGGGGGTGTAGCTCGGTGTTAGAGCTTTCGCCTGGTATGCGAAGTCCCTGGGTTCGAATCCCGGGGCCCCCCACATTTTTTTTCTTTTTTTTTTTATGGAAATAAAAAAAGGCAATGGCCCTATAGAAAGGCCCTGCGTGGCCTATTGGAGTACAGGGTCCCATCTTTCGTGACTTCTGTCTACAAAGGGATGATGTGGTCAGAATCACGCCCGGCAGGTAAGTTTTTCCCCAGCCGGTGAAGACCAGATACTGATCAGGGTTGGAAACTCCCAAGACCGGGCAAGATCCACCAAAAAAATATTTTGGCAAGTCCTCTCTTTCGTATAGTCCAAGTCAGGCTGGGAGCGTACCGATTATTCGTATTATCTTGAAGATTTTCAGTTGACGCCGATCCGGATTTGGGTTCCATATCCTACCATACGCTAAAAATGCAAATCCGACCCTGAGCAGATATTTCCCTGATCAAGAAGAAGTTTTGATCAGCCCTAGATTTGCAACAAATTATGAGTAATCGGTACGCTCCTAGCCTGACTTGGACTATACCATCCCCAGCATCCACAGTTCTTGTGGTGATATCACAAACCAATCCCTCTGCAGTTTTTCGAAATAGGCTTGCCCAAATCACACCAAGGAATGAGGGTTGGGGTTTTCCGCCATAAAATTCGAACGATATGATAAAAATCCTGAACTAAATAGTTAAATGTGTTGATATAACTACGCCTATAGTGGCATAGTAAAATAAATATAGTACAGCTGGTAAAGAAATACGTAGGTATAAGGTACTAAGGTACCTACCTATATACTTACCTTCTTGATAAGAGAATGTAAAGTGCGATCATTGTGAGACCCTTTATTTCAGTCTTTATTCAAACTGTCACTCTTATAAAACTCGGTCGTGTTCAAATATACATGTAGGCGAATTTGCTACTTCCCTTCGTTTGAACAGTCCTCCGATTTTACGCTCTCCCGGTTGAAATCAAATCTGAAGAAAGTTTAAAAATATATTTTAAAAAATTGCTAAAATCGTATTTACTTGAAAACGTTTTTTACAGTTTCGAGGGATTTCTCAGTTTGTAATTTAACTGAACAACCAGGCGTTTTATTCTTTAGTTCCACCTAAATAAATAAAATGTTGAGCTGAGGATCAAGGAAAGTTAAACAACAGTTGGGCGTGAAAATTAACATGAGACTGCTGAATAGGTTTCCCTCCTCTGCGATGAGCTAGGTATTACGATTATAAACCCATTTTCTATTATCTGAAATTTGAATATAAAATTTAAAAAAAATAGCAGGAGGAGGGTAAATTTGAAGAGATTAAAAAGTTATTCCTGGCCAAGCGGTCAAGGGATCCACTTTGTAACATGAGAAGTCCGGGTTCGAATCCCTGTGTAACAGAAAAATTTTCGCTTACGACATGGATGTATTGGCTCAACTTTTTCTAGGGGTAGGGGGCTGAGGGGCCTCTAGAGACTATAGAGTGTGAAAGACTTTTTGTGAAAGACTTTTTTTTAAGTAGGGAGATAAATCTCTATAACGAACACACGCTATACGGTCCTTGATAAAGTCATAGCTGACACATTCTAATAGCCTCTCTATAGCGAACTCTTGTTGCAAGTTAATTTACATGTTTCCTTGACAATCGTTATAGAGGGAGACCATTGTACTTAGGTAAGCAGTAACTTTTAAATACCTTATTACGGCGTAAAAGGCAAATTGGCAATAGGTGGCCCCCTGAAGAAACTTCTAATTTTGTGAGCCTAAAAGTTTGGAAGAAATTTGTGGAGGTAATAGTAGCCCAGATAGGTTTTGTCCACCCCTAGGCTGCAGTCCCCCGCGAAAGGCGGTGTTGGTATAATGGGGCACTGCGCTATGATGTCATTTTTTGCACACCCTAGGCTCCAGAGTCTCCAGAGCTGCCGTTAAATGTGCCTCGGAACCTAGATTCTTGCAAGTGGGGGTGTAGCTCGGTGTTAGAGCTTTCGCCTGGTATGCGAAGTTCCTGGGTTCGATTCCCGGGGCCCCCCACATTTTTTTTCTTTTTTTGACTTCTGTCTAAAAAGGGGTGATGTAGTCAGAATCACGCACGCCAGGTTATTTTTTCCCCAGTCAGTGAAGACCAGATTCCGATCAGGGTTGGGCAGGCCCAGGACCAGACATGATTAAACAGAAAAATATTTCGTCAAGGCGGGATTCGATCCTGGGTTCTCTTGCTTCGTACTTTGTAGGCTGCCCAAAATACAGGAGTTTGGTTTGGGGTTTTCAGCAGTCACTTATATAATAGAGGCAGAAAACTCGATGTGATAAAAAGCCTGAACGAAGTAGCTAAACATGGCATAGATATAACATGATAATATGCATAGTGTCATAATAAATTTATAGGTACTTAGAATTACCTATGGGGCGTAGTTCTTAATGAGAGAAAAGAAAGTGCGACCTTTGCCGAGCCTTTTATTCTAGTCAGTAAATAGAGAAGAGGATCAAGGAAAGTTAAAGAACAGTTGGGCGGTGAAAAATGGCGCGAAAATATAAATCACGACTATTCAACGAAAGGTTGAAAAGAGAATCTAATCTACCTTTGAGCCTTTATGAAGTAGCTTTTTTATATTATATATATTTGATTTTATAATTTGGGTGTAAAAATGGTTAATTTACTGGTTGCAAAATTGATTTTTTTTGATGACGCGTAACAAGATTTATAGTTTTGTCGCCAGGACGCATAACCAGATGGAAATGAAATGCTCTTTACTGTTTACGTTCCATCCGCGATTGCTTTTAATCTCAGTATACTGACTTACATGTTTGTAAAACGTATGAGCAGTAAATAAAATTAATATCATCCTTGAAAGAGCATGTGCACTAAAATTATAATAAAATCAATAATATCAATGGTGTACCTTTACGCATCACGAAGCAATGTTATCCAAAATACTTATTATCTGGTCCCATCGTCGTCGCCGCGGTGCGGTGTGCAGCTTGGAATAAAGTTGACAAACTTGTCATGTTATTTGTGAAAAACTGTGCCATGCCATATTTACTACTATGCCAGGTTTGTACCTATTTCCAATTTCCATTCTAATATTCAGGTTTCTTTCAACCGCCAGTGTGGTGTAAAGCCTATACCTTCAGCTTTCTATGATTTCCCTTGTTCAGTGATGAATCTAGGTGGCGCAGCTCTAAGGGAGCCCAAGATCGATGTAGTCTGAAACTTTTGGTACCATATAGCACCAGCAGGCGCTTCCAGTGGGTGCGACCACTAAAAAATTTTTGGACTTGCTCAAAAAATTCAGGATCATATCCACAGGAAACTGTTCCGCTCCTCCCATGGTGATATAGGAGAGCACAGTTTCCCAGAGTCAAAATGTCTCAGCGGACATTTTGATCGATCGGTTTTGGTACGGGGCTAGCTAGCTAAGGTTATAGTAAGGGCGCTATCGGCAGGATGGTGATAGGCACCAACTTTTCTTTCCGGGAGGATAACGCTATAGTCAACTTTTAGGGGCACTATAGTAGACTTTAGGACATGGTGAAAATGTTTTATTTTTTATTTTTCCTTAGGGAACTACATACTACTACTCTAAAAGCTCACGGCGAGAAGCGGTTTGGGCGTGCATACTGCGAAGGATCCTGGGGCCTATATGTACCTACGGCTGAATGCAACGCATACCCTGCCCAGGCTGACGCTCTCGTCTTCTGTATGGTACGTAACCTTTTTCGGACCAGGCTCGATAGCCGTGTGGTCTTGATGATTGTCTTTAAAAGAACACTGACAGCTGGGCCACCCTGCTTCGATCCCGATCCTGCCAAATTGTTTCTGCTCGGTATTCACCACTTATAGATCCTGTATGTCAAGTGAAATTCATATCGAGGATGCGGTAGTATCGACCATGAGTGTGGAGCTGGTATATGGTAGTGCTGCCAGCTGAGCACGATGGATACTTCTTGAAATGGTCTAGTTGCTGCGCTTGTCTCTTTTCTCCCCCACCCCTCTTCTTCTAGGGCTAGAGACACACCACTCAAAGATCGTGGGAGTTTCAAGGCGAGTCACCACTATAGAGGACTCCCACATACGTTCCTACTTTATCGACTATAGCACTGACTCCATTGTATTTATCAGCTTTCAGGCAACATCTTAGTGCGTTATCAGACCAAGCTGAGTTGGTGTGAAAACACTAAGGGAGTTTGTGATTCTACCCAGTTCATGTATAACAAGACCAAATGGAACGTGGAGCTGGGGTTTATGCCTGATGGATTGTTTCTCTGTGCCTACAATGAACAGTTTGTTGTGGTGCTCCGCGTTACGACGGCTCCATCCAGGCAAGATGTTGGTGAGTGATAGGAAAATAAAGGAAGCGACAACGGTTGCACTAGCTTTCTCACCTTTGCTACAAGGATTTATTCCTATTTTAAAGTGCACATGGACACCACAATTCAGAGGTGTAAGGCCGCCTTGTGGACCCTACGTGGAACCATCGGGAAAACCTGGGGGTTACAACCAAAAGAGGTGAATTGGTTCCCTCCCCGGTAATGGAAACCGTTAATACTGTTGACTGTAATACGTACAATTTCTTTCAGATCTCTATTTTAACCAAATTATCCCCCCTCCTCAAGTCATATATTTTCAATTGGATTAATCATTACAAATGATGAGAGAGGAAAAGAGGGGGATGGGTGAGCTCCCGTGCATCTGTCTCTTTACCACTCAAATCATGGAACAGTATCCCTGTACCTATACCGCCCCCCCCCCCCCCCCCACCATGCTTTGGCAGCCGTAGCTAATGGGATGTGTTGTTGTTATAGGTCTCTGGGAGGAGAGGGATTCGTGTCGTGCTTCTCGTGACTGCAGAGTTATAATTATACAGAAGCGACATGCCGTCTGAAGAAGGTACAGGTTATTATGGAGATACACTGCCCAGGCTGACACTCTCGCCTTCTGCATGGTACGTAACCTTTTTCGGATGAGGCTCGATAGCCGTGTGGTCTTGGTGGTTGTCTTTAAAAGAACACTGACAGCTCGGCCACACCGCGCTGGTTCCATACCGATCCTGCCAAATTGTTTCTGCTCGGTATTCACCCCTGATAGATCCAGCATGTCAGGTGAAACGTATCTCGAGGATGCGGTAGTCTCAACCATGGGTGTGGAGCTGGCATTTGCTAGTGCTGGCAGCTGAGCACGATGGATACTTCTTGAAGTGGTCTAGTTGCTGGGCTTGTCTCCCCCACCCCTCTACTACTGAGGCTAGAGACACGTACACCACTCAAAGATCAAGTGTCAAGGCGCGTCATCATTACACAGGACTCCCACATACGTTCCTATTTTATCAACTAGCATGCACTGACACCATTGTATTTATCAGTTTTCAGGAAACATTTTAGTGCGCTACCACACCAAGCTGAGTGTGTTTGGAAACACGAAGGGAGTTTCTGATCTCACTCACATACCCGATCCAAGCTGCACCTCTTCTCTTTCCCAACATCGTCGACAGGAGACTAGAAAAACCTAATAATACACAACAAGTAGTTACTTTCTAGTTAATTTTAGACGTGTTTAAAACTGGATTCTGTAATAGTTATCCCTGTAACCCGTAGATAGCACTGCAGTCATCACTAAAACTAACTAATCCAGTCGTAACTACGATCTAGTGTTCCTCTCCTTATTGCTCTGCTCGACCTCATGATAAAGTACAATGCCAATTCCGTACAATATCCATTAATAATAGAATCCCAAAGATAAACGTAACACCTGTTGAATAAGTCAGGGCTAGTATATTTTTTATTTTAAAATATAACATTAATTCGAAAAATACTGAAAATAAACAAGAAAAATTACTGTTATTTTGTATAATGTGGACGTTTTGTTTTTCTAGGTAAAGTTCCGCCCCGAAGATGTAGACGTCCCTGATATTCCCGGAATGTTCTCGTCATTCCACGTAAAAGGTCAACCCATGTTTGTTGACCCTCGCCTGTTTGAAGACACTCACCACTATGCCAAGATTATGGGATACGACAAACCAATAGATTTCAAACTGGGAGAGATTTCAGAATCCCAAGAAAGATTAAACCTTCGTAAGAAAGCGCACTGTAGGAATACCAAGCCTACTTGGCTGCCATTCTACTACCAAGAGCCCCTTTTCATACTGTCTAGTTTGGTATAATTACTTGATACGTAGGTGCTTAATATTTTCAAACTTTAAATGTTCCCCTTCTATTCCTGTTCTACTGGAGCCTCTTTATGAAGGTGCATTCACACCCACCATAGTAGGTAACTACCTACCGAATTTAGTAAAGATATAATGTGTAAATAAGAAGCTATGCAAGTTATGCAACCCCTTTTTCTACGTAGCAATACAGTGCAGTTAATTCGAGGGTGGGAAAACTGATAACCGGGAGATTTATCGTGTTGAACTCGGAAGAAAATCAGTCCATTGCGGAGTGTGGTGGAATCTACGTACAATTTCCGAGATGCCAGTGCCATTTGTTTACACCAGCTCCATGGTACTCCACAATGATCGAACGAGTTACCATGAATTTAGCTACTGTTGAGAACGGCACTTTCGGGAATCTTGTGTTGGCAGCTTTGCCCTAGTCCCCAGTTAATTATGTACCTGTTATCCTTGGCAAATCTAAGAATTATTGGAGTTCCCCATTCATCAAAATTAAATTATTATTAAGTACAGCTTGATACACGATTTTTTTTTTTTTTTCTAAAATATCCCGCCTTAACCTCTTGCTAGGTAAGTAGCCAACTACCAGAAATAGGTACCTAAGTAGCTGCATCTGCAGTACCTATAATATACATCTAATGGAGAAATGGGGAGGGGGGGTTTGTTAGCAATTATGGTAGATATTATTAGCAAAGCTATAAGTGGTCAGGTAGACAGATGGACCTGGCGACCTGTTATCTTAGAGCCAGTTGTATCACGATTACTGTAACATACTTTGACAAAAGGAGAAATTTGAACCGGTTACACTGCCGCCAGATCACCCGCCAAAAATGAAAAGGTAGGAAATACATTATAAATATGAATATATGAACACTAAATATAAAAATTACAATAAAAATATTTTTATTTAAAAAGAAAAATACGGAAAACTATGTAAACTGTCTATTTTTTAGTTATTAGAAATTTTAGAATTTTGTGTTGGCATCGCTGTTTCCCTCGTCCTCGTCCACACCCTCGTCAATCGATGCTTTGCTTTGGTTGGATTTTCCATCAGCTAACTCGCTAATTTTCCAGTAAAATCCACAATATGGAGAAATTTAGGACAGTTCCCGTTGATTTCACCGCAATTGAGGGGAGGTACATGGATCTAGTGAACGATAATATCTTTACGCGTTCTGAAATGGAGTAAGTATCCTTGTTATTTGTTGGCACCACGCAGAGTCCTTTCTTAACATGGAGGGTGGGAGCCGCTTTCAGTGCTGTCGTGTGGCATCCTCATTTAAATAAAGGGTCCGGCAACAGTCGCACTTAACTTTCTCACCCCACATGATTTTTTTTTTGCGGGCGTAATTTTTAAGCAATCCAAAATCTGTTGAAAATGACCCACAAGCATCTCCTGAGATTACTGACTCTACGCATTTCAAAATGGTGAATTTACTATGTACTGGCAAAATGTAAAAATGTTTTTTTCGTGCCAATATAAACAATATAAAAAAAAAATGGTGGATTTATTAATTTTCAAAAATTTTGAAGTTCCGTAACTCGCTCATTTTGGAAAATTCCGAAATGGTTCACTAGAGATATTTTTTCGCCTCTACACTGGCTAAATGTTTGCCTAAAAAAGAATTACGAAAAAGCAAAAAAACTCACGGACTGCCTAAAAATGAAAGTGAAAAAAAGTGGGATTTCAGAAAAACTTTCTGGGAAGAAGTTTTAGGTATCAAAGAGACAAACGAAAAAGTCTCATAAACCAAGTCCGAATTGTTAAAAATAGAAGAATTATGAGTGATTGAAAACTCAAAATTAGACTTTTTGGAATCAGGATGGCTTGAAACGTCTAATGAAATCAAAATCTCAAAATCGCCCTTTGACGAAATATTTCACCTGTCCCCTTTCGCATACCCTAACCTTAAGTACTAACTCTACGCAGTGCAGGTTCTGTGATGGCGAGAAAGAGGCGGGTGGTATCTCTCTGCCTGAACGGTACGTCGGCCGAATAACAATATTTTACAAAAGTTTTAAGTAGGTGATATAAAGACAACATTCATAGCTAAAAGAAATAAATCTATCTCATACCTACTAACGACGTTATGAATGACACCAACCAAAGTTTTTGACAAAAGTTGTAGGAAACACTGTTAGACAACTCAGGAAAGAATAATAATTTCACTATTATCAAGAATAAGGGGGTGCCAAATTTTGATGTTTCCAAAAACCCTCCCCATTTGCACCCCCTTTGTCCGATTTTCCCATTTCACGAACTTAACCTAGACTATGAGTTATCTTCTTGCTATGGATGCAGTAACAGCGCCTAATTGCAATTATAAATGCTTAAAAAAATTAATTAAAACAAGTTTCTAACACACAAACCCTATGGCGGGAAGCTCAATGTGCTAGTAAGGACTTCGGTTTCATGTACTGCTCTTACAGAGGACCCACCCCGCTCACAAAATTATTCTTAATTTTTCAGGAGTATTCTTCGGGAGAGGCGAAAGCTCGTGGAGAAAGTAAATAAGCCACAACCTGAAAGGGCTGATTGTGAACGGATAATATCCCACGAACAAGACTTTTTGATTCGACTTGCCGTCAGGCGAGCTGTAAGAAACCTTGTCATATAAGTTTTTTTAGTCACCAACATTATGATTTTATAAAGATTGGAACTATACTCCACGCGCATCTTGGATGATAGTAAATTCGGACTTATCGAAGGGTGGATAGGCTATCGATATGTGAATTGTCGTTGCTAAACTCTTTTAGATCATTGTGACTCTACTTCTCAAGTCTACTTCTGGTTCTGAACAAAAAATAATGTTGGGAACCCTGTGTTTTTTGAAAACAATGTGTGAAGTTACTGTCATCCAAGATGCGCGTGGAGTATAGTTGGGAAGCAAAACCCAAACTCAGATAGACACTGACAGAGCAAGTGAACCCTGACCGTCTCTGAAGGACAGCCTCGATGAAATTATTATTTCCTTGCGCTGTCTGCCTTAGAGCTTCTTAGGATGGATGGCCGCGGAGGTAATCCTTGGTATAGTAGCGCCACCCTGACCTCCCTGGCCCTAGGGCATTCTGCACTGTTCACAGAATGCCCTCGGGCCAGGCAGGTCAGGGTGGCGATACTATAACTGACTCTTGCAGTGCTCATGTCTGACAGCAGAAAACGGGATACAGTGGTGAGCTGTATGTGGGGGTAAGACCAAACTCACTACAATGGCATGGCTGGCCTTGTCTCACCAGTGAAACTAATCTTCGAGATCTGTCCTGCCCTTCGCCTTTTACCAACACTTGTTTTACGTTTTTTTTAGAGAAAACCTCAGGGAATCCCAAACACAGAAACTGATTTCGCGATCCTGGACACCACTAAGATGTTTTTCAGAAACTTACTGGTGACCTACAGGGAGGATTACGAACTGTGGATGAGGTTTTTCGGTTTCTGCAAAAGATTCAAGTTGGGGGGCTGTGGAAGCGAGTTGTTGGAGGCGTTTACTATCATTCACGGGGAAAAACCAAGTGTTTGGAGTTTTGCTTTTGAGTGGGAGGAGAAGATGTCGAACATGAGAGACTCTCGGCCATGGTTAAGCCGGGGCATTGTGTAAGTATGCGTGACTATTATTAAGGGCGAAATTAACTGGCTATGTTATGATTTCCGCCTTAAGGCAACATATTATATTTCAGAACATTTAAATATCCAACAGTGTCCTCAAACAATATTCGGAATAGGAGTGAACAAATAGCGGAAATTTTTCGTCTCCCGTCAAACCTGACTTCTACAGCCAAACGGAAAGCTTAGTCGTTGGGCTACATCCCCTGTCTACCTAATTTATGTATCTTTGATGTTTCAGGAAGCACCCCGCCAACATTGATCTTAATGAGATGTTCATAAAGCATGAGCTGAATTACTGTAAAGGAGCTCTTGATGCTATGTTGAAGAAGAACAATTTAAATTCTAGCGCTGATAGTAAAACGGTACTGTGCGGGAGGGATGCGCAAGATTGCTACGAAAAAGCCAAGATGATCGTCTCTGACTTTCAGTTTTACTTCCGCATATATCACTTAGTGAAAGAGTACCCATTCGTATTCACTTTCCAAGAAACTATTCTTAGGTAAGTTATTCTGCCTCGCATACTTCTTGTATCGGTTCCCGATAGAGACCGGTAATTTCTCTCGTTCGATAGTATTTTTTCTTCCGTGAAAGCTAATCATAGTCCTACTGTCAATCGTTTGTTTTGCGTTCGAATAACACACAATGTTTAGCTTTTAGAGCGGCTACGGCAAATGGTGCTATTGCAATTATCAGTCTCATTCAGTACCGTAACTCATGAATCATTTATTTATAAGGATATTTCATACGCATGTCTATATATGAGAGATGACGTCATCTGTTCGACCGCCTTCTTTGCTTTTGACGCCTGATTTGTTTTTAAATTATTGTTGCTATAGCAACAACGGCATCAACCAATACGGCGGTCGAATCGGTCGAACTGCTGACGTCATGCGCCAACCGGACCTATTCCAAACCCCAAATGAAATATCCTTATAAATAAATGATTCTTGCTGGTCAATTGTTTCGAAATTTTGTAGTCTCCCTGCTCTATATTGTCATATCTAGTGTTATTTGCCCAGAAATTTTTTTAGCAGAAATTTATTAAACTGACTTTTGGTAGTTACTTAAGGCTGAATTTCACCAGTTTACCGTGAAGACTATCGTGTACACGATAGCGCTATCGTATCAGTAAAAAATGTAACCGGCTTTCACCATGCACCGTTACCGTTTCGTTAGCCTTTGAGTGGATTTTCCGTGCGTTAGCAAAACGATAATCTTCATACCTGCGACTCATTTAGTGTAGTCTAATGTAGTCTAATCAACATTTTAACTTCTTTCTCCGAAAAAATAGCGTTTTTTTTTCACGTTTATTTCCGTTTTTAGCTTGAAATTGTTGAAATAAATTTGACGTAAACAAAGCAGGCGAATTCTATTGACACAACAAAATCTAACGTGAGGATGTCTGCTTTTTCGAATCGATAGCTATTCGAACGTTAAAAGGCACTATCGTGAGGTGGTGAAATTCCGCCTAAATTACTTGCTTGAGGGTGCGTCCCACCAGACTCGGTTAACGTTAAACTCCAGTTAAAGTCCAATTATTACACGGTAAAAACTGACTTTGAGTGGAGTTTAACCGAGTATGGTGGGACTGAATCACCAAAGATCAGTAGGTAATCCCACCGAATCGAAGTGTGAGGCTTCATCCCACCATACTCGGTTAGCTGTTAAACTCCAGTTAAATTCGGTTTTTACCGTGCAATAATTGGACTTTAACTGGAGTCTAACATTAACCGAGTATGGTGGGACGAAGCCTAAGTCAGTGTGTTATTTTTGGCATTTCAAACATTGTGAAGTAACAATTTTCATGAATTTTTGATTTCTTTATGTTCTTTTAAAGATTTTTTTTCTACCACCCGAGGCCCCTGAGGGACAAATGATTGGCTATTTGTGAGTTTTAAATGTTTAGAGTTTGAGTCATGTTATAGTTTTGAGAATAGGCCGATGGCCTGGGTGAAAGCAATGATTGCGTTGACTGCCGTGGGTTCATCTCCCAGAGCTTTTATGAGAGTGGCGGGGACCTAAGAATTATATTATGTATACAATACTAGTATATTATGATAGAGTGAGAAAAAGTGCTTTGTTTTGATCCAGGAAAACAAATATCTCCTCTGCCCATGTCTTCTCAATGAATGATGCGCATCACACATTTTATTCTATAGTACACGCCTAAAATATAGGTTTTGTGCCAATACTCACATTTTTTAAATTTTCAGGGACCTTCTAGAACGTTTTCCAGAGTCAGAGGATGTTCAGGATATCCATGCGCGCTTACCGATGGAAAACATTTCCTTTTTTCCGACTGAAAAAGATGATGAAGGAAAGGTAAGCTTCTGAATGCGATTTTTTTTTTTAGAGCCACTGTGAGAACTGGTTGAAATGTGTACTGTAGGATCGGCTAACGTTTCTCGATATACAGATGTTTGCACGGCCATAGGAGGTCATTGGCTGCGCTGAAAGCGAAACATATGCTATTCGCAGCCATATTTTTTCACTGCGAATAGCACACTATGTTTAGCTTTTAGAGTTGCCAGTGGTCTCCAGTGTTTCATCTGAAAGATAGTAGGTACCTAGTTGACAGAATAATGTTACTAGATTTTTTTTCTGAATAATTAGCATGGTAACGTCAGAGGAAGTCTGTCGAAATAAATTATAAAATCATACGAAATCACATCTACCTAATGGCACCTCTACCCAGCCATGGTGAAGATGCCGTAAGTAAATACCTATATTTTATACGGAAATTGTAACACCATATTGTCGCGACGTTGTTCTCATTGTTTCCATGGTAACGACGCGTTGAAAATTGAACAGGTTAGGTTACCTAAATTACAAGAAAAAGCTACCTACCAACCTAAATACAGAGGCAGGATAGTAGGAATCATGTAGTTAGATTACCATCATATGCGATAACTTGCTATGTACCACTGACAAGGTAAAAGAGCCTTCATATACGTGAAACATTCTCAGCTACAAACCATCTCCCATCTCCTGAAAAATAACTTCAAAACAGGGGATCTATTTCTTACCCATAATGCATTATGTATTTTAACAGATATGGCGGTAAATGCCAGCAAATGTAACATTTTATTTCATAATAAAATTGTTTGCGTAGGTAGTTGTGTTTACAAACTGCGTCATGGTGTCGATAGTACCTGTTTCATATAGTTCCGTAGCCGTAAGTTGAGACGTAAATATTGTTTCAGGATAAAAGACGCACGATAAAGGACATTGTGCAACTGTCGGTGAAGGTATATGGAGATGCTGTGCGTGCACTACCGACACAGAAAATGTGGAATTACTACTTAGATTCCATAATTTCACTGCAGGGCAACTCGCGGCTGGATTCCTACCCCTTGCTCAAGCGGAAACTGTGGAAAGAGGCAGTCGAAGGTTGGTACCGCGTCATGGTTGTCTCTCTCATTGGTTGGGGCTACACGTTAGGAATGGGTGATACCCAAAAAGAAAACAAGCGGTACGACACGGTCGGACAAAACTTTACCTGCTTATTTGCGTGATTCCTAGAAAAAACCCTTGGTTAAATGATTGGAGACGGAAAAACTTTTTGACGAAAGGAATGGCCCCAGAATGTTCCCCCGAGTACTTAGAGACCCCACACGACGTACTTCGGCAACCACCCAAAACTACCCCCTAAAACAAGGTGAGGTGGTTGGGGAAGCTCGGAAAAACTTTTTGACAAAATAAATTGCCTCAGAACGTTTCCCCGAGCATTTTGATACCCCATACAACGTACTTTGGAAAGTAACCAAAACTCCCCCCATAAGGGAGGGGGGGGGGGGGTGGTGAAAAAACATTTTGACCAAATATATTGCCTCAGAACGATCTCCCGATCATTTTGAGCCCACACAACCCATATTTCGCAAACTACTCAAATGTACCCCCCTTAGGGGGTGGGGTGCTTGGATACGTTCAGAAAAACTTTTTGATACAAAAAATTGCTTCACAACGTTCCCCCGAACAGTTTGAGACCCCATAAGCCGCACTTTAAAAGTCACTCAAAATTGCCCCCCTCCCTGGGGGGGGGGGGGGGGGGGAGGGAGGCTCGAAATAAGCCATATACCATTTGTGACGAGTATGGCCGTTGTCACGTGTCATATCCAGAACTACTCATATACCACAAACAACTGAATCCATGCACTGATTTCACCCTTTTACAGGTCCAGGGGGGACTTCCCCCCTTCCAGGGAGTTATGCGGGGGTAGTGGGTGGTATCATTGGATTCGTAATTATTTGTTCTATAATTTTCCAAAATTTGATCAAAATCGTTTGAGCAAATTTTGAGCAAATATTTTTTTTCTACCTTTTGGGGGAGTTTTGGGGGGGGGGGTAACCCCCCTTAACTTTTAAGTGGGGGAACTGGGCTTCCGGGTTCTGATTTCTTCCAGTTTTAGAAAGGTCACTACCGATTTTGAAGAAAATCGGTTGAAAAGTGCGCCGTCCAGGTCAATGCCACATACATAGCTAGCTAGCTAGCTACATACACACATACACCTATACATACGTACATACATACGTACTGACACGGAGTACCTGACCTCTTCTAAAAATTCCTGGGGGCAAACTTTTCGTTGGAGGAAAAAAGTGAGATGATTTTCACATTTCGAAGGAATGGACGTTTCCGAAATGTATATGCAAGTTTCAGTCGCTTTTGAGGTCTGGGAGCAATGACGGTTCAAAGTTGAGGTTTGCTGAAAATTGGCCCGCACGAATACAATACTTTACCTTACGTATACTTCGTATACAGGTAAAGTAAATAAAGGGTCCGACAACAGTCGCACTTAACTTTCTCGCCCAGAATGATTTTTTTTTGGGGGGGTTTTTTGAGATTTTTTTGCGGGCGTAATTTTTAAGCAATCGAAAATCGGTTGAAAATGACCCACGAGCATCTATCTGAGATCACTCATACCAAATCTCATGTCTGTCATTTTATTACTGTAGTCCCAAATGCGTTCCGACCATTCAAAAACGTGGTTTCTCATTCTCAACTCATTTTCGACACTTTTTTGACAAAAACGGCCGTAATTTTGAAGATAACAAAATTCTGTTCGACAGATGTTTAAGTTACATAGTTATACATAAATTTACGAAATTTCATGACAATCGGTCAATAAATGTGAATGGCCCACAGTCAAATACCAGTAAACTTGTTTTTTTGACAGATCGCGAAAACAATTAAAACACTACCTCACGCGGAATATTTTTTAGGTAGATTTCGAAGAAAAATCTACCTATTGTAGTCGTACCAGTAGTCTCACTTTTGAAAAATTTCTTCACAGTTCTTCTTTTTATGACCCCTGGACCCCAAAACCACCGTCAGTTAAAAAGTTTATATATATATATATATATATATATATATATATATTACTCCCTTAATATTGCAACTAATGGAACGTGGTTTTCTCTGAGGGTCGTCTAACAGTACTATCTCCAACTTTTCTTTGTAACGTTTTTTGATCCCACCCGTAATGGTTGAATAAGGGTGTAAAAACAGGGTTTTGCACACAAAAAAATTCATAACTTGTGTCCTAGGGGTGTTATCGAGTTCTTTAATTTTGCAATGCATTTGCCTCAATATTACCTACAACTTTTGTCTGAAAAAGTTTTTCGTCCGACGCACCGTTTAGGCAGGGGGTGGGGGGTTGAATTTTCAAAACGTCATAACTCACTTATTTAGTGAGATATTGAGTTTATTCTTTTTGCTATGAGTTTCTATTAATAATATCTACAACTTTTGCCTGAAAAAGTTTTTTTGTAAAATCACTTTCATTTTCTTGTTGGGGGGGGGGGGGGGGGGGTGAAATTTCAAAACTCAATTCCTCCGTTGTTATTGTAGAGAATGCATTTGGGTCAACTGAAAATCATCTTGACCGTCTTTCTAAATGATTTTAGACTGCTTTTAGTGGATGGAAGTAATCTTCGAAATCTACCTACGCCTTTCGGGGCTGCCGAAAGGGATTTTTTTAACGTTTCGGACTAAAACATGTAGAATTTATCGTCACATTTAGTAGACAAATTTGTACTTTTTACCGTCGCCATGTTATTTGTTGATAAAGTTTTAGTTCACTTATGGAAGTGGATAATTGCAATGCCATTTCTGTCGTTCGATAGTATTTTTTCTCCCGTAAAAGCTAAACATAGTTTCATACTGCCTAGTCACATTTTTCGCGTTCGAATAGAACACTGTGTTTAGCTTTTAGAGTAGACACAACCAATGGCGATATTGCAGTTACCAGTCTCAGTCAGTACTGTACATAACACTACGGAACTATATCAAACAGGTACTATCGACACCATGACGCAGTTTCACAAAGTCGACGCAACTTTGTCCGTTTGTAAACACAACTACCTACGCAAACAATTTTATTATGAAATAAAATGTTACATTTACTGGCATTTACCGCCATATCTGTTAAAATACATAATGCATTATGGGTAAGAAATAGATCCCCTGTTTTGAAGTTATTTTCCAGGAGATGGGAGATGGTTTGTAGCTGAGAATGTTTCACGTATATGAAGGCTCTTTTGCCTTGTCAGTGGTACATAGCAAGTTATCGCATATGATGGTAATCTAACTACATGATTCCTACTATCCTGCCTCTGTATTTAGGTTGGTAGGTAGCTTTTTCTTGTAATTTAGGTAACCTAACCTGTTCAATTTTCAACGCGTCGTTACCATGGAAACAATGAGAACAACATCGCGACAATATGGTGTTGCAATTTCCGTATAAAATATATTTACTTACATAACACTAGTAATTGAGGACTGCCAATGGCCGTTGCCACTCTAAAAGCTAAACATAGTGTGCTATTCAAACGTGAAACAGTGACTTTGAATAGGACACTATTTCACTGAAGAACGAATTTGAAATGTCAGTTTTTCATTTGTCTGTCGAATATTGCATAGTGGTTTTGGTGGAGTTCGTCGAGAATGTATGGTGGCCAGTACGTCGTAAAATCGCAGTATAGCCTGGCCATAATATCTGGCGTTAAAAAGGCATATTATATTTCAGATTATTTATATCCAACAGTCTTAACGGTGTGATATTCGTGTTGCAGCCGCCATCGCCGCTAACAAGCTGGAGGCTCGGCACTACATCTCATACATCAAGTTCCTGATGTCGGAGCGAACATATCACCAGACTCAGAGGCTGCTGAGGTTAGGGACGACCGCACATCCCCGCTGCGTTGACCTTTGGTTTCAGCGCATTGCGTTTTATTTGAGGCGCATGGACGAGAAAGAAGCCATGGCGGCATTTGAAGAAGCCAACTTGGCCCTCGGCAGAGACGCTTCTGCATCCGATCTCTTCCGCATTTGGCAAATGGTTTGTGGTCTTATAAGTTAATAAGTCTGTCCACACAATCCTGTTTGCTGACGATTTATTGTCCCTGTTTTTTGAAGACCTATAACTTGGAAAATTCTACTCCGCAGATGATAAGAGCCATACAGGCTGTATCAGAAAGCCGCGCAGAGGAATTGTTTTTCAGAGGAATGAGGATGCGGGATGATCTGGGGGAGCAGCTAAAGCCCATGTACCTTAAGTGGGTTGTTCTGATGGAAGGGATTGATGCGGCGAGGAGGCTGTTGGACAACTCTATCGTTACAACACCTCCCTGCCTCGAGTTCTTCATGAAATTGGCCCACTATGAAAAATTGCAAACGGATATGTGCAAGAAGTCTATTAGACTGTGCTATGAGACTGCTCTACGCCATTTTGGAGACACTCATGCAGGTATGTACATACCCTCGCAAACAGAAAACCACATGAGCAAGACTCAGAAGCTCTGAGAGGTGTGGAGGGCATAGTCTGCGAAAGTATGGCAAGCCTATTTACTTAATGTTTTTGTTGATTTTGTTTCATGGCAAATTCCTATGGAAACTAATTGATCTGAATTATAATTTGTCATTTTAACGTCAATCTAAAGGTGGTCTACGCAGTCGTGTTTGTTTACGTTTTTTCTGCACATTTTACGTGGATATTTAAATGTTCTGAAGTATAATATGTTTTTTTAACGTCATAAGTTAAGAGGCTATGTTGTAACTTTACGATCGGCGATTTTTGCCAACAAAAAATTTTTTCGACATTGTGAAATCACAACAGAGCCTGTTAAAAATAAATATGATATTTCAGAACATATAAATATCCAATTGTTACCTCATAGGTACAAATATGTCTTGATGCAAACAAATGTATTTACTTTCTCGCCCGTATGTAATATATGGGCTGAGAAAGTTATGTCTTCGTGCAAAATTTCGATTTTGAGATTTTGGGTTTCCCATGATCCTGGAGTAAATATGTAAATATCTGGACTTCTTTTTTGATAAATTTTGATAACTCAAAAATTGCGCCTGCTATGGTCAAAAAAAGGCAAAAAATCGTGTTTTTTGACAGTTAAGAAGGGCTGGAAGCTACGTATATCAAGTTTAGAGGTATTTTACAATCATTTGGAGGTGGGCCAATAACTTGGCCCAGTTTTGGCCCAAACGCGTTGGTCGTCACTCCAGTAGCACTATTCGATCGATTTCAATAAAAATTGGTAAGGAGGTGTACTTTAACCTAGTTTGATGTTTTACCGAACGAAACTTATCCCACATAATAATTATGGCCAATATTGGCATTACTGTAGGAAAATTTTCCATAAATGGAAATCACGTTTTTGATTGGTTCAGACGGATTTGCAACAACTCTAATCGACAGATTTCTTTGAAAATTGGTGAAAATGGTCTCAGATAGATGCTTCAAGGTCATTTTCAATAGATTTTCAATTACTTGAAAATTAAGGGCGTGACATGGAAAATAGAAAACACGTACTTTGCGCGTCGAACGACACTTCACCATTTGACGGATATGTTTGAAATCCGGTGAGTAGGTGGCTATAATGATTGTCCAGTGTATGGCAAAATATTTTTTAGAAAAAGTTAAAATTTTGGTCCAAAAAAAAAAAAAAATTACGTAAAAAAAAATCAAAATTTTCGATACCGCTGGCGTAAAAATTGCGAGAAAGTCAAGTGCGACCATTATCGGACCCTTTATTTACTTTCTCGCCCTTATGTAATACATGGGCTGAGAAAGTTATGTTATCGTTCGAAATTTTGGTTTTGAGATTTTCATTGCAAAAGGCGTTTCAGAGGTCCTAGATCACAAAAAAGTGGTTTTTAGGTCATGTCCGTCCGACGTACGTACGTACGTGTGTTATGTTTAACTCATTGCACGTAGTCCCTAGCTAAGGCTGGGTTCGGAGGCGTGTATGGACCATACGGGGTTACCATTTCATATTGGACAATTACATATATTCTTAACAACCAGACAATTAAATACAAAATATACAATATTAAAATAACTTACATTAAAAGGAGTAGACCCATCTCGACTCGGACTTCGCTGATCGCAATGAATCTTGACTGTTGAATCTTGAATGCTGAATGCTTGAACTGCCCTGAATGCCCCTCTTCAGACCTCAGCATTCGGTTTTGTCATACCGACCTAAGGCCTGAAGAGTTGCCCTAATTGTCTGTCCGAGAGGTGCTGCTCCTAGCGGTGGAAATGTCTAACCTCTGCTTAAGTGACCTAGACCGGTGACTTACCAGGTCACTCAGGCTCAAGTTGACATACCACAGCTATGAAGTCAGCAGTCTGACACACTGAGTCAGGCAACATATTAATCATCCTTATTATTTCGATACCTACCTAATCTGTACCTAACATATTTCCATCTATCTAAAAAAAAATTGAAAATGCCGGAGGCAATTTCAATTTTATAACCGATCCAAAATCTTCCGACTCAGTGTACCTCGAAATGGGGTGGTTGCTTGCCCTACCTAACAAAATTCACTTTATTATCAAAAAACAATATCACAATATACAATTTACGGTCTCTCTCACTCTCACAAAGTCCAGCGAACTTCACGGATCATTAGAGAAGGAGTCGGTGGGAAGAAACTGAAGGAACTTCGATGGCACGGACCTGGACGGGCTGACTGTAGTGGCTGCTCGGCTTGATGCTGCTGGACCAGTGGTTGTGTGATGACGTTGAGCTGACCTCTTCATCACGTCACCACCTCTCGATGTTTTGTCGCTCACGCTCGCAGCTCGTGGTGGCCCTCCCTGGCACACCAAACGGGAAAGCGCCCCTTGCGCTGCTGCAGTTGGCCGACGGGGCTGGAGAGGTCCCCGCAAGACGGCTCCAACTGGACAGCCTTGGGCGCTTCAGCTGGCGGCGTGGCTTCGGCGGTGTGGACCCACCTGGTGGACCGACGGGGCTTGAGAGGTCCCCGCACAGCGGCTCCACCTTGAAGGGCGTCTGACAGCTAAAGGTTCCCACTCCACAGCTAGCAGTATTGGGAGTGGGCTCGTGCATGGTCCCCGGTCAGCAGGAACAGCGTACAGTCAGTGGGAGATCCAGTCCGGTGAAGGTCCTGCAGCCTCCCGACTCCCCCGTGATCCTGGCCTCGCGATGAGAGACTCCGAACATGAAATAAAAATTTAACTCTAAGTATGCACACATTATATCCATTACAAAAACCTAAGGGCAGCAACCAATAAACCATCAAAAATTCCAACCATAAATAACTTAAATAACAGCGGACGTGTAAAAAAATATTCAAAAAAATTCTAACAATATATAAATCAATAATGTGATAACTGATAACTCAATCTAATGCAATAGGTATGGTTAAAATAACTCAAAATTCGAACCTTGTTCCAAAAAAAAATTAGACTCTGATCAGTAGGTACTTCAACCTTATCCACAACCTCTTAAACCATTTTCAATAAACTAAAAGAAAACCAGACTTAACTTTTGTCTCGAAAAAATGAGCTCCTCCAGCTCAGAAATCGAATGACATCGTCCCATATTGTACGAAGAGGCTTGTTTCCTCCCTGCTCCGCAGTATCTCAGCTGAACGTTTACCACCCCAGTGGTACCTCGATGTGGAGCCGCACGAGACGGCCCCTCACACACGATTCTGCACCGCGCCACACGGTGACGTAGCTGACCTCTTGCTTGGAGGCATCAGCAACACCGCTGGTCGCTTGGTGGACTCTATGGCATGTCGGTGCGATCCTCTGAATGGGTGGAGACTTCGGCTTGTGACGCTCATCAGGAGCAGTGGTAGAAGCTCTTTATGACTGACAGGCAGAAGCTGCCAAAACGTGTTGTTGCACCTTAAAACCATCACACATATGAATAAAATAATCGAACCAAAGCACATATTATTATCATCTGTCCCAGAAGTTACCACTATTATATAATCCTCCACATTAATCAAATGTTCTCCTGCAAACAACATATTATGTCTCTCAATATTATTTAACTTATTCTCAAATCTCCAATTGCTCAACAGGCAACTCAAAGAGAATAAAAACAAAACAAAACAAAAAAATGACAAATAACTTTCAATGTGCTTCAACGTTCTGTTTATACCAAATATATCAAAATGTTCAACCGGCAATCTTCAAAAAATAAAATATCAGTTTCAAGTCCTCATGACCAGAGTCCTCCTGTGCTTATACAAACCAAACCATGTCCATTTCGGCTCTTCTTTTTCCATACCAAACAGTCATAAAATTTGCAAATCGCTTCATAGCGCTCAAGTGTCATCAAAACATAAAAGAAGATAAATCTGAAAGCATACAATCCACAATTAATCGCTGAAATATAAATACATTTTAATTATTCTATCATTACATTAATTATTACCCAACTTTGCTATCTAAAAATAAAGAAATAGGTACACGGGAGTACATAAAATAGTGAGTACGGTCCTTTGCGGAATTTCGTTGGTCTCATGCGCTTTTCTGCCGGTCTACGCATTACACTGTTTTAGCCTACAGACGTTGCTTCGCCCGTCATAAGGTCTCGGCGGACGAAGGTCGGTCAACAGCCCAAAATTCTGCCGACCACTTTCTAATCGAAAAAACATTTGAGCGTCCTCATTTCGCAAATTATTTACAAATTTCCTAAACTTCGTGGAATCTTTCTTTGCATTCTCAAGTTTTGGGGTAGGCGACCATTTCCGTTTGAAAGCTATAGCTTTACGAGCTTTCTCGGTTGTCGGCGAGGTAACATTTTCCCACTCATTTACCGTTATGGACTGGGAAACACTAGTCTCGCTCTGTGGTAACAGAACCGCAAATCCTGTTTCATCGTCAACTTGCAACGATCTCTCATATGCAACCGGGTACGAAAATTCCTTAATTGTTTCGAGTTCAGTGACATTTTCCCACTCAGTTTCAACGACAATTTCACAAACGCCCGTCTCGCACTGTGATACAAAAATTTCATTTTTCTCCTCAATTGCAAGCAATAAAGTCCCTTGAACTATCGGGCTAAAAAAATCTTTGTTTATTTCTAATTCAGAAACAGTTTCCCACTTAACTTCTACTAAACTATTTGTTGAAGCTAAACACAAAATTTCTGGCTTCTTAATTTCTACGGTTTTCATATTAATATCATTCCTAATGTCTAACTTATTTTCTAACCTATTCCAGCTTGTAACTTCCTGCTGTTGCTTTGGGGGATGTAAAGTAATTTCGACCTCATTTTGGGTACATATCCCCACGACATATTGCCAAAACTCGAGGCGGTTAGCAAGGACTTCCTCGCTGAGGTTATCCTCATAATAGCACTCCGGCAAGGTCCGCAAATCTACGTGCGAGTTCACCTTTAACGTTGACTTGCTGACTTGCCGGCACTGCACTTGACCTCTTTTCTGGTCACTAATAATAATAAGTTTAACCAGCGATGTGCACTCTTCTAGTGACTTCGACTCTGGTTTTGGAACTGTCTCTATTTTACTCTGCTCTGGCCTGTTTTCCCTACATACAGAGGACCTA
The DNA here is from genome assembly GCA_950004255.1 of Mesopsocus fuscifrons. Taxonomy (NCBI): domain Eukaryota; kingdom Metazoa; phylum Arthropoda; class Insecta; order Psocodea; family Mesopsocidae; genus Mesopsocus; species Mesopsocus fuscifrons. The sequence goes on from OX465378.1 coordinate 15,559,248, forward strand.
CGAGCCTCCTCTCGACTACGGTCTTCTTGTTCATAATTATTATAGTTGTAATTTTGGCTATCCCTACGGCTACTTTTTCGGTCATATTAGCTTTGGTCTCTGCTACCTCTGCTTTCAGAACTAGAGTCCCTGTAACTCCTGCGATGACGACTGTCGTCTACATAGTAATGGTCATTTCCATCATAACGAGGCCTATCGTGGTGTCTGTCATTCCTCCTATCGTAGTAGTCCCTTCTACAGTCATAGTCTCTATAGTCTCGGTCATACGACTCGTCTTGGTAATAGCGGTTATCATCTCGTTCATGATGCCACCTTTCTCGTCTGTTATAATTATGGCTAACTGAGTTACGTTCCCTACAGTCTTGGTCATGTCTGTCGTATGCTTGTCTATAGTAGTCTCGTGACATAGGTCAGTTCAAAATAATCATAACCAGTTACAAAAAATTCCCGTAATACAAAAAAAAATATCAATTACCTATAAATCACAAAGAAATAACCTACCTAAAAATAAAACAATACTAAATAACCTACATTTAAAACATTTTAGCCTCATTGGTCCAACGGACCTCTTCCCCGGTCCGTGCTCCAAACATTGCTCTATGAGAAGAGCAATGCAGGAGAAAACGCTTTTCAGCTTTTCCGCTGCCACCAGATGTTATGAATAATAACACCTAAGTGGGGCGGGAGGCGTGTATGGACCATACGGGGTTATCATTTAATACTCATCATAATATATTAGTAACATACACAATAAATCTATATTATAAGATTGAAGGGTACTGACACACTCACTCACTGACTGACTGACTGATTTATCATAATTCATTTTCTTCGCTCCTAATTGCCCGATCGCAATGAAACTTTTTGCAGGTTGTAGGGGGTCCCAAACGGAGTTGAACGGGGGGTAAGCGATCCCCGTCAGCAATTGCTGAGTCAGCAAAAAATCGAAATCAAAATTTTGAGCCGTCCTATTTATTGAGCCAGCGCGACGGTACTTGCAGGGTAGAGTGCCCCAATGGCCCCCATGACGAATATGATGTGAATTCGCGAAAATTGTAATTGGCCAGGGTCGTAGCCAGGGTCATCCGAAGGTCATGACACTTTTCATTTATTGAGCCACGCGGACGGCAGTCGCAGGGTACAGAGGCCTGGTGGCCCCAGTGACGAATATAGTGCGAAATGGGGGAAATTCGAATTAGCCAGGGCCGTAGGCAGGATTAACCGAGTTCGATGACCGCGTGTTGTTTATGGACGGATCGTAACGATGGTCACAGGGTGGTCTCTACTGTTGGTACCAGTGACGAATATGGAGAAACCACCGGAATGGACGCATTATTCAGGGGCGTAGCCAGGATGAAAAAAGTTCGGACTTTTCATATATTGAGCAACGCGGACGGCAGTCGCAGGGTATATTGCCCTACTGACCCTCATGAGGAATATGTCTAGAAGTGGTGGAAATTCCAATTAGCCAGGGCCGTAGCCAGGGCACCCCAGATTGAGCACATTCTGTTCATCAACCGATCGTCATGATATTCACTAGGTGTAATATACTGGTGGTACTAATGAAGAATATGTGACGAAATAACAGGAAGTGCGCATTAATCAGGGGCGTCACCAGGATTGGTAAATTATTTATGGACGTAGCAGGACAAGAGTCGGAGGGTGTAGTGCCGGAGTGACCCCGAGGAAGAATATGTTGCGGAAAGTGGCGCAAATTCAAGGAAGCCAGGGCAGCATCCAGGATTACGAAACATTGTGCGATACATGATGTTGATGCACCGGACGTTGTCACTGTAACGAGGTGCTCTCTACTGGTGGTACTAACGTGGAATACGTTAAAGCAGAAGCGTGTACGAGTTTAACTGAGGCGTAGCCAGGTTGGGAAAGTTCTGACTTCTCATTTTTCAACCTAGCTGGACGGAAGTAGGAGCATGTAGTGCCCCAATGGTCCTAATGAAGAAAAGGCGGAAATTTTATGGAAATACGTGGTAGGCGGATCTGGCGGATCATAATTTATTAAAAAAAACATGTCCAGATATTTACATTAGGTACTTACCTACATATCGAATTTGAGCAAAATCGGATGAACGGCGACAGACTGTCGGACGTATGTACGTCGGATGGACATTTTTTAAAAACCACTTTTTTGGACTCGTGGGACCTCCAGGATCATGGGAAACCCAAAATCTTAAAATCAAAATTTTGCACCACGACATAACTTTTTCAGCCCATGTATTACATACGGGCGAGAAAGTAAGAAGACAGGAAGGTCGCTATGTATATTTCTCATGGTATGGTGACAATTCTCAGAGTGAAAAATCTAACTATAGGAAAAAGCAAACGCAACAATCTGAACAGTCAGGAATTACTATAAAAAAACGTAGAGATCTCGGCCAAAAAACCATTCCAGTGACACCTTCACAGTGCCAAACTCCTAAAAAGCGCGGTCGTCCTAAGTTGTCTAATCTAACCCGAGAGCAACAGCTAACCGAAGCAAGCAAACGTTACGCTAAACAAAATCCAGAGGTACACAAAAAAGCGGTAGCTAAATATACAAAAACCAAACCGGAAATTCACAGATAAGCAGCAGCTAAGTATGAGAAACAAAACCAACAGGTCAATAGGCAAGCAGTAGCTAAGTATGTGAAACAAAACCCACAGGTCAATAGGCAAGCAGTAGCTAAGTATGTGAAACAAAACCCACAGGTCAATAGGCAAGCAGTAGCTAAGTATGAGAAACAAAACCCACAGGTCAATAGGCAAGCAGTAGCTAAGTATGAGAAACAAAACCCACAGGTCAATAGGCAAGCAGTAGCTAAGTATGAGAAACAAAACCCACAGGTCAATAGGCAAGCAGTAGCTAAGTATGTGAAACAAAACCCACAGGTCAATAGGCAAGCAGTAGCTAAGTATGTGAAACAAAACCCACGGGTCAATAGGCAAGCAGTAGCTAAGTATGTGAAACAAAACCCACAGGTCAATAGGCAAGCAGTAGCTAAGTATGTGAAACAAAACCCACAGGTCAATAGGCAAGCAGTAGCTAAGTATGTGAAACAAAACCCATAGGTCAATAGGCAAGCAGTAGCTAAGTATGTGAAACAAAACCCACAGGTCCATCGCCAAGCTGCAGCTAAGTATCAGAAAGAGAAGTCAGAGGCTCATAGGAAAGCAGTCGCTAAGTACCCCAAAACGAAAACAGACGAGACGCGTAACCGAAGGAAGGTGAAGACACTTTCCGTGACTAAGGGTGCAGGTTTTGACTACGATACTTTATGTAATTACTCCAGTAATAAATCTATGGAAATTGGGGAAATGAGCGAGGTAAGACAGGGTCGTACCCAGGATTCAAATTTGTCGAGACGTCTCACTATTTATTTAGCCAGGCGGAAGGTAGGCATAGGATATATTCCTACAATGCCCCCATGACGAATATTTGATAATACGGTGGCAAATCCAATTCGCAATGGATCCTGTACCCAGGATAACTCATATTGTGCAAAAACTGACGCCGCTGAACAGTGGCACCGATAATTTCAGGAACGGCGGTGCCGCTGGGGCGGCGGCGGACCAATACAAGACGCCGAGCGGCGCGAAGCGCCGCGAGGCGGCTTGTATTTATATAATATTAAAATAACTTACATTAAAAGGAGTAGACCCATCTCGACTCGGACTTCGCTGATCGCAATGAATCTTGACTGTTGAATCTTGAATGCTGAATGCTTGAACTGCCCAGAATGCCCCTCTTCAGACCTCAGCATTCGGTTTTGTCATACCGACCTAAGGCCTGAAGAGTTGCCCTAATTGTCTGTCCGAGAGGTGCTGCTCCTAGCGGTGGAAATGTCTAACCTCTGCTTAAGTGACCTAGACCGGTGACTTACCAGGTCACTCAGGCTCAAGTTGACATACCACAGCTATGAAGTCAGCAGTCTGACACACTGAGTCAGGCAACATATTAATCATCCTTATTATTTCGATACCTACCTAATCTGTACCTAACACGTGTGTTTGTCTGTAGCGCAGCTAGAGGTCACACCAATCAACCGATTTGGCTCAAATTTGGAATATGTGTATCTAAAATCAGTTTCAAGATAGATTTTTAATACAATTTTGATAACTCAAAAATTACGCCTACCATTGTCAAAAAAGTGTAAAAAAAAATTAAAAATTGTCTTTTTGATTGGTCGGAACGGATTTGATAGTACAGCGATAATCTTGAAAATTGGTAAAAGTGACCTTAGATAGATGTTGAAGACTCATTTTCAACAGAATTTTGATTTTCCAAACATTACGGTCTTTCTACATTAAAGAATAACCAAGTAGTTTGCCCGTAAGCTGAAACTTCACCGTTTAATGGATATGCTTGAAATTCGGTATGCATATGCATAATATTATTGCCTAGGGGTGTGCAAAATTTCTTTGTAAGCAAATCACAATTTTGGCCAAAAAAAAAATAATTACATAAAAAATCAAATTTTTCGTTTTTCAGTAGCGCAAAAAATGCGAGAAAGTCAAGTGCGACCATTGTCGGACCCTTTATTCACTACTGATCTTTTTTTGGCAGTTATAAAGTGTGAAGGAGAATAATAATAAATAATAATAATAATAATAATAATAATAGCTGAGGGATGGGGGGGACAATTACTAGCAACTAGCAACTAGCAACTAGACCGTTTTCAAGAACTATCCATTGTGCTCAGCTGGCAGCACTACCAAATACCACCTCCCCAGCCATCGGGACCTACAGTTTTAGGTGGGTTCCGAACCATCACAGCCTCGATATACATTTCACATATCAGAGGTGAATGCTGATCAGAAAAATTTTTTGGTATAGGATCGGGATCGAACCGGTGTGACCCGGCTCTCACTGCTCCTCAAAAGCTTACCATTTGTCCATTGGGCTATCGAGGCTGTTATTCAGCTAGGTAAATGATAGTAGTATGTTGTTTACTTGTAATAATTTGATGACTATGTTATTTTCAGAGGTATGGCGGGAGTATATACAATTCGAGGTGAGCCACGGCGATGGATACAAGGTAATCCCCTTGTATGAAAGTGCTCGTAGACGGCTCATCCCAGAACAGATGGACTATCTTGAAATTGCGTTCCCGCGGGACAGAGTATACATGTACCAACAAGAAAATACATAAACTGAAGGATATTTCTATAGAGCTACACTACCTACTCTGTGGTGTCTAACGCGGAAGGACGAAGGACGCGTTGAACCTCCGTCGGTGTTTGATTTGCAGCCGATTTTTGAATTTCCTTTTGGTTTTCTAACAAAATAAAGGGTCCGACAATGGTCGCACTTGACTTTCTCGCAATTTTTACGCCAGTGGTATCGAAAATTTTGATTTTTTTTTACGTAATTTAATTTTTTTTTGACCAAATTTTTAACTTTTTCTAAAACATATTTTGCCATACACTGGACAATAATTTTAGGCACCTACTCACCGGATTTCAAACATATCCGTCAAATGGTGATGTGTCGTTTGACGCGCAAAGTACGTGTTTCCTATTTTCCATGTCACGGCCTTAATTTTCAAGTAATTGAAAATCTATTGAAAATGACCTTGAAGCATCTATCTGAGACCATTTTCACCAATTTTCAAGGAAATCTGTCTGTTGTTGCAAATCCGTCTTAACCAATCAAAACCGTGATTTCCATTTATGGAAAATTTTCCTACGATAATGCCAATATTGGCCATAATTATTACGTTAGATAAATTTCGTTCGGTAAAACATCAAACTAGGTTAAAGTACACCTCCCTACCAATTTTTATTGAAATCGATCGAATAGTGCTACCGGAGTGACGACCAACGAGTTTGCGCCAAAACTGGGCCAAGTTATTGGCCCACCTGCAAATGATTGTAAATAAAGGGTTCGACAATGGTCGCACTTGACTTTCTCGCAATTTGATTTTTTTTTCTACGTGAATAATTGTCAGAATTTTAACTTTTTCTAAAAAGTATTTTGCCTCACACTGGACGATACTTTTAGGCACCTGCATACCGAATTTCAAACATATCCGTCAAACAGTGAAGTGTCGTTCGACGCGCCAAGTATAATGTTTTCTATTTTGCATGTCACCGTCTTAATTTTTAAGTAAATGAAAATCTATTGAAAATGCCCTTGAAGCATCTATCTGAGACCACTTTCACCAATTCTGAAGGAAATCTGTCGATTAGGGTTGTTGCAAATCCGTCTTAAGCAATCAAAATCGTGATTTCCATTTTTGAAAAATTTTTCCTACGGTAATGCCAATATTGGCCCAAATTTTTGGCACATCTCAAAAAGAATAAAAATGATCCTGTAGCATCTATTTGGGAACACTATTGCGAAATTACAAGGATATAAATTAATAACTGTAGTGCCAAATCCGTCTTGACCAATAAAAAACGAGATTCTAGTTTTTTTCCTATTTTTGACTTTATTTTGCCTATATTGGCCGCAATTTTGAATTGATTGAATATTTCTTCGACAAACCTTTAAGTAATGTTATTAAGCACAAGTTTATGGATTTTTGTGAAATTCCGGCTAATACTTTTCATGGGGCCAAGATTTTCACGTATGGGCCAATTTTGGCCCAAATTTTTGGCCCATCTCCAAAACAATAAAAATGATCCTGGAGCATCTATCTGGGAACACGACTGCAAAATTTGAATGTTCTAACTTTATTACCGTACCGTGAAATGCGTCTTGAGTAGACAAAAACACGATTTTGAAATTTTTTTGACACTTTTTTGACAATAGTGGGCGCAATTTTTGAGTAATCAAAATTAAATTAAAAATGTATCTCGGAACTGATTTTAGACATCTATATTCCAAATTTGAGCAAAATCGGTTGACTGGTGTGACCTCTAGCCGCGCTACAGACAAACGGACGGACGGACGTACGTACGTACGTACGTACGCACGTACGTACGTCGGACGGACATGACCTAAAAACCATTTTTTTGGTATCTAGGACCTCTGAAACGCCTTTTGCAATGAAAATCTCAAAATCGAAATTTCGCACGATAACATAACTTTCTCAGCCCATGTATTACATACGGGCGAGAAAGTAAAAACATAAAAGCATCTAATCAAAAACACTTTCGCAAATTTTCAAGGTTCCAACTTGGAGCTGATACATTAAGTACCTTGGGAGTTATTTTAAGTTGTGTAGGTACTTGATTTTACTTACTTTAATTTTAGAAGTTCAACAAAGGGAAAAAGACTTAGTTGTGTTCAAAATTTAATCTGGTCACAAAACTTCATTTCGCCACATTTCATGGCATATGACCGTGATGTTTCGTTAACGACGTTCGCGTAGGTACAATAAAATGGAAACTTATTGATTTTATTATTTTTCAAAAACCCCCTTTCACTTTTTGTGTATTCTCATCAGCAGACTGTTAGATTAACAATTTCCCGTACAACACCGTAGTATTGCTGCAACGTCTACGGCTGGATTTCACTACTTATAGTAGACTTTAGTGTCTCCTAATGAACAGATTTAACTATAGGATCTATGTTATCGTATGTTTAGGTCATGACAAGTGCGATCGCAAGGAAACACTTGCATGCGCAAGGCAATTGTCATAAAAGCTAAACATACGATAACATAAATCCGATCGTTCAATCTGTTCGTTAGGAGACACTATAGTATACTATAACAAAGTGGTGACGTCCAGCCTAGACCAAAGCCATCATTAAATATCCAATCTGGATGGAGAAAAACCGAGTTCCGAGTCGTTAGCCGAACGTTAGCCTCCCCTTCTAGACTCACCACGGATGGAGATTTGGATTTAGTTTAGTCAGCAGGGAGTCCTGTACTTTATATTATTTTATCCCATTTTAGTGGTAAATCCTTGGCTCATTGTATTGTCATTAAACCAAGTTTAGAATTGAAACGGTTGATTGTGTCAATTCCTTTTTGGTAGCGAAGAGAATATAGCGATATCATTTCATTACAGTGAAATGAAAGTGAGCACACAGTTATTTTTAATTTTTGGTTCAACTAAACTGTGAGTTTCGCTTATATTTTCAGCCCCTTGGACATTAGTTGAGTCTTTCCAACAAAGAAAAAAATTAAAAATAATTGCCGCTCAAAGTTAATCTTATGGGTGGTAGAAATGCATCATCAGGTAAAGCAGAACCTTAAAATAAATGAGAGGTACGTCAGGTACGTGGATTATCAGTGAATTTTTGGATGGGTAGTATTCGGAGCGATAGTGCAATAATTATTTCAATGATGGTAACCAAACGTTTATATTAACTATACCTACTCGTCCTTTGAATAAATAAAAATACTTCGAAAATACCTTAAGAAATACTTTGCAAACTGTTTTACAATGATTCACCGAGTATATGAAAAAGTAAAGGTCAACCTATCTGATCATGAACCCATCACACATATGGAGTGGGTAATACCTGCTTCATCTCCACCTTACTGTCCCGACCAGGCTCCAACGTGGCCCTGCCCATCAGGGACTTCGGTCGTTCTAAATCAGTTCGCCAGCTTACAGCCGTAAATAACAATTCCTCTACTGTTTAAGTAGGTACTTCCCAATACTATGCAAGGTTTCTTGAATACAATTAATGCGTAGGATTTTCAAAAGCACAGACTCTCCCTAAATGTAAGCGCCTTAACAAAGGGTGAGCACTGGAGGTCATCGCCACTCATGGTCTGGATCATGGCACCAGCTCAGACCGACTATTGGGAGACTGACGTAACAGGCACGGCATGACGGCGTCAATCAGCGACAGCGCCTCCACACTCCTCACTTCTGATCCATCCTAGAGGAGAATGAGAATGCAGGTTAGGTAAGTTGTTAAAATAGTCATTAATTCAACGGTTGCACAAGTTGCACCAAATATGGTACAATCACGTTCGGTCAAGCTTTTATGGGACAACGAAACACGTTTCGGAAGAACTTAAGGGAAAATATTAATTATTATAACATAAAATACACTCAAAGCTAAGGAACGAAAAATAGTTTATATCATTCACGAGGCCCACAGTGCCTCCCCAAATAGCCCATCTCACTGAAATAGGGTTTCCTCAGGTCAGTGAAGAAGGTGATTTGTAGGATCGTTATATGTACCTAGGGACCAGTACCACACCAGCAAGTAATAACCATACAGTGACCACATGACGCCTTGCCCGCGACTCCGTAATGTGGTGTCCATTAAGTGAGCAGGTCAATGATGAATGCTTACCTCCCTTACGGTGACTTCTGCTTCCGTGTATTGTATATCCTTCCTCACAATATCTATCCGACCAAAAACACGCCGTGTAAAAAAACAGCCAAGTTTATAACCCTCCAAAAATTAGCCTAACTCAACAGCCCTCAAAAGGGTTTGATATAAAAAATGTTGGCCAAGTTCTCCACATTCCCGCTATCACTCAGCCCCCAAAATGAGTGATATCACTTATTACAGGGCCAAGTCCTTGGCGCAAATCACGTAAGCGTCACAGCCGGTCATAGACACAGACTAAGGTTGGATGGGGGCTGCGGTCCGGGGGTATTGGAAAGCAGGTATATGACAAACTATGTCGCCAACATCCTTGTGATTCGCGCCAAAGACTTGGCCCTGTAATAAGTGATATCACTCATTTTGGGGGCTGAGTGATAGCGGGAATGTGGAGAACTTGGCCAACATTTTTTATATCAAACCCTTTTGAGGGCTGTTGAGTTAGGCTAATTTTTGGAGGGTTATAAACTTGGCTGTTTTTTTACACGGCGTGTTTTTGGTCGGATATCATATAATTTTTGTGAGGTGGTTCAATAGTTTCTACCAGTAGGTAAAACATCAATTGGCTGTCGAATGGACTCAAGTTTTCTTGCCATACCTGGAAAGTACCTACCAGTACCTGAAAACCAGTTCCCTGTCAACCATACACAAATTACCAATCTCATACCTGAAATACCTGAAAAGTACCTACTCGTACCTGAAAATGAGTTCCCTGTCGAATCTCCACAAATTACCTTCCCATACCTGAAATGTACCTAATCGTACCTGAAAACAAGTTGACTGTCGAATGGAATCAAAATACCTTGCCATACCTGGAAAGTACCTCCCAGTACCTGAAAACCAGTTCCCTGTCAAATCTACACAAATTATTATCCTGAAACCTGAAATGTACCTACTCGTACCTGAAAGTAAGTTGCCTGGCGAATCTACATACACAAATTACCTGGAAGGACAAGAAGCAGGAGGCAGTATTTGTTTTGTAAATATCTGCCATAAGTTAGTATGGGAACTTTGAATCGAACCTGAACCTATAATACTGTAGGTACTTCGGGTTTGCGATTTTTCTGGGTGTTTTGGGGATGGTACCTACAAGTATGCCGAGTTTCAGCTCTATCGTACCGCTGGAACATGCTTATAATTTGTATAGGTGAGTGAGTGAGTCAGTCAGTCAGTCAGTCAGTGAGTGACCCTCAAAAACAGCTAAGTTTGGGATGTCACTTCTCAGGTACGGTTGGACGTAGAAATTTGAAATTTAATTTTGGAGGTCCCGTGGGACCCTACTACAGGAGAAGGGTACCCACTATTCGAGCCACGCCCCCTTGCCTCCTGTAGAGAGGCACGAAAAGTGCACAACTCTGGTTCCTGTATAACATGCTGGCAGTGCTTGAGGCTTTGTCGCGCTTTCTTTTTCTTTAAAACTTGGCTGCATGCACTGCCGTGCATGTTGATCAAGGCTGCAGGTGGAACTAGAGCCCCGCGTTGATGTTATATCGCGCGCTGTGGGACTCCATTCCAAACGTATAAGCTGCGTGCTCAAAACCTGGAAAATAAATGACACCCGTTTAAATTTCAGCATAATACTAGGACAGCTTCCCGAGAAAAATTTAGTTCAGCCATGACCTCAAGCCCTATGGTAGCTTTTCTTCTTACAATTTTTGTCTGCTGACAAGAGAGCTTTTCCAAAAAGCTTCTTGCCATGGGTTGGATGACAGGAGCTAACTGCAAGGTATGATGAAATTTTTAATTCACTAGATAAAATAGTACCATGGACTTCGTGGATTTCCCTACCTGCTGGACAATATCTCAGTCTCAGTGCTAGTGTTTGTGTTCCCCTCCCCTAGACTCTTTTCTTTTGTATCATCACAACCCCCGGTGCACCATTTCTTTTTAGGTAGATTTCGAAGAAAAATCTACCTATTGTAGTCGTACCAGTAGTCTCACTTTTGAAAAATTTCTTCACAGTTCTTCTTTTTATGACCCCCGGATCCCAAAACCACCATCAGTTCAAAAGTTTATATATATATATATATAGGTATATATAATTTTCACTTCCTTGTGAACACGCTAGCAGCCGTATTTTTGAAAAATAATTTTGATTATTTAATAAAATATTAGGGTCTAAAATCTCGGTCGAGTTCGTTAATGGGGGAAATCGGACGAAGGGGGGGGGGGGGGGGGGAAATGGGGGGACTTTTTCGAAATCTGGCTTTTTGGCCATAACTCCCTTAATATTGCAACTAATGAAACGTAGTTTTCTCTGAGGGTCGTCTAACAGTACTACCTTTAGGCAGGGGGTGGGGGGTTGAATTTTCAAAACGTCATAACTCACGTATTTGGTGAGATATTGAGTTTATTCTTTTTGCTATGAGTTTCTATTAATAATATCTACAACTTTTGTCTGAAAAAGTTTTTTGTAAAATCACTTTCATTTTCTTGTTAAGGGGGGGGGGGGGGGGTGTAATTTCAAAACTCAATTCCTCCGTTGTTATTGTAGAGAATGCATTTGGGTCAACTGAAAATCTTCTTAACCGTCTTTCTAAATGATTTTAGACTGCTTTTAGAGGATGGAAGTAATCTTCGAAATCTACCTACGCCTTTCGGGGCTGCCGAAAGGGATTTTTAGGTAGATTTCGAAGAAAAATCTACCTATTGTAGTCGTACCAGTAGTCTCACTTTTGAAAAATTTCTTCACAGTTCTTCTTTTTATGACCCCTGGATCCCAAAACCACCGTCAGTTAAAAAGTTTATATATATATATATCTATCTATATATATATATATATATATATATATATATATCATTTTCACTTCCTTGTGAACACGCTAGCAGCCGTATTTTTGAAAAATAATTGGTTTTGACTATTTAAATCGGACAAAGGGGGGGAAAATGGGGGGACTTTTTCGAAATCTGGTTTTTTGTCCATAACTCCCTTAATATTGCAACTAATGAAACGTGGTTTTCTCTGAGGGTCGTCTAACAGTACTACCTACAACTTTTCCTAGTAACGTTCTTTGATCCCACCCCTAATGGTTGAATAAGGGTGTAAAAACAGGGTTTTGCGCACAAAAAAATTCATAACTTGTGCCCTAGGGGTGTTATCGAGTTCTATCATTTTGCAATGCATTTGCCTCATTATTACCTACAACTTTTGTCTGAAAAAGTTTTTCGTCCGACGCACCGTTTAGGCAGGGGGTGGGGGGTTGAATTTTCAAAACGTCATAACTCACTTATTTGGTGAGATATTGAGTTTATTCTTTTTGCTATGAGTTTCTATTAATAATATCTACAACTTTTGTCTGAAAAAGTTTTTTGTAAAATCACTTTCATTTTCTTGTTAAGGGGGGGGGGGGGGGGTTGAAATTTCAAAACTCAATTCCTCCGTTGTTATTGTAGAGAATGCATTTGGGTCAACTGAAAATCTTCTTAACCGTCTTTCTAAATGATTTTAGACTGCTTTTAGTTGATGGAAGTAATCTTCGAAATCTACCTACGCCTTTCGGGGCTGCCGAAAGGAATTTTTTTCGCTTATATTCACTCATGTCTATTTTTGTTATTCTACCGTTTGTACAGCACTGGTCTCCGGTCTCCGACTTTGGGTTTTCTTTGTTTTTCGTGCGGACCAGGTTCCGCACTGCTGCGGGAGATGTCAAAGACCGGAGAGCAGCGTCTATTAGGAAGTCGGGACGTGCGACACTGCGTCACCCCACTATAGGTAGGCCTCGGCCCAGTTAGCCCCTAATCGGCCATACCAGCCGAGAAAAGAGGGCATGTTATGCGGCTGATGGGCACGCACCCCGATAAACCGGCCTCCCCATATCGGAATGGCCTTATAAAAAGCACGAACACTTAGCTTAGGTAGGACCATTTCATGGACCGCACCCGTACCTACTGGAGGGCATATAAGCCCTAGGCTCCATCGGTACGGGGTCATTTTCAAGAAGGATTTTGGTCATGTAACAGTGTTTTTACTTGTGTTCGTGTTCCAATATACGGTGTACCGGGAAATCCTGCATCTTCCATCAAGGTAACCAACCTTTCAACCTTCTCCGTTTTAGGCTTAATTACAATAGAACATCATATCACAGGTATGATAAACTCGTGTCTTTTAAAATGAAGTGAAAATTCCATGTGTGCAGGAAAGTGAAATAACCTTGAGACAAGAACAAGATTTAGAAATGCTAAGTATTTCTAGTTCTGCATCACCAAAGACACAATTATCCTTGTGATAATGCTCGGAAAGCCTCCAAAGTTTAGTTGAAAATCAGTCTGTAGTAAGTACAGATATACAAATAGTCAAATAGATGTAACATTTGAAAGAGAAATCTATATAGAATTGCAATCCGGGAGTTTTAGGGGATACTTGAAGGCGCGCGGGGCGTATGGGTCTAGCCCGGGGTTTATTGATGGGAGGTGCATTATTGATCCAAGTGAGGTACCACCTATGTTTTTCCTATGAGCACAGTCAATTCGAGGCGAAAATGGGGGACTTGCGCCGTAACAGTCGTCTGGTTCACAATGTCAGGCATGTTACCCTTCACCAAGGCCGTACCCAGGGGGGGGGGGGGGGGGGGTTAGGGGGGTGCGAACCCCCCCGAAACTACACGGTTTACACTAGAAAGATTTGAGTCTTGAAGGAGAAAATATAGTTTTGTGCTACTTAGGTACCTAACCCCCCCCCCCCGAAATATTTTCCTGGGTACGGCCTTGCCCTTCACCAGACACACAAACCTTGTTAGGAAACTATTGGGTATTGAAATGTTCTGAAATATCATATCTTTTGAACGGCTGGAATTAGCACTCTCTTCTGACTGATTTTTTTCAACAAAAAATTTGTCCGAAAACACAACACAGCCTGTTAATTTCGGCAGTTAAAAATAGGTACATAGTACATTTCTGAACATGAAAATTTTCAATAGTGTCCTCATAAAATGTGCAGCTGCTCAGCTAGCTAGTGGGGGAAGGAAATAACAATCTGCCCTGCCAAGCGTGAGTTTAAATGGAAGGTTCTAGATGGAGGGGTGTCTATTGTGTTTTGATTCTGCGCGCAGCTGCTGTGGTGTCTATACATTATGACCCATGGGAATAGTGCCATTGGGATTATGACCATCCTTTGTTTACATGATTATGCCCACGCGCCATTTTCATGTTTTTTCCTCCGATTTCTTAACTTTCCAGGCATTTTTGGGGCCTAGTCGTGGTCAAATTCACAGTGGCTATCTTCCCAAAGGAATAATAACAAAAAATGGCGTAAAATGTTTATTGTTTACAAAATAAATTCCTTCCAAGTTGGACTATTAAAGAATATTCAACAAAAATGAGTCTGATTCGAATCAGTTGCTAAAGTAGGCAAAAATGGTTAAATTTTAACAATAGTAGGGGTCAGATATGGTAGGCACCAAATAGAAACTGGATAAACTAGGTACCTACCTACCTATTAACATTGTTATTATTTTCTATTTGAACTCGTTGTGCATACTTTCTACATACCTACCAAGTATAGGTACCTACAATTTGACGTACCTACCTACGTAGGACCTAGGTACCTAACTAATCATAGGTAATATTGCTTAGATAGGTATTTCTTGGAAGGACAAAAAATTCTGCGGGTTTTTATATGCACCACGTTTCAACAGTCAACCAGTCAAACGTGCCTAACCTATTAATTATATTTATTAAAATAAAAGAGAAGTAGGTAGGTAGGTAGGCAGGTACATAAGATCGAGGTCGCCGCTAGGTGTTGATTTTGAATTATTCTCCCATTCTATTTCGACGCTCCCCGGAAATAGAAGGCCAACCCCGTCAACTTCTGTTCTTGAAACGTCCGATGCTTAGATATTCTTCCTGCAACAGAATTCAATCATCAAATGAAATAGGAAGTTAGGTAGGTAACCTGTATTAAGAATTGGTTGACCATCGCGCAGGTGATTCCCATCATAGGTGAAAAAAATCCCTTTCGGCAGCCCCGAAAGGCGTAGGTAGATTTCGAAGATTACTTCCATCAACTAAAAGCAGTCTAAAATCATTTAGAAAGACGGATAAGAAGATTTTCAGTTGATCCAATTGCATTATCTACAATAACAAACGGAGGAATTGAGTTTTGAAATTTCACCCTCCCCCCCCCCCCCTTAACAAGAAAATGAAAGTGATTTTACAAAAAACTTTTTCAGACAAAAGTTGTAGATATTATTAATAGAAACTCATAGCAAAAAGAATAAACTCAATATCTCACCAAATAAATGAGTTATGACGTTTTGAAAATTCAACCCCCCACCCCCTGCCTAAACGGTGCGTCGGACGAAAAACTTGTTCAGACAAAAGTTGTAGGTAATATTGAGGCAAATGCATTACAAAATAAAAGAACTCGATAACACAATAACAAACGGAGGAATTGAGTTTTGAAATTTCACCCTCCCCCCCCCCCTTAACAAGAAAATGAAAGTGATTTTACAAAAAACTTTTTCATATAAAAGTTGTAGATATTATTAATAGAAACTCATATTAAAAAGATAAAACTCAATATCTCACCAAATAAGTGAGTCATGACGTTTTGAAAATTCAACCCCACCCCCTGCCTAAACGGTGCGTTGGACGAAAAACTTTTTCAGACAAAAGTTGTAGGTAATATTGAGGCAAATGCATTACAAAACATAAGAACTCGATAACACCCCTAGGACACAAGTTATGAATTTTTTTGTGCGCAAAACCCTCTTTTTCCACCCCTATTCAACCATTAAGGGTGGGATCAAAAAACGTTACAAAGAAAAGTTGTAGGCAGTACTGTTAGACGACCCTCAGAGAAAACTACATTTCATTAGTTGCAATATTAAGGGAGTTATGGCCAAAAAGCTAGATTTAGAAAAAGTCCCCCCATTTCCCCCCCCCCCCCTTTGTCCGATTTCCCCCATTAACGAACTCGACCGAGATTTTAGTCCCTAATATTTTATTAAATAGTCAAAACCAATTATTTTTCAAAAATACGGCTGCTAGCGTGTTTACAAGGAAGTGAAATGATAGATATATAGATATATATTATATATACAGGGTGTTTCCGGATGACGAGGCAAAAAAATATGGCGGGTAGGTACACCCCCATGGACCATTTTTGGCTAATACATGTGGGGTCGCAGGTCCTTCCTAACTGAGATACAGGGCCGGAACCAGTTAATTTGACAAATGGTTTTTTGCCCTTTTCTCGCTAACGACTTATAATAGCGAAAAAATAAGTGCAGTTTGGGTACCATTTTTAAGGATGCCGCATTGAATGGTGGTATCAGTTTTTCAAAATTCAGTTTCAAAATGGCAGATTCAAGATGACGGCTATCATTTTTTTCTCCGATCAAAATGAAAATTGGTGGTTAGGGGTTTTCAGGCATGCTGAAAATGAATCTGAAAAAAGTTTTTGAAAATTCGAAAACTTTTGTTTTTCTGCTACTCTTATAATTTCATGAAACTCATTCTATTTGCATGAAATTTACAGTGTAGTAACTGATAGACCTACTTATTGAAAGTCTGTAAAAAGTTTTCAAAAAATCGCACGCGTTTCAAAATGGCGGTGTCGTGATAGTCGTTTCATGGTTCCGATCAGCATGAAATTTATAGCACAGTAATTCGTAGACTTACTTATTTAAAATCCGTAAAAAGTTTTCAAAAAGTCGCACTCGTTTCAAAATGGCGGCGTCCTAAAATTTCCCTAAAGTTGTCATAGACTCATCAGATTTGCATGAAATTTGACAAGTATTGTTATTAAATTCTTATTATTTCATGATTAAAAACATTGCTGGACATTCTCACACAACATTTTGTAACGGACACAACTTTCTGATTAATTTGATTATTTCACGTTATCCAGGTACCCATGTACGAGGTACCCACCTAATTGCCTACCCTAACTTTATTTCCGTGAATTTTTAAACAATTATTTCAGATTATTGTTTGTAATTCCTACATACATTAAATTATCAAATTTTGCAAAAATCGGACAAGGTCTACTTCACCTTAAGAGTAATTTCAGGACGCCGCCATTTTGAAACGCGAGCGATTTTGGTACATTTAGTATATAGCGATTCCTTTGCGCATTTCACTACCTATTTAAACCAGGTACCTATAGAGGATAAAAAGCCTATTAGATGGGAGGTAGAAGTATACCTACCTACCCTGGTACTGTTTCATAGCTAAGTAGGTAAGTACAGGTATATAGGTATGGTGCGCTTAAGAAAAAGTGTTAGGTAGGTACCCATCTCATTTGGCTCCCTGCAGCCTAGGGTCACTGCACCCCATTCTCCCTGCAGCCTTAAGTATTTACCTGGCTCCCTGCAGCCTTTAGTATTTATTTGGCTCCCTGTAGCCCAAGGGTCCCTGCACCCCATTCTCTTATACACTTACCAAACTTAGTTCTAAGACAATATTTCTCATTATATTGAAAGGCAGGTAGCTATCGCATATCAGCCCCTGTTCTCAGGCTCCTATTTACCGTTATGCCCGTGACCTGGCTTCACCCCCAGCCAGGCACGTAATCCAAGCTGGTTGCGCCCATACATAAGATGCGATAGCTACCTACCCACCTTGTCAGTATGTGTTGGTACAAAAAAAAAAGACTTGACAAAAAAGAAATAAATGAGGTTAAGTATCTACCGAACCGATGATGAGTGTTTGGTTGAGCACAATTTTTCCACGAGATGGTTATTTGCCGGTGAGAGGGGTTTATTTTTCAAAGATCCAACAGTAGATGTCTTTTGTCTTCTTCCGAGTAAATCATAATGGATAAAATATCAAAAACCAACAATTAATTATATCCATCATCATTGTTTTGGGAGCCATTTTCTATTTTCTAATAATTTCTCAGGGCCCACTGCCCAGTAAAGGCCCAAATCAAAAGACTCACCAATGTTGCTTCACTGTAAGAAAACAGACCAAAAAAGAAGGGCCCCAAGTAATGCAGAGCTGCCAACTTAAAACGGTGTTTTTGTTTACAAATGGGCAAAATCACGTGGGTCATAATCCAGGTCACCGCTGCGGTGGCCGAGGGAATCTCGGTTCAGTTTCAGTGTTCAGTGTTGCCCAGTCCGTCAACTCGAGCGAGGGTATAGCAATACTCTCCAAATGGGTTACTTAATAGCACAAAAATGTAGCTACAGTGATTGTTTAGTGAGGTTGGTGTAATGAACAATATTATACTCGATTGTGTATTATCGATTATCGAAGCGGTTATGGTTGTACCTACATATAGAGATGGACATTATTACTCAGTCAAAGAGTGAACTTAACAGCAGGTGAGTGTTATTTTTCACTATTATCTCGAATTTTTCGTTGAAATATGATCTCGTGATTCCTCTTGGGGTGTGAGAATCAAGAACCAATAACTCGTGTCTTCTAAAATGAAGTGAAAATTCCATGTTTGCTCGAAAGTGAAATAATCTTGAGACAAGAATAAGATTAAGAAATGCTATTTCTTGTTCTGCATCACCAAAGACGCAATTATCCTTGTAAAAATGCTCGGAAAGCCGAAAGCCTCTAAAGTTTGGTTGAAAATCAGTCTGTGGTTGCGGTACACATATACAAAAATTCCTTTCGGCAGCCCCGAAAGGCGTAGGTAGATTTCGAAGATTACTTCCATCCACTAAAAGCAGTCTAAAATCATTGAGAAAGACGGTTAAGAAGATTTTCAGTTGACCCAAATGCATTCTCTACAATAACAACGGAGGAATTGAGTTTTGAAATTTCACCCCCCCCCTCCCCCCTCAACGAGAAAATGAAAGTGATTTTACAAAAAACATTTTCAGACAAAGGTTGTAGATATTATTAATAGAAACTCATAGCAAAAAGAATAAACTCAATATCTCACTAAATAAGTGAGTTATGACGTTTTGAAAATTCAACCACCCACCCCCTGCCTAAACGGTGTGTCGGACGAAAAACTTTTTCAGACAAAAGTTGTAGGTAATATTGAGGCATATGCATTACAAAATGAAAGAACTCGATAGCACCCCTAGGACACAAGTTATTATTTTTTTTGTGTGCAAAACCCTGTTTTTACACCCTTATTCAACCATTAGGGGTGGGATCAAAAAACGTTACTCAGAAAAGTAGTAGGTAGTACTGTTAGACGACCCTCAGAGAAAACCACGTTTCATTAGTTGCAATATTAAGGGAGTTATGGCCAAAAATCCAGATTTCAAAAAAGTCCCTCCATTTTCCCCCCCTTCGTCCGATTTCCCCCATTAACGAACTCGACCGAGATTTTAGTCCCTTATATTTTATTAAATAGTCAAAACCAATTATTTTTAAAAAATACGGCTCCTAGCGTGTTCACAAGGAAGTGAAAATGATAGATAGATAGATATATATTATATATATAAACTTTTTAACTGACGGTGGTTTTGGGATCCAGGGGTCATAAAAAGAAGAACTGTGAAGAAATTTTTCAAAAGTGAGACTACTGACCAGTAGTCTCAATTTTGAAAAATTTCTTCAATAGGTAGATTTTTCTTCGGAATCTACCTAAAAAGATGTAACATTTGAATGTCAAATCTGTAAGAATTGAAATCCGGGGATTTTAGTGTGTACATGAAGGCGGGGTGTATGAGTCTAGCCCGGGGTTTATTGATGGGAGGTGCATTATTGATCCACCTGAGGTACCGCATATGTTTTTCCTATGAGCACCGTCAATTCGGGGTGGAAATGGGGGACTTGCGCCGTAACAGCCGTCTGGTTCACAATGTCAGACATGTTGCCAGGCCTTCCGCCCGTGTGGGACCATCGTTGTCTTTCCTAATTTCAATGTCCAAAAGGGGTAAATAGTGGTTTATTAATTGATATCAGTGCGCGTTACCTTCGTGGAGGCTGGTAAGTGTCTTAGGTATAATCCGACTTAACGTGAAGATAAATTGTGTGATTATTCCAAGCATATGTTTAGCTAATGGAAAGAATCAAAGCACACTTATGCAAGGGATATTTGTACAATTTATGTTATCGTTAAGTTGGACTGGTTGAATCCGTCCTGAATATCTTCTGTCTCGTGTGGTTAGGAGTTTAGCAGGAGGTGGGGCGTGCGGGCACTACGGGCGTCATTTCGCCCATTCGAATTTTGAAAAGGCAATAGTGGTTAGTGTACGGGATGAGGAAAGTGTTCAGTAAACCGTCGTGGAGGCTGGCAAGTTTTTTTTTCACTGTTGCTGCGTTGGAACGAAGCAGAAACAGGAGATTTCCTGGAAGTATAGGAGTGGGGTAGGCACTGGGTGGGAAAGCATGTGCGACCGCGGTCGTACCCTTTGTTTGTTAAGGCTCTACATACCTGGTGATGAATTTCTTTCAACTATGAGGTTTACACTGTGAGCGAGTAGGTAATTATATTTAATTTTTTCCTTGGTTGAAAAGAGTTTTTCCTCGTCGTAACCTTAGTAATGTTCTAGAGAATGACAAACACAGATTTCCCAGATACCTACCCTCATTTTTTTCGAATTTAACCCCCTTGAAAAAATTAACATTGCAGAATCTATTTTTTTAAGGGTAAAAGTGGGAGATCTCGAAAACCACTAGAAAATTCTGGAATCTGCGTTGGCACTCCCTAGAAAATCTCTGGGGGGAAAAATAAAATAAAGTTGGCAGCTCACCGTGTTAATCTTATGGTTGATAGAACTGCATTGTCAGGTAAAGCTGAGTGTTAGTGCGTTCTGCGTCTGCGCGCCGCTGAACCCGGGCAACCGCGCTCATCCATAGAGAGATCAATGCAGCTCCAGCTTCCTTCTGCAACGGTTGTCTTCGTTTTGCATTTTAATCGTTCAAATATGTTAGAACTTGGTGGATCAGTGAAAAGTTGTGGAGTGTGTGGAGACTGGTAGGTACCTATGTGTTATTTTTAAGCAATTTGTTGATTTTTTTCCACAAATTGTGATGAGATTGATATTTTTCGAACTGCGTAATACTGGGGTAATAGTTATATGTCATAGAGCCGTTGCATGGTTAAATAAATGTGGACAATATGTATATAGGAACTTCAAAACGGTCATGTAGAAACCTAATTTGGTTCTTCCTCCTTCGTAGATATACCTATAGGGGTTGAAATTGTAGCTTCCGGTTTGGACTGTAGAGTAGCTGTGTCGTGGCCAGGCTGATTCAAAATGTTCCACTGCGGTAAAGTTGGTGGTACTACGCGCTGTTGGTACAATACAAAGACTAATAACCGGACAATTTGCAAGAATACCCATTAGCTGCAATGTCATAACTGAACTGACCAATCACTTTTAACCCCTCACCAAGCTCAGGCCACTGTACAATCTAATCGCGTTTTATTCAGTGATCAGAAATCAGAATATACAGTACAATAATAATAAGACTACAGAATCCATCTTTGTAACTTTAGTTATATTCAAGTAGATGTATAGTTTTCGAGATCTCCCACTTTTCCCCTTAAAATTTAGAATATGCCGTGTTCGCGTTTGCAAAACTGTTGCTTTCATAAAAGCCACTGGGAGATTGGTGTGGCGGGTCCCCGCTCAATTCGCTGCTCTCTGTGCTGACCTTGCGTCATCAGCCGCAGTAGTGCCTTAAAACATAAGCGTTTGCTCCTATTAGTCCTTGTTCTTTTTCAGATAGACCAGTTTGGCAGTGTGCTACTTCCACTGCGGTATTCATTGAATAATTGAGGATGCGGTGCATGATGCGCAGTACCTCCGTCATAAGCAGCGACTCCGCCAGGGGCGTAGGAAGGTCACAAGAATGATCTTCTTCATAAGGTAAGAATGTTTTTAAGTAACTTAGTATGTTACTTTATATTATAAATGCATCGTCAGGTAAAGCAGAGCCTTAACATGGGTAATGTTTGAAATTATTTTTCACATCTAGCTTTTCCTCCTAAAAGGGCAGGAACATTTTCACATTGACTGAATATATTTACTGAATATTTACTGAATATATTTGAATATATCTATAGGTATAAGTACATGTTCATAAAGTTGTCGCTGAGCTGCGGTTGATACATCTGCTGAAATATACTATAGTCCATAAGAGTCAGTCATATCCCGGGGTGGATAGACTACCTAAATGGGAATTGTCGTTTCTAAACTCTTTTAGATCATTGTGACCCCTTCTTCTTCAGTCAACTTGTGATCTGTTGCTATGTTCTCTGAGTGCAGTATCGTACTCTGCATTGCCTGCTGCTGTTGCTGTGTCATATCCTGTACGGATAGCGTCGCCCTGTAGCATCAGCGGTGACAGTAGATACAAAAACGGTGCTGAGCCATTCGATGAATTCGATACAGTTCCAATAATGGCCAGGCAGTTCTCGGCGTCCAACTGAACACATTTTTGTTTGTTTTTTCCCCTTTTTGTTTACTTTCTCGCTATTTAATAGTGGCGAGTAAAGTATTGTTTTCATGCAAAATCCGAATAGTTATTAACAAATTGTTAACTTTTACTTTGACAGTGGGAGGTGGTTTCCCTGTCTCCATTACTGTAAGGGACTTACAGTTTTGCGCAGAAAAGGAGACGTAGCAACGAAACCTGAGGTATAGCGATACCAAGCTTGAGGTAATCAGACAAGTCTGAGGGATGCAGTCAAGTCTTAGGGATTACACCTAGTTTGAGAAATGCAGTCAAGCCTGAGGGATGCAGTCTGTTCTGAGGGAAGGCACCAAGCCTGAGGGATGCAATCGAGTCTGAGGGATGCAGCCTGGTCTGAGGGAAGACACCAAGCCTGAGGAGTGCAATCGAGTCTGAGCGACGGCACCCAGCCTGAGGAGTGCAATCGAGTCTGAGCGACGACACCCAGCCTGAGGAGTGCAATCGAGTCTGAGGGACGACACCGAGCCTGAGAATTGCGGAGATGTCCAGAGTATAGCAAACAGCGGCAAAGTTCCCCCTGAATTGTAAGTGAAAATTATACATATCGAGAAAGATTACCCATTTTCCCGGTGAATTTTTCGATTTGTTGCAAATCGCTAAGATGACTATTTTTTTTTTCAAACTTGATATGATTGCACATGCTAATGCAGTAGCAGAAGATAGCCTCTCTTTCGTATGGAAATTATTTGACTTGCCTCAAGAATTTCTAGCAAATCATTCGTAAATTGGATCACGCGATCGTGTCTTTCTAATCATCTTGTGGTTGGAGCAGAAATCCTAAGAAGGGGGGGGGGGGGGGGGGTAAATTGACATCACTGTGACTCTAATTCTAAGAAATGGGGTACATTTTCAGATAGTGACCCAACTCCTACAGGTCTCAAGGATGGCTCCTAGCCTGAGAGATAACACCGAGCCTGAGGGATGCTGTCACGCCTGAGAGATAACTCCGAGCCTGAGGGATGCACACATTTTCAGGTAGTGACCCTGGTCCCACAATTTTCCAGTAACCTTTTATTTTTTTTTAAAAGACGAATGACTTTGTGTAGTTATGAGTTATGTTATGACTGTTATGAGACATTTGGTATTAAAAATACTTTTGAGAGAGAACAAAGATTTTTATCTCATTTATAAAAAGATATAAAGAAAGGGTCCGACATTAGTCGCACATGATTTTCAATCTGTAGTTTCTCATTTAGAACAGTTTATTGACAAAAAGCAGTAGAACACCAAAATTCTGTTTAAAAAATGTTCAACTAACGTTGTGGTATAGGTACACAATCGTCCCAAATTCCATGACAATTGTATCATACATGTGAACGTGCTGAAACGAACGAACTTCCGTCAAAAGTTTCAATTAGTTCAAATTTTGTCGCGTATAACCTTAGCATCTGTTTTGTTTGTCAACACTTGTCCAATTAAAAATTAATTTATAAAATATTTCAGTCGTGATTTTAGACAGGTGCATATACCTATCAAATTTCATTTACAATTGTCCACAAAACACTTTTTTTCGACTCAGGGCACCAGCAAGATAATGGGAAACCTAAAATCTCAGTTTTTCATTTTGCATGAATACAGTAGGTACTTTCTTGCCATACAGGCTAGCTAGAAAGTAAAAATGTTATGGAGATAGGGTGTGTTAATGGACGGCACCATTCCTTCGTTATAGTTACTTCACAGCATTTATTTAATGGTTTTGGCATTTATTTATTTACAGCAGAGGATAACATGGGCTGCAGTGGGAGTGATCCTGACGAAATTACGGAGATCTTCCTGCAACCTTCGGGGCAGTGCTTCTAACTTCGAGCTGTTGGCTTCGAGGGAGTGAACCTAACTTGGAATTTTTAGCTTCGCGGGATTCTAACATCCAGTTCCTCGCTTCGTGGGACCGTTACGGTAGGATTGTAGACGTAGCCTAATTTTAGCTGTGTAGAGAGTACACAACGTAACATATGAACTGTAAATGCAAAAATGGCCTACTTGCTTCCACTGCAGTAGCGAGGTTGAAACACTCAATGAACGTAGACTTTAACTGCAGCTTAGTAGGTATTATTGTGTATTCTCTGCATATTTCAGTATTTGTATGAGGTGGTTTGGCTGCGCGCACACAAATTAAGTCACAATTATTTAGTAACTTGAAGTTTTGTTGAGGTGTTGATGGGCTCAATATTAGCTTGGCTATGGCATATCCAGTACTATATGTACATGTAAAAAATCCCTTTCGGCAGCCCCGAAAGGCGTAGGTAGATTTCGAAGATTACTTCCATCAACTAAAAGCAGTCTAAAATCATTTAGAAAGACGGATAAGAAGATTTTCAGTTGATCCAATTGCATTATCTACAATAACAAACGGAGGAATTGAGTTTTGAAATTTCACCCCCCCCCCCTTAACAAGAAAATGAAAGTGATTTTACAAAAAACTTTTTCAGACAAAAGTTGTAGATATTATTAATAGAAACTCATAGAAAAAAGAATAAACTCAATATCTCACCAAATAAGTGAGTTATGACGTTTTGAAAATTCAACCCCCCACCCCCTGCCTAAACGGTGCGTCGGACGAAAAACTTGTTCAGACAAAAGTTGTAGGTAAAATTGAGGCAAATGCATTACAAAACAAAAGAACTCGATAACACAATAACAAACGGAGGAATTGAGTTTTGAAATTTCACCCCCCCCCTCACTCCTTAACAAGAAAATGAAAGTGATTTTACAAAAAACTTTTTCAGACAAAAGTTGTAGATATTATTAATAGAAACTCATATTAAAAAGATAAAACTCAATATCTCACCAAATAAGTGAGTTATGACGTTTTGAAAATTCAACCCCCCACCCCCTGCCTAAACGGTGCGTCGGACGAAAAACTTTTTCTAACAAAAGTTGTAGGTAATATTGAGGCAAATACATTTCAAAACAAAAGAACTCGATAACAACCCTAGGACACAAGTTATGAATTTTTTTGTGCGCAAAACCCTCTTTTTCCACCCCTATTCAACCATTAAGGGTGGGATCAAAAAACGTTACAAAGAAAAGTTGTAGGTAGTACTGTAAGACGACCCTCAGACAAATTTTCGTTTCATTAGTTGCAATATTAAGGGAGTTATGGACAAAAAACCAGATTTCGAAAAAGTCCCCCCATTTCCCCCCCCCCCCCCCCCCTTGGTCCGATTTCCCCCATTAACGAACTCGACCTAGATTTTAGTCCCTTATATTTTATTAAATAGTGAAAACCGATTATTTTTCAAAAATACGGCTGCTAGCGTGTTCACAAGGAAGTGAAAATGATATATATATATATATATATATCTATATATATATATATATATATATAGATATATAGATATATATATATATATATATAAACTTTTGAACTGATGGTGGTGAACTGTGAAGAAATTTTTCAAAAGTGAGACTACTGGTACGACTACAATAGGTAGATTTTTCTTCGAAATCTACCTAAAAAGGAGCGGAATGTGACGCCTGCAAAACCTGATCATGCCGCGAGCGAGTTGGTAAACAATTGGAATGAGAATTTCCTTAGGATAAGTCCAATAAAAGAAAGTCAACGTACAAAATGTGTACTATACAAACAGGACGATTAAGAGAGAAAGAAGGCGAGTTTGCAACGAGCCACGGCGGTATGGGAGGGAATACTTGTGAGGAACAGATGGGAAGTCGTGTCATGCGGTTTCCATGTGGGCTATGGACCTTGCATGCACACTTCCGTATGAACGGGAAAGTTACCCCTGAGATGGGTTGTCGGATGGCCGGAGATGTTTGCAGATGTTGGGGTTGTATAGAGACGGCGAGATTTAGCAGACTTCGAGACATGTATTTGCACATTCACTTACACTTTTAGTCAGCCATCTTTATATTTATAATCTCTTCAATAATCGATAATATACATTCGATTATAATGAGAAACTACTCCTTTTTGCTTCTCGCATCTTTTGGTGTGACAATAACCGCAATTTCAAGATCCTGTTGTTGTTGGATCGTATCAGCAAATGAATGCTTCTCTCCTTCTTTTGGCGCCGTATTATGTTTTATATCTCCCACAAGATTTTGTGTGGCCAGCCATCGTGTCGCAAGGCGCGAGTAGGGTATTATTCGTCTTTCGGTACAATTGACAATTGGCTACCCTCGGGAGCTCCTTTATCATCTTTATATTTATAATCTCTTCGATAATCGATAATATACATATCAAGGGCAGGATTTTAATTTTGCCGTACATTCCATTGAAGTTAAGCTGGTTGCGGAGGGTAATAGTGTATTAAGTTAAACGGGCACACCACGAGGTTGCTGTTCGGGTAGTTCTTTTTACATTGTGAGATATGTTTTGCCATCCGATTCTTGATGATCCAGTGTGATTTATCGAAGGGGCAAAAAATTCTCTCTTCTCCATCTGCCATTTTTAGAACTGAAAAATATCGGTATCTAGTATTTATACCACGAAAGGGACCTACAGTTTAGGTTTGTCCAAAACCACAATTTTTTACGTCCAATTGACACTTTTATGGGTAAAGGTCTACTCATCGCACTTCCCGGTGCACCAAGCGGCAGAGTGAGCCGCCGCTAGAGGTGAATCACAGGGGTGTAAGCAGCAGCCGCCCTCGGGCGGATGTTCCATATATAAAAAAAATATCCTCCAGTCAGTGCGACCCGTAACCAGGTGCACCAAGCTGCAGAGTGAGCCGCCGCTATAGGGGAATCATTGTGGAAAATGAAAAATTCGAACCCCATCCGCCAGTCAACGAGCCAAGAAATCTGTTATTGCCTCATTGGGAACAAGTAAGAAGTACACTCCGAAGTAGTCGCAGTGTCGTGCGACAATCAGAAGCAAGTATCGGCGGAAGTGCGATGAGTAGACCTTATCCCTTTTATGTACCAACGACAGAATATTTAAGTTAAAGAGAAAAATCCAATAATCCAAATTTGCAACTGCAACCTGCAATATCTGCACTTTCTCTTCTTGAGATGCATCACTGGATTTTACTTGATAACCAGAAAACCAACCA
This sequence comes from Mesopsocus fuscifrons, assembly GCA_950004255.1. Lineage (NCBI taxonomy): Eukaryota > Metazoa > Arthropoda > Insecta > Psocodea > Mesopsocidae > Mesopsocus > Mesopsocus fuscifrons. The sequence continues at coordinate 15,586,839 of OX465378.1, forward strand.
AATATTCGACAAACATCAATAATTCTTGGATAAACTGGAGCTTCAGGCTTAATTATACTTACAGATTGGTGTCAAAACGTATAAAATCAAATAGACTTTTTGAATTTTGCAATACCAAAGCCACTGAAAAATCAAACCCTACCAGCCCTATTACCTTCCTTGAGCAGCCAACCTCCGAGAGGAAGGCTCTACACCAGAACTCCAATATTCATCCTACTAGTATGCATGATGTAGGCTTAAAGCTCTCCGAACTTTGTGCCTGCGTAAATAGGTTGACGGCGTCGATCCAGTATCAATCGGACAAGCTCCCAGCAGCCAAGGGTCCCTGCACCCATTCTTATGTGTATTACGGCTCCCAGTAGCCCAAGGGTCCCTGCACCCATTCCTATGTGTATATACGGCTCCCAGCAACCCAAGGGTCCCTGCACCCATTCTTATGTGTACTACCGATAACTGCCTGTTTTACCTCATTCCAAGTTGATTCCTCACCGTATTCTGGCAACAACCTGATTGCCTGCTTAACTGGTTCGGCTACTCTGCACACTAACATGAATTTCTTATGTTTGTCGTCATATTCTGTGAATTTTGCTACTTCCTCTATGTTCCCTACCAGTTGCCCAATTGTATAATCTTGATTGGAGGAGTTGAACACGGGAATTTGTTCCAAGTAATCTGGCTTAACTGCCATCTTGGGTCTTAAAGTGGATCTAACAATGTCGAATATATTGTGAATTGTGAGCTGCTGAGATTTGTTGCTGAAGTAGCTGTAGGGAAACCGTTGAAAACTTTTCGGAGTCTCCTACTTCAACCTCTAAATTAGCTTTCGGAATTATAACTACTTAATTTTTCTGTACCCAATTTTCCAAAAATTTTATCCTTTCTTTCAGAGTGTCGGCTTTGATGACCGCACTCCCTATCTCATTCAATGTATCCGATAATATTTTTCGATCAGGTGTTAAATTCAAAGATACTAACCGTCTTTCTACCCTTTGTGCATAACCTTCTAACTCACTGGTCTGTTTCTTAATACGATGAAATTCAATCCAAGCTTGATGTATCTGGTTCCTAGTGGGCGGCATTTCCACCCTGAGTGGTTGCTGCACCAATCCTGCCAGGAATTAATTGATAATGAATCGCCGCTCACAATGTTAATCTTATGGGCGGCAAAAAATGCATCGTCAGATATAGCGGACCCTTAACATAGTGTCCTACTGTCAGTAATTTGTTTCATATTACAATAACACACTATGTTTAGCTTTTAGAGCTGCCACAGCCAAGGGCGGTATTGCAATTACACCTAGGCAAAAAAAAAAAATCATTGCCTGGGAATCGAATGCGGGGTTCCCACCCAACGTAATTTATGAAGTCCAGCGAATACTTACAAATATAACCAACTTTTTAATTGTGTCCCCACCGTATGCGTAAAATTCCGCAGACCGTTCCAGGAAATGCCTGAAAACAACTGTCGCAGCTTGCAGGGAGCTGCGGCCATCGTATTTCAACAGCAATTTCCATGAAAGGTCGTGTGAATCTCTTCTCACAATGGGGGAAAAAGAAGAGTTTCTCACCGGTGTGAAGTCGGATATGCTTCTTAAGGTTGTCAACCCGTGTATATTTCTTCTCACAGTGGGCGCATGTGAAGCGCTGCTTGGCAGAGCGATGGCAGGGTGTGGGGGAAGGTGGGGTGTTTGCGGGGAGGGGGGCTGTGTATGAACTCTCCCCCTCATGGTCGCCTCTGTGTGACGTCTCCGGCTTCTCTTCCAATTCTTCCTTCACGCATCCCAAATCTGGAACAGACGTAAAAAAACAAAAACGTAAACAAATAGCAAGACGTGGCAGCAGGATATACAGATCTGAGACCAGTCCTCCGTCTCCACTCCTACCAGAATGGGCTTCTTGTAGATGTCGTCGCCAATGGGTTTTACATTATTTGACTTCTTTTGGTAAATCACCCGCTCTAGTTCCCTGGCGTCCGGGCAATTTTCCTTGTGATCCTATAACACAGAAATAGGTCTATTAGAATTCGATAATCGATAATATGCATTCGAGTATAACTCAGAACTAACTGAATACAATAAGCCACGAGTGGAGTAACGTTTACCAGAGTAAAGTTCTTTCCACACTCCTAACATGAGAAAGGCCTTCCAGCCTTGTAGTTTGACTACGAAGCAGCAATTTTTAAATAAAATACAAGATTTTGCAGAGGCACGATGAATGGTGAACTGCCAAGGAGAAGCACCACAATATGAGAATTTCTAAATAGGAAGGCTTGTGAGTGTTAAGTTCACTCTTTTATAAGCAATTATGACTTTATAATATGAAAAAAAAGTGCCTCTCAGTGGCCGAGTGGTCAAGGGGTCCGCTTTGTGTCCTGAGAGGTTCGAATCCCAGCGGAACGGAATAATATTCTGTTTACGACATTGATGTATTGGCTTCGGCTCACTCCTAAACTGGCTTCGGCCCACTCATATTCGGCTTCGGGGACTTCGGCTTCGGCCAAAAACATCATACATACCAACTCATCGGTGCATAGGTTATGTTCTCTGAACATTCTGAATATTCTCTGAATAAAAAAAAAAAAAAAAAATGGAAAAAATACAACCACTTTTATACAGCCATCTTCATATTTATAATCTCCTCGATAATCGATAATATACTTTCGAGTATAATAAGGTACTACTCCTTTTTGCTTCTCGAATCTTTTGGTGTGACAATAAGGTATTCGTCTTTCGGGACAGTTGACAATATCGCAGGCATTACGGCTACCCTCGGGAGCTCCTTTATCATCTTTATATTTATAATCTCTTCGATAATCGATAATATACATTCGAGTATAATGAGTGACGGCCGTTGTGGCTCTCAGCTCTCACCTCGTTACTCGTTCATGTTTAAGGAGGTCAACGATTTCTTCCTCAGAGAAAAGTGCCAAATCAGGGTCACAAACCACACCTTTACAGCTATCTCCCTTCTGAAAATTGGAGACACTCACAGGTTTCCCCAGAAAATCGGAAAGGGAAATAAGAGTCTCAAATTGTGAGTCCGTAGAGATTTGCACGACAAGACAATCACGAGCTTTCCGGTAAATACATCCAGGACCCCCAACCAGTGCAATAAATGCTTCTTTTATGTCTAAGAATGTGGACAGCTGAAAACTGTGGCCATTGAGAGGACAGTCGACGATATTTCGGGCGTTACGGCTACCCTCGGGAGCTCCTTTATCATCTTTATATTTATAATCTCTTCGATAATCGATAATATACATTCGAGTATAATGAGTGACGGCCGTTGTGGCTCTCAGCTCTCACCTCTGATGCCGCAGCTTCTGATTGTTTCCCCACTCACCCATAATCACAGAAGGCAGGCCTGTATAAAAAAAGCTGCGATGGGGGGGAGTTTCTTCACGTTGGCAGTGCCATTTTAAATTATCACTTTTAGTCAGCCATCTTTATATTTATAATCTCTTCGATAATCGATAATATACATTCGATTCGAGATCCTGTTGTTGTTGGATAGTTTCAGCAAATGAATGCTTCTCTCCTTCTTCGACAGCGCTTTCAAGCTGAGACTGCCTACATGTATTGGTGGCGGTGGCAGCATCGTGTTCGTGCAGCCGGGCTTCGACAGTGCTTATTTAAATGACTATAGTTCCTGATGGTGACGGAGTTTTATTGTGGAATATAGAAGAACCTGAACATTTTGGCGACCGTGACAGGACACGAACCTGCAATCTTCGGATTTTTTGTAACTTTTATTTGTCTTTTTACTGATTTTCTCCTTCCGATCATCATCCTGTATTTCCTTACAAGTCAAAAATATTATCTTGCTTTGTGCCTCTCAGTGGCCGAGTGGTCAAGGGGTCCGCTTTGTGTCCTGAGAGGTCCGGGTTCGAATCCCGGCGGAACGGAAAAATTTTCCGCTTCCAACATGGATGTATTGGCTTCGGCCCACTACTAAACTGGCTTCGGCCCACTCATATTCGGCTTCGGCCACTTCATCTTCGGCTTCGGCCAAAAACATCTAATATACCAACTCATCGGCGCATATGTTCTCTGAACGTCGCGCGTAAAAAAAAAAAAAATAAATAAATAAATATCTTGCTTTCACTTTTCTTTCGGCTCTTTTCATCTTCCACTTTTTCCTTTTTTCTTTTGTTACTTCGCACCTGGGCAACTTTTTCGGTGATATTTCGGGCGGTTAGTGCGAGGTTAATACTGTCAATTTCTGTCTGTTGCTGCTGCTGCTCGTGATTTACTGTAGTAACCACGGTATTTTTTTATGATCAACGGTAGTAACCACGGTATTTTTTTATGATCAACGGTAGTAACCACAGTGCGTCGACTTTCAACCGTGGAAACTACAGTACGGGCGGAAACAGTGGTGTGAGGCCTCTGCTGTTCAGAAGAGTTAAGTGACTTAAAATTAACACCGCGCTGGTGACTCTTAGTCACAATGTCCAAACCACTGTCCATTCGACCGTGGCTGGCCATGCTATGAGACTGCCGGAAGCTGTTTGAAAGGTCTAATATGGTTTGAGGTTGGCAGTCAGCACTGGATTGTTCAATATCTTCAGAGTAATTTGCAGGAACAAGCAGGCAAGTGGAATTGGGGGGTAGTTAGAAGCAGAAAGGAACAGATCTTCCAATCTTTGTAGTTGAGGATCCGAGATATTCTGCACCAGCTGGGTTTGATTTTCATCGGGTGCCATTAGCTGGAAATCTCCAATGGAAAAATTTGACAACGGTGCATAACTTCTTTCTTGGAGATCAAAACTGTCACTTCTAGAAGCTGATTCGGTACTTTCAGCAGACACACACATCTCAGGCGCAGGCAAAACCAATGATTGGTATCACATGTGTAGTGATAAATCCCTAGCTACCTCTGGCTAAGGCTACTCCTCCTATTAAATTAAAGATTTTGAGGCTTACCCTTGAATAATGAAATGGGCGTCGTTTCCTCTGGACCCACTTTTATTTAATAATTTACATTTATACCACATTACCGGCATGAACATGATCAAAATTAAAATCAGGATGGAAGTGTCTTCTCACAGGTTTTGCCCCTGTATTTATAGCTGACTTCTTAGCTGTTAGTAAATGTTTCTATCCATAAGTTATACACAGGTTCCACCTTTGAGTTTCTTTGTTTCTCCAATTACTTTCTTAATGTTAACTGTTTTTGCCCACTTAAAAGAATGAAATGTGTATGCACCTATAAGTGCAGTATGGGTCCTTCGCGCCGCTCGGCGTCTTGTATTGGTCCGCCGCCGCCCCAGTGGCACCGCCGTTCCTGAAATTATCGGTGCCACTGTTCAGCGGCGTCAGTTTTTGCACAATATGAGTTATCCTGGGTACAGGATCCATTGCGAATTGGATTTGCCATCGTATTATCAAATATTCGTCATGGGGGCATTGTAGCAATATACCCTATGCCTACCTTCCGCCTGGCTAAATAAATAGTGAGACGTCTCGACAAATTTGAATCCTGGGTACGACCCTGTCTTACCTGAATTTTCGGAATTTCATTGCATTTTCTTCACCGAGAACATTACGGTACCACATCCTGTTGCTGTCTGTTGCTGCCTGTTCAGCAAATTCAATAAATTGATAATGTAAACTTTTCCATCATGGGTACGCCCCTGGTTAAAGCCTACTTCCTGTTATTTTTGTCACACATTCCTCGTTAGCACCACCAGTACAATACACCTGGTAAATATGATGGTGGCCAGTTAATAAGCAGTATCCCTGCAATCCGAGCTAGCGTGGCTACTGCCCTGGATAATTGGAATTTGCTCCTGTGTGCAACATTTTCGTCATTGGGGCTATTGGGCACTATACCCTGAGACTCCCGTCCGATTGCCTCAATACATAAACAGTCTGCACATTTCTCATTGTCGTTACGTCCCTGGCTACCCCATATTTCCGTTTCTTTTCCTCGTATTCTTCACTGCGGCAATGGGGACACAGCAGCCTCCGAATACCATCCGGCTTCGTCAATAAATGACACTTCGGAACTTTCCATCCTGGCTACTCCCCTATTTATCACGTACATTCGGGTACTTTTCCCATATTCATCAATAGTACGACCAGTAGATGGCAACCTGTGACCATCATTACGATCGGTGCACAAACGACATGAATTGCACAATATTGCATAATCCTGGGCCCTGCCTAACTTGAATTTGCGCCATTTCCCATCATATTCGTCATTGGGGCTATTGGGGTGCTATACCCTCCGAGTCCCGTCCAATCAAGTCATCAATAAATAAAAAGTCGGAACTTTTTCCATCGTGACCACACCACATAAACATTCAAGTACGTGAGTCTTTATCGCCATAAGTTTGAGGTGAAAGACACGAGCAACGACGTCTGGTCTATGTGTCGCATTTTTCCCGTGAAATAATTCACTTGAAATTTCTGGCCAGTTAGGGTTTGTTGTAAAGGTGATAAATAACTGCGGTTTCCCATAATGCCTACAAAACGTTAAACCATCTTGGGTTTTTTCAAAAAAGTACCTGTTACTCCCCGTGAAACTCGATGGCAAAATTACTAATTTTCCAAGTTCCCCTACGTCAGTGTCTTTGGCAATTGCGTCTTGTAAGTGGATATAGCTTTCTGCCCTTAGTTTGTTTTGATTGAATCTTATGAAATTTAGTCTCTCACTTTCGATTTTAGCGTACATATCTGTACAATACTGGTTAAATAAGGAACCGAAGTAATGAAGATGGTTTATTTGCCCTATACCCGAATCATTAATCTGTATGAATAAAATTGAGTTGCAGGCAAATACTACCTTTCCCTTTGGCCAGAGGCATGCCAATCTTATAACCGTCCTCACCTCGGGGAAAACATAATACATACTGCAGAGGGTCATAACTACGGTGAAGTTCAGATATGCGATGCAGTTTTTCGTCCCTACTATGCAACACAATATCGCGTTTCCCATATTGTTCGCCTACCAACACTACTGCTATTTCATTGGTCGTAGGTGCATTGTATCTCCCTATATGTTCCTCGCTTGGTTTCCGATCACTGAAAATAACCAGATTGTAATTGTCAGCATTGTTATGGCAAAACTCTTTGGCTACTTAAAAATCTTTAACATAAGGGTTATATGTGTGTAACATGTCCTGCAATTCTTTTATGACTAAAATATTCGTGTTAGGCATGTGTGACTGCCTCGCGAGGGCTTCGTCATCAGTTTCACCAAAAAAATAAATTTGTAAAAATTTCGGTTGCTCTCCGGGAGATGGGTATGGTGACCCAATTAAATGATATACTTGACCCTGAACTTTAAAAGTGGTTGGGAAGTTACCTTGATGAACAACATTTGCCGCGAAATATGTCATTTGGAAAGCTGAGTTGTAAACCCTTATTTGACTCATAACATCCTTGGAGTAAAGGTGAGTAGGTACCTAGAATTATTTCATTTAAAGGAGGTGGGGGAGGTAGCAAATGGGGTATGGCTACTTTTCCTAAATGACAACACAGTCCTGTAGATTCTTGCTTCCACCTTTTAGCGCCACAGTGACTGCAAATCACGCTCATTTCCCCAATTTCCATAGATTTATTACTGGAGTAATTACATAAAGGATCGTAGTCAAAACCTGCACCCTTAGATTTCCATAAAATTTCCGCCTTTTCTTCATTAGGACCATTGGGGCACTACATGCTCCTACTTCCGTCCAGCTAGGTTGAAAAATGAGAAGTCAGAACTTTCCCAACCTGGCTACGCCTCAGTTAAACTCGTACACGCTTCTGCTTTAACGTATTCCACGTTAGTACCACCAGTAGAGAGCACCTCGTTACAGTGACAACGTCCGGTGCATCAACATCATGTATCGCACAATGTTTCGTAATCCTGGATGCTGCCCTGGCTTCCTTGAATTTGCGCCACTTTCCGCAACATATTCTTCCTCGGGGTCACTCCGGCACTACACCCTCCGACTCCCGTCCTGCTACGTCCATAAATAATTTACCAATCCTGGTGACGCCCCTGATTAATGCGCACTTCCTGTTATTTCGTCACATATATTCTTCATTAGTACCACCAGTATATTACACCTAGTGAATATCATGACGATCGGTTGAAGAACAGAATGTGCACAATCTGGGGTGCCCTGGCTACGGCCCTGGCTAATTGGAATTTCCACCACTTCTAAACATATTCCTCATGAGGGTCAGTAGGGCAATATACCCTGCGACTGCCGCCCCCCTGGCTCAATAAATGAAAAGTCCGAACTTTTTTCATCCTGGCTACGCCCCTGAATAATGCGTCCATTCCGGTGGTTTCTCCATATTCGTCACTGGTACCAACAGTAGAGACCACCCTGTGACCATCGTAACGATCCGTCCATAAACAACACGCGGTCATCGAACTCGGTTAATCCTGCATACGGCCCTGGCTAATTCGAATTTCCCCCATTTCGCACTATATTCGTCACTGGGGCCACCAGGCCTCTGTACCCTGCGACTGCCGTCCGCGTGGCTCAATAAATGAAAAGTCCGAACTTTTTTCATCCTGGCTACGCCCCTGAATAATGCGTCCATTCCGGTGGTTTCTCCATATTCGTCACTGGTACCAACAGTAGAGACCACCCTGTGACCATCGTAAAGATCCGTCCATAAACAACACGCGGTCATCGAACTCGGTTAATCCTGCCTACGGCCCTGGCTAATTCGAATTTCCCCCATTTCGCACTATATTCGTCACTGGGGCCACCAGGCCTCTGTACCCTGCGACTGCCGCCCCCCTGGCTCAATAAATGAAAAGTCCGAACTTTTTTCATTCTGGCTACGCCCCTGAATAATGCGTCCATTCCGGTGGTTTCTCCATATTCGTCAATGGTACCAACAGTAGAGACCACCCTGTGACCATCGTAACGATCCGTCCATAAACAGCACGCGGTCATCGAACTCGGTTAATCCTGCCTACGGCCCTGGCTAATTCGAATTTCCCCCATTTCGCACTATATTCGTCACTGGGGCCACCAGGCCTCTGTACCCTGCGACTGCCGTCCGCGTGGCTCAATAAATGAAAAGTCCGAACTTTTTTCAACCTGGCTACGCCCCTGAATAATGCGTCCATTCCGGTGGTTTCTCCATATTCGTCACTGGTACCAACAGTAGAGACCACCCTGTGACCATCGTAACGATCCGTCCATAAACAGCGCGCGGTCATCGAGATCGGTTAATCCTGCCTACGGCCCTGGCTAATTCGAATTTCCCCAATTTCGCACTATATTCGTCACTGGGGCCACCAGGCCTCTGTACCCTGCGACTGCCGTCCGCGTGGCTCAATAAATGAAAAATGTCATGACCTTCGGATGACCCTGGCTACGACCCTGGCTAATTACAATTTTCGCGAATTCACATCATATTCGTCATGGGGGCCATTGGGGCACTCTAACCTGCAAGTACCGTCGCGCTGGCTCAATAAATAGGACGGCTCAAAATTTTGATTTCGATTTTTTGCTGACTCAGCAATTGCTGACGGGGATCGCTTACCCCCCGTTCAACTCCGTTTGGGACCCCCTACAACCTGCAAAAAGTTTCATTGCGATCGGGCAATTAGGAGCGAAGAAAATGAATTATGATAAATCAGTCAGTGAGTGAGTGAGTGAGTGAGTCAGTGAGTCAGTACACTTCAATCTTATAATATAGATAGACAAGCCGCCTCGCGGCGCTTCGCGCCGCTCGGCGTCTTGTATTGGTCCGCCGCCGCCCCGGCGGCACCGCCGTTCCTGAAATTATCGGTGCCACTGTTCAGCGGCGTCAGTTTTTGCACAATATGAGTTATCCTGGGTACAGGATCCATTGCGAATTGGATTTGCCACCGTATTATCAAATATTCGTCATGGGGGCATTGTAGCAATATACCCTATGCCTACCTTCCGCCTGGCTAAATAAATAGTGAGACGTCTCGACAAATTTGAATCCTGGGTACGACCCTGTCTTACCTCGCTCATTTCCCCAATTTCCATAGATTTATTACTGGAGTAATTACATAAAGGATCGTAGTCAAAACCTGCACCCTTAGTCACGGAAAGTGTCTTCACCTTCCTTCGGTTACGCGTCTCGTCTGTTTTCGTTTTGGGGTACTTAGCGACTGCTTTCCTATGAGCCTCTGACTTCTCTTTCTGATACTTAGCTGCAGCTTGGCGATGGACCTGTGGGTTTTGTTTCACATACTTAGCTACTGCTTGCCTATTGACCTGTGGGTTTTGTTTCACATACTTAGCTACTGCTTGCCTATTGATCTGTGGGTTTTGTTTCACATACTTAGCTACTGCTTGCCTATTGACCTGTGGGTTTTGTTTCACATACTTAGCTACTGCTTGCCTATTGACCTGTGGGTTTTGTTTCACATACTTAGCTACTGCTTGCCTATTGACCTGTGGGTTTTGTTTCACATACTTAGCTACTGCTTGCCTATTGACCTGTGGGTTTTGTTTCACATACTTAGCTACTGCTTGCCTATTGACCTGTGGGTTTTGTTTCTCATACTTAGCTGCTGCTTGTCTGTGAATTTCCGGTTTGGTTTTTGTATATTTAGCTACCGCTTTTTTGTGTACCTCTGGATTTTGTTTAGCGTAACGTTTGCTTGCTTCGGTTAGCTGTTGCTCTCGGGTTAGATTAGACAACTTAGGACGACCGCGCTTTTTAGGAGTTTGGCACTGTGAAGGTGTCACTGGAATGGTTTTTTGGCCGAGATCTCTACGTTTTTTTATAGTAATTCCTGACTCTTCAGATTGTTGTGTTTGCTTTTTCCTATAGTTAGATTTTTCACTCTGAGAATTTTTTTTTTTTTTTTTTTTTTTTTTTATTTGAAATTACATGGCGCTAGCTACAGGGCTATATCGCCTTTACACAGTCTAGGTGTATTTAGGTGAGGAAGTACCTATATAGTATCATACAATTTGACGTCCAGGAGAAAGGTTACGATCGCTGCTATGGTGATTTTCGTAGTGTATAGCTGTGAGAAGTCATCGGGGATGTTGTGACGGCGGCGTTGGGGGGTATAGGTAGGGCAGTAGGAGAGAAGATGACGGATAGTTAGGGGTTCTTGGCATGCACTGCAGGTAGGTGGAGGCGTGCGTTCTAGCAGATGGCCATGCGTTAGTCTGGAATATCCAAGTCGGACTCTTGTCAGCACCACGGAGTCTCGCCTGCTCCAGGGGCCAGGGAATGAGGGAGTTGTGACCTGAGGTTGGAACACTCGTAGTTGTGCTGCTGATCTAATCCATTCCTGTTGCCATGCTTGTGTCATCCATACTTTTGTCTTCGATTTCATGTCAAGTGATGTGGAGAAGCAGCCATCCGTCAGGAGGTGTGCGGTTGCAGTTCGGGCTAAAGTGTCAACTATTTCGTTTCCTGGTATTCCAACATGACCAGGAGTCCAGGAGGAGGAGGAGGAGGACTCTGAGAATTGTCACCACACCATGAGAAATATACATAGCGACCTTCCTGTCTTCTTACTTTCTCGCCCGTATGTAATACATGGGCTGAAAAAGTTATGTCGTGGTGCAAAATTTTGATTTTAAGATTTTGGGTTTCCCATGATCCTGGAGGTCCCACGAGTCCAAAAAAGTGGTTTTTAAAAAATGTCTATCCGACGTACATACGTACGACAGTCTGTCGCCGTTCATCCGATTTTGCTCAAATTCGATATGTAGGTAAGTACCTAATGTAAATATCTGGACATGTTTTTTTAATAAATTATGATCCGCCAGATCCGCCTACCACGTATTTCCATAAAATTTCCGCCTTTTCTTCATTAGGACCATTGGGGCACTACATGCTCCTACTTCCGTCCAGCTAGGTTGAAAAATGAGAAGTCAGAACTTTCCCAACCTGGCTACGCCTCAGTTAAACTCGTACACAATTCTGCTTTAACGTATTCCACGTTAGTACCACCAGTAGAGAGCACCTCGTTACAGTGACAACGTCCGGTGCATCAACATCATGTATCGCACAATGTTTCGTAATCCTGGATGCTGCCCTGGCTTCCTTGAATTTGCGCCACTTTCCGCAACATATTCTTCCTCGGGGTCACTCCGGCACTACACCCTCCGACTCCCGTCCTGCTACGTCCATAAATAATTTACCAATCCTGGTGACGCCCCTGATTAATGCGCACTTCCTGTTATTTCGTCACATATTCTTCATTAGTACCACCAGTATATTACACCTAGTGAATATCATGACGATCGGTTGATGAACAGAATGTGCACAATCTGGGGTGCCCTGGCTACGGCCCTGGCTAATTGGAATTTCCACCACTTCTAAACATATTCCTCATGAGGGTCAGTAGGGCAATATACCCTGCGACTGCCGTCCGCGTGGCTCAATAAATGAAAAGTCCGAACTTTTTTCATCCTGGCTACGCCCCTGAATATTGCGTCCAATCCGCTGAATTTCCCGTATTCATCACTGGTACCAACAGTAGAGACCACCCTGTGACCATCGTAACGATCCGTCCATAAACAACACGCGGTCATCGAACTCGGTTAATCCTGCCTACGGCCCTGGCTAATTCGAATTTCCCCCATTTCGCACTATATTCGTCACTGGGGCCACCAGGCCTCTGTACCCTGCGACTGCCGTCCGCGTGAATGTGCACAATCTGGGGTGCCCTGGCTACGGCCCTGGCTAATTGGAATTTCCACCACTTCTAAACATATTCCTCATGAGGGTCAGTAGGGCAATATACCCTGCGACTGCCGCCCCCCTGGCTCAATAAATGAAAAGTCCGAACTTTTTTCATCCTGGCTACGCCCCTGAAAAATGCGTCCATTCCGGTGGTTTCTCCATATTCGTCACTGGTACCAACAGTAGAGACCACCCTGTGACCATCGTAACGATCCGTCCATAAACAACACGCGGTCATCGAACTCGGTTAATCCTGCCTACGGCCCTGGCTAATTCGAATTTCCCCCATTTCGCACTATATTCGTCACTGGGGCCACCAGGACTCTGTACCCTGCGACTGCCGTCCGCGTGGCTCAATAAATGAAAAGTGTCATGACCTTCGGATGACCCTGGCTACGACCCTGGCTAATTACAATTTTCGCGAATTCACATATTCGTCATGGGGGCCATTGGGGCACTATACCCTGCAAGTACCGTCGCGCTGACTCAATAAATAGGACGGCTCGGTTAATCCTGCCTACGGCCCTGGCTAATTCGAATTTCCCCCATTTCGCACTATATTCGTCACTGGGGCCACGAGGCCTCTGTACCCTGCGACTGCCGTCCGCGTGGCTCAATAAATGAAAAGTCCGAACTTTTTTCATCCCGGCTACGCCCCTGAATAATGCGTCCATTCCGGTGGTTTCTCCATATTCGTCACTGGTACCAACAGTAGAGACCACCCTGTGACCATCGTAACGATCCGTCCATAAACAACACGCGGTCATCGAACTCGGTTAATCCTGCCTACGGCCCTGGCTAATTCGAATTTCCCCCATTTCGCACTATATTCGTCACTGGGGCCACCAGGCCTCTGTACCCTGCGACTGCCGTCCGCGTGGCTCAATAAATGAAAAGTGTCATGACCTTCGGATGACCCTGGCTACGACCCTGGCTAATTACAATTTTCGCGAATTCACATCATATTCGTCATGGGGGCCATTGGGGCACTCTACCCTGCAAGTACCGTCGCGCTGGCTCAATAAATAGGACGGCTCAAAATTTTGATTTCGATTTTTTGCTGACTCAGCAATTGCTGACGGGGATCGCTTACCCCCCGTTCAACTCCGTTTGGGACCCCCTACAACCTGCAAAAAGTTTCATTGCGATCGGGCAATTAGGAGCGAAGAAAATGAATTATGATAAATCAGTCAGTGAGTCAGTGAGTCAGTCAGTACCCTTCAATCTTATAATATAGAAATATACCCTGCGACTGCCGCCCCCCTGGCTCAATAAATGAAAAGTCCGAACTTTTTTCATCCTGGCTACGCCCCTGAAAAATGCGTCCATTCCGGTGGTTTCTCCATATTCGTCACTGGTACCAACAGTAGAGACCACCCTGTGACCATCGTAACGATCCGTCCATAAACAACACGCGGTCATCGAACTCGGTTAATCCTGCCTACGGCCCTGGCTAATTCGAATTTCCCCCATTTCGCACTATATTCGTCACTGGGGCCACCAGGACTCTGTACCCTGCGACTGCCGTCCGCGTGGCTCAATAAATGAAAAGTGTCATGACCTTCGGATGACCCTGGCTACGACCCTGGCTAATTACAATTTTCGCGAATTCACATATTCGTCATGGGGGCCATTGGGGCACTATACCCTGCAAGTACCGTCGCGCTGACTCAATAAATAGGACGGCTCGGTTAATCCTGCCTACGGCCCTGGCTAATTCGAATTTCCCCCATTTCGCACTATATTCGTCACTGGGGCCACGAGGCCTCTGTACCCTGCGACTGCCGTCCGCGTGGCTCAATAAATGAAAAGTCCGAACTTTTTTCATCCCGGCTACGCCCCTGAATAATGCGTCCATTCCGGTGGTTTCTCCATATTCGTCACTGGTACCAACAGTAGAGACCACCCTGTGACCATCGTAACGATCCGTCCATAAACAACACGCGGTCATCGAACTCGGTTAATCCTGCCTACGGCCCTGGCTAATTCGAATTTCCCCCATTTCGCACTATATTCGTCACTGGGGCCACCAGGCCTCTGTACCCTGCGACTGCCGTCCGCGTGGCTCAATAAATGAAAAGTGTCATGACCTTCGGATGACCCTGGCTACGACCCTGGCTAATTACAATTTTCGCGAATTCACATCATATTCGTCATGGGGGCCATTGGGGCACTCTACCCTGCAAGTACCGTCGCGCTGGCTCAATAAATAGGACGGCTCAAAATTTTGATTTCGATTTTTTGCTGACTCAGCAATTGCTGACGGGGATCGCTTACCCCCCGTTCAACTCCGTTTGGGACCCCCTACAACCTGCAAAAAGTTTCATTGCGATCGGGCAATTAGGAGCGAAGAAAATGAATTATGATAAATCAGTCAGTGAGTCAGTGAGTCAGTCAGTACCCTTCAATCTTATAATATAGATTAGTCTCTGGTGACCTTTTTAGGTGACCTTTAAATGTGCCCATATATGGAGTGAATGCTGATTTCTTTGTTCTGCGATTCCTAGTATTCTGTCTGCGGGTTCAACTACCGTTAAAGGTCAAATTATAGTGAAAATTATGCGCAAAACTATCGGAACATTCTAGACTAATTTTACTGAACGGAAATGATCTCTGGGCTATGACATTGGTAATTTCCTGAGCTAGCTTCAGATCTGACTGATTCAGTGCAGTTGTTGTAGATTACCGCCCTTGAACGACTTGAATTGTCATGTTGGTTGTCCGTGGCTTCGGATCCTGATGCTTTGGAACTGCTCTCAATAATTTTCACCACCAGGTCTTTCATTACACTTTGTGCAGTACAAGTTGTGAAATTTTTCAGCAAGGCTACATACACTTGTGACATGAACGTATCGAATCATTTCGTTGCGTTAGCAGCGGCGACAGCTTGTTCAAAGCAACTCACCTTCCAAACGCTGTCTTTACGGACATCATAGTCGCACCCTGGAGCATTCACTGAAGCAAAGCATCGCTCCAAACTGCTAAACACACATTCTGATTCTACATTTCCAGGCTCTGACTGTGTTAGTGGCTGCGTCATCTGAAGTGTTTCCTCCCCGATAGGTTCATTAATAGCAACATCTTTTTCTATGAGATTTACACATAGCCAAATACATCTCATCAGTGACGAGGTGAATGGCACACGAAAACTCGGAAAGTAAAGGCACTTACTGTAGCTGTTCATACCGTGACAGGACGAAGATGGCCGAGTTACCAATTTTAAAGAAATAGCGGATTCGAAAGACCCCTCTGGCTCGTCTTCGATTTTGATTTCCTTTTCCAGTAACACGTACCAAGAGCTGCCCGTGTACCCCGTGTACCCAAAGCTGATTAATGTACGTTTCACCATATCCACATCCACAAAATATCAAATAAACCCGCACGGAGAAAGTATAAACCATTTATTTTATCTCTATTTATTTACCCCGGAACACAAGAATTTTGAGTAAGTATAAGTGGCCAAGTACACGTTACAGTGCGTCGATTATGTAATTTTCCATAGAATGGTAATTGGTAAATTCCAAACGGAATACATGGACGAAAGGCGCGTTTTCCAGCAAATCGAGGAGAAACGGCTCTGAATAGCCTGCCAACAGGTCAACCTGCAGAACGACTTATTTGGGGAATAAAGGTCCATCTGAAAGTTTTAAGTCAGCGAAAGTTTCTCTGAACTCTGTGGCCGAAAGAATATTTGGCGAAGGTACAATTTATTCAAGCCCAATTGCAGACTATTGTCATCATGGATTATGTCAAGAAGGTCCGTCATTATCATTATCCTGTAATCCAAGCAGATCCTTGATACCTAGATTTCATCCTTCTTGCACTCTATTTTCCACTGGGCCTTATTCGTAGAGATCGTTGAGTTAGTTCCAACATAGTAGACTGCGGATTCGAAAGAACCCTGTGGCTCGTCTTCGATTTTGATTTCCTTTTCCAGTAACACGTACCAAGAGCTGCCCGTGTTCCCCGTGTACCCAAAGCTAATTAATGTAGGTTTCACCATATCCACATCCACAAAAAAACCTCGGAACTCATTTTCCGAGAGGCCGTTTGGGGTATCAATAACCAGTGACGTCTCCTTCCCAGCTCGAATTTGGGACATCTGATTGTTATTTATTCCTAATTCAATTTCTACAACGTTTTCTTGAATATCTAAAATAAGGAAAAAAGCACTTCCTGAATATATCACTCTTGGTTGAAACGACATAAATAAGAATTGCCGTTGCTTTAGGCTGGATTGCACCACTTTAACGTGACGACTATCGTGTACCTACAAGATAGCGCTATCGTTTCGGTAAAAAATGTTAACGGCTATCACTATGCACCGTTATCGTTTTGTTAGCTTTCGAGTGGATTATCCGTGCGTTTGCAAAAACGATAACTTTCATACCTGCGACTCAGTTGGTGTAGTCTTGATACCTAGATTTCATCCTTCTTGCACTCTATTTTCCACTGGGCCTTATTCGTAGAGATCGATGTAAACCGTGTAAACCACATATCTCGCACACAAAAAATCTCACACGGTCGAGATCGATCGTGAGACGTTTGAGGTTCCATTTCTCAGCAAGCGTCTCACTAGCATGTTTTATCGCGTGACGAATGAAATTTGCCTTACCGCGTTCTTTACGTAAAGAACTTGTTTTACGTGTATGCCTTTTAGTGTGACTAATCAAACTCCCCTTCCGAGAAAACCTCCTGCCACAGTCTTTACACTGGAATGGCTTGTCAGCAGTGTGTGTTCTAATGTGTTTAGTCAAACCCCCCTTCTGAGAAAACCTCTTGCCACAGTCATTACACTGAAAAGGCTTATCACCTGTATGTGTTCTAATGTGTATAGTCAAATCCCCCTTCTGAGAAAACTTCTTGCCACAGATATTACACTGAAAAGGCTTTTTGCCTGTGTGTGTTGTTATGTGATATCTCAAGTTGTCCACCCGCAGATATCTCTTGCCACATGCATTACACTGAAAACGCTTTTCACCTGTATGTGTTCTTATGTGTTTAGTCAAACCCCCCTTCTGAGAAAACCTCTTGCCACAGTCATTACACTGAAAAGGCCTAATATAAATACACCGCAGTATACCCCATAAGCACAACAAAACTCTACCTGCCTAACCTGAAAAATACAAGGACTTAACTCACCCTTCTCCACCTTGAAAGTAGGCCCCAAGGTAGCTGGACGATGGCTCCGAGTCCCGCTCGAGTGACGTCTCATCTGAATCAAATATCGTACAAAAACATTAGACCAAGAAAATAGTTAAGTACACTTTTTTTGAGGAAATTTGATCTGAAATATAATATGTCTTTTAAACGTCCGAAATTGTCGTGATATTACGGTTGAGTACAACCACTTTTAGTCAGCCATCTTAATATTTATAATCTTCTCGATAATCCATAATATACTTTCGAGTATAATAAGGAACTACTCCTTTTTGCTTCTCAAATCTTTTGGTGTGACAATAAGGTATTCGTCTTTTGGGACAGTCGACGATATTTCGGGCATTACGGCTACCCTCGGGAGCTCCTTTATCATCTTTATATTTATAATCGATAATATACATTCGAGTATAATGAGTGACGGCCGTTGTGGCTCTCAGCTCTCACCTCTGATGCCGCAGCTTCTGATTGTTTCCCCACTCACCTATAATCACAGAAGGCAGGCCTGTATAAAAAAAGCTGCGATGGGGGGGAGTTTCTTCACGTTGGCAGTGCCATTTTAAATTATCACTTTTAGTCAGCCATCTTTATATTTATAATCTCCTCGATAATCGATAATATACTTTCGAGTATAATAAGGAACTAACACTCAATAACCGTAGCAGTAATGTGTTGCCCTTCGGTTAAGTCATAGAACCGTTTGTTGGCCTCCCCTGACCACAAGGGCCCAGTGGGTTCTGCCTGGTGCAGCCGTGCATAACAGGATTATCAGTTTTCTGCAAAAAGAGAAGAGAAATGATTTTTAGGTTCATGGGTAAAGGCTACAGTGGTTGACAGGTGGCTACCCTCGGGAGCTCCTTTATCATCTTTATATTTATAATCTCTTCGATAATCGATAATATACATTCGAGTATAATGAGTACGGAGTACCAAAGGGCAGATGCTCTCTACCTCAGTAAACTGCGTGGCTTCGTCCACCATCACAATAAGCTTCCTGTTGCTCCCGCTGAGTGCTGCTTTGAAGGCATCCGCTCCGCAGTGGATGACGCTACTGAAGATGACGTCTGCATCCGCCAGCCCGTCAACTGACGAGTCAGGGCCGCCATAACTGAAAGTAATGACACCTAGCGCGTTGGTCCAGTGCCTGAACTTCACATGGAGAACGTCGAGGGCCGAAGGCGCCGAGCAACAGACAATGACTCGGGGCGTTTGTGACAGTGGGGGACGAAACAGCTGAACCAACAGCGCCATTAAAATATTTATCTCCAATATTAATTTCTACGGGTGGAGAGGGTAGTTGAAAGGTCAGAATAACTAGTGGAGCCTCATTATATCTTGGCGACACCACTTTTTTCTTGGCCGATGTTACTCGTTCATGTTTAAGGAGGTCAACGATTTCTTCCTCAGAGAAAAGTGCCAAATCAGGGTCACAAACCACACCTTTACAGCTATCTCCCTTCTGAAAATTGGAGACACTCACAGGTTTCCCCAGAAAATCGGAAAGGGAAATAAGAGTCTCAAATTGTGAGTCCGTAGAGATTTGCACGACAAGACAATCACGAGCTTTCCGGTAAATACATCCAGGACCCCCAACCAGTGCAATAAATGCTTCTTTTATGTCTAAGAATGTGGACAGCTGAAAACTGTGGCCATTGAGAGGACAGTCGACGATATTTCGGGCGTTACGGCTACCCTCGGGAGCTCCTTTATCATCTTTATATTTATAATCTCTTCGATAATCGATAATATACATTCGAGTATAATGAGTGACGGCCGTTGTGGCTCTCAGCTCTCACCTCTGATGCCGCAGCTTCTGATTGTTTCCCCACTCACCCATAATCACAGAAGGCAGGCCTGTATAAAAAAAGCTGCGATGGGGGGGAGTTTCTTCACGTTGGCAGTGCCATTTTAAATTATCATTTTAGTCAGCCATCTTTATATTTATAATCTCTTCGATAATCGATAATATACATTCGAGGTGGAGAGGGTAGTTGAAAGGTCAGAATAACTAGTGGAGCCTCATTATATCTTGGCGACACCACTTTTTTCTTGGCCGATGTTACTCTTCGATAATCGATAATATACATTCGAGTATAATGAGTGACGGCCGTTGTGGCTCTCAGCTCTCACCTCGTTACTCGTTCATGTTTAAGGAGGTCAACGATTTCTTCCTCAGAGAAAAGTGCCAAATCAGGGTCACAAACCACACCTTTAGAGCTATCTCCCTTCTGAAAAGTATAAACCATTTATTTTATCTCTATTTATTTACCCCGGAACACAAGAATTTTGAGTAAGTATAAGTGGCCAAGTACACGTTACAGTGCGTCGATTATGTAATTTTCCATAGAATGGTAATTGGTAAATTCCAAACGGAATACCTGGACGAAAGGCGCGTTTTCCAGCAAATCGAGGAGAAACGGCTCTGAATAGCCTGCCAACAGGTCAACCTGCAGAACGACTAATTTGGGGAATAAAGGTCCATCTGAAAGTTTTAAGTCAGCGAAAGTTTCTCTGAACTCTGTGGCCGAAAGAATATTTGGCGTAGGTACAATTTATTCAAGCCCAATTGCAGACTATTGTCATCATGGATTATGTCAAGAAGGTCCGTCATTATCATTATCCTGTAATCCAAGCAGATCCTTGATACCTAGATTTCATCCTTCTTGCACTCTATTTTCCACTGGGCCTTATTCGTAGAGATCGTTGAGTTAGTTCCAACATAGTAGACTGCGGATTCGAAAGAACCCTGTGGCTCGTCTTCGATTTTGATTTCCTTTTCCAGTAACACGTACCAAGAGCTGCCCGTGTTCCCCGTGTACCCAAAGCTGATTAATGTAGGTTTCGCCATATCCACATCCACAAAAAAACCTCGGAACTCATTTTCCGAGAGGCCGTTTGGGGTATCAATAACCAGTGACGTCTCCTTCCCAGCTCGAATTTGGGACATCTGATTGTTATTTATTCCTAATTCAATTTCTACAACGTTTTCTTGAATATCTAAAATAAGGAAAAAAGCACTTCCTGAATATATCACTCTTGGTTGAAACGACATAAATAAGAATTGCCGTTGCTTTAGGCTGGATTGCACCACTTTAACGTGACGACTATCGTGTACCTACAAGATAGCGCTATCGTTTCGGTAAAAAATGTTAACGGCTATCACTATGCACCGTTATCGTTTTGTTAGCTTTCGAGTGGATTATCCGTGCGTTTGCAAAAACGATAACTTTCATACCTGCGACTCATTTGGTGTAGTCTTGATACCTAGATTTCATCCTTCTTGCACTCTATTTTCCACTGGGCCTTATTCGTAGAGATCGATGTAAACCGTGTAAACCACATATCTCGCACACAAAAAATCTCACACGGTCGAGATCGATCGTGAGACGTTTGAGGTTCCATTTCTCAGCAAGCGTCTCACTAGCATGTTTTATCGCGTGACGAATGAAATTTGCCTTACCGCGCTCTTTACGTAAAGAACTTGTTTTACGTGTATGCCTTTTAGTGTGACTAATCAAACTCCCCTTCCGAGAAAACCTCCTGCCACAGTCTTTACACTGGAATGGCTTGTCAGCAGTGTGTGTTCTAATGTGTTTAGTCAAACCCCCCTTCTGAGAAAACCTCTTGCCACAGTCATTACACTGAAAAGGCTTATCACCTGTATGTGTTCTAATGTGTATAGTCAAATCCCCCTTCTGAGAAAACTTCTTGCCACAGATATTACACTGAAAAGGCTTTTTGCCTGTGTGTGTTGTTATGTGATATCTCAAGTTGTCCACCCGCAGATATCTCTTGCCACATGCATTACACTGAAAACGCTTTTCACCTGTATGTGTTCTTATGTGTTTAGTCAAACCCCCCTTCTGAGAAAACCTCTTGCCACAGTCATTACACTGAAAAGGCCTAATATAAATACACCGCAGTATACCCCATAAGCACAACAAAACTCTACCTGCCTAACCTGAAAAATACAAGGACTTAACTCACCCTTCTCCACCTTGAAAGTAGGCCCCAAGGTAGCTGGACGATGGCTCCGAGTCCCGCTCGAGTGACGTCTCATCTGAATCAAATATCGTACAAAAACATTAGACCAAGAAAATAGTTAAGTACACTTTTTTTGAGGAAATTTGATCTGAAATATAATATGTCTTTTAAACGTCCGAAATTGTCGTGATATTACGGTTGAGTACAACCACTTTTAGTCAGCCATCTTAATATTTATAATCTTCTCGATAATCCATAATATACTTTCGAGTATAATAAGGAACTACTCCTTTTTGCTTCTCAAATCTTTTGGTGTGACAATAAGGTATTCGTCTTTTGGGACAGTCGACGATATTTCGGGCATTACGGCTACCCTCGGGAGCTCCTTTATCATCTTTATATTTATAATCGATAATATACATTCGAGTATAATGAGTGACGGCCGTTGTGGCTCTCAGCTCTCACCTCTGATGCCGCAGCTTCTGATTGTTTCCCCACTCACCTATAATCACAGAAGGCAGGCCTGTATAAAAAAAGCTGCGATGGGGGGGAGTTTCTTCACGTTGGCAGTGCCATTTTAAATTATCACTTTTAGTCAGCCATCTTTATATTTATAATCTCCTCGATAATCGATAATATACTTTCGAGTATAATAAGGAACTAACACTCAATAACCGTAGCAGTAATGTGTTGCCCTTCGGTTAAGTCATAGAACCGTTTGTTGGCCTCCCCTGACCACAAGGGCCCAGTGGGTTCTGCCTGGTGCAGCCGTGCATAACAGGATTATCAGTTTTCTGCAAAAAGAGAAGAGAAATGATTTTTAGGTTCATGGGTAAAGGCTACAGTGGTTGACAGGTGGCTACCCTCGGGAGCTCCTTTATCATCTTTATATTTATAATCTCTTCGATAATCGATAATATACATTCGAGTATAATGAGTACGGAGTACCAAAGGGCAGATGCTCTCTACCTCAGTAAACTGCGTGGCTTCGTCCACCATCACAATAAGCTTCCTGTTGCTCCCGCTGAGTGCTGCTTTGAAGGCATCCGCTCCGCAGTGGATGACGCTACTGAAGATGACGTCTGCATCCGCCAGCCCGTCAACTGACGAGTCAGGGCCGCCATAACTGAAAGTAATGACACCTAGCGCGTTGGTCCAGTGCCTGAACTTCACATGGAGAACGTCGAGGGCCGAAGGCGCCGAGCAACAGACAATGACTCGGGGCGTTTGTGACAGTGGGGGACGAAACAGCTGAACCAACAGCGCCATTAAAATATTTATCTCCAATATTAATTTCTACGGGTGGAGAGGGTAGTTGAAAGGTCAGAATAACTAGTGGAGCCTCATTATATCTTGGCGACACCACTTTTTTCTTGGCCGATGTTACTCGTTCATGTTTAAGGAGGTCAACGATTTCTTCCTCAGAGAAAAGTGCCAAATCAGGGTCACAAACCACACCTTTACAGCTATCTCCCTTCTGAAAATTGGAGACACTCACAGGTTTCCCCAGAAAATCGGAAAGGGAAATAAGAGTCTCAAATTGTGAGTCCGTAGAGATTTGCACGACAAGACAATCACGAGCTTTCCGGTAAATACATCCAGGACCCCCAACCAGTGCAATAAATGCTTCTTTTATGTCTAAGAATGTGGACAGCTGAAAACTGTGGCCATTGAGAGGACAGTCGACGATATTTCGGGCGTTACGGCTACCCTCGGGAGCTCCTTTATCATCTTTATATTTATAATCTCTTCGATAATCGATAATATACATTCGAGTATAATGAGTGACGGCCGTTGTGGCTCTCAGCTCTCACCTCTGATGCCGCAGCTTCTGATTGTTTCCCCACTCACCCATAATCACAGAAGGCAGGCCTGTATAAAAAAAGCTGCGATGGGGGGGAGTTTCTTCACGTTGGCAGTGCCATTTTAAATTATCATTTTAGTTAGCCATCTTTATATTTATAATCTCTTCGATAATCGATAATATACATTCGAGGTGGAGAGGGTAGTTGAAAGGTCAGAATAACTAGTGGAGCCTCATTATATCTTGGCGACACCACTTTTTTCTTGGCCGATGTTACTCTTCGATAATCGATAATATACATTCGAGTATAATGAGTGACGGCCGTTGTGGCTCTCAGCTCTCACCTCGTTACTCGTTCATGTTTAAGGAGGTCAACGATTTCTTCCTCAGAGAAAAGTGCCAAATCAGGGTCACAAACCACACCTTTAGAGCTATCTCCCTTCTGAAAAGTATAAACCATTTATTTTATCTCTATTTATTTACCCCGGAACACAAGAATTTTGAGTAAGTATAAGTGGCCAAGTACACGTTACAGTGCGTCGATTATGTAATTTTCCATAGAATGGTAATTGGTAAATTCCAAACGGAATACCTGGACGAAAGGCGCGTTTTCCAGCAAATCGAGGAGAAACGGCTCTGAATAGCCTGCCAACAGGTCAACCTGCAGAACGACTAATTTGGGGAATAAAGGTCCATCTGAAAGTTTTAAGTCAGCGAAAGTTTCTCTGAACTCTGTTGCCGAAAGAATATTTGGCGAAGGTACAATTTATTCAAGCCCAATTGCAGACTATTGTCATCATGGATTATGTCAAGAAGGTCCGTCATTATCATTATCCTGTAATCCAAGCAGATCCTTGATACCTAGATTTCATCCTTCTTGCACTCTATTTTCCACTGGGCCTTATTCGTAGAGATCGTTGAGTTAGTTCCAACATAGTAGACTGCGGATTCGAAAGAACCCTGTGGCTCGTCTTCGATTTTTATTTCCTTTTCCAGTAACACGTACCAAGAGCTGCCCGTGTTCCCCGTGTACCCAAAGCTGATTAATGTAGGTTTCACCATATCCACATCCACAAAAAAACCTCGGAACTCATTTTCCGAGAGGCCGTTTGGGGTATCAATAACCAGTGACGTCTCCTTCCCAGCTCGAATTTGGGACATCTGATTGTTATTTATTCCTAATTCAATTTCTACAACGTTTTCTTGAATATCTAAAATAAGGAAAAAAGCACTTCCTGAATATATCACTCTTGGTTGAAACGACATAAATAAGAATTGCCGTTGCTTTAGGCTGGATTGCACCACTTTAACGTGACGACTATCGTGTACCTACAAGATAGCGCTATCGTTTCGGTAAAAAATGTTAACGGCTATCACTATGCACCGTTATCGTTTTGTTAGCTTTCGAGTGGATTATCCGTGCGTTTGCAAAAACGATAACTTTCATACCTGCGACTCATTTGGTGTAGTCTTGATACCTAGATTTCATCCTTCTTGCACTCTATTTTCCACTGGGCCTTATTCGTAGAGATCGATGTAAACCGTGTAAACCACATATCTCGCACACAAAAAATCTCACACGGTCGAGATCGATCGTGAGACGTTTGAGGTTCCATTTCTCAGCAAGCGTCTCACTAGCATGTTTTATCGCGTGACGAATGAAATTTGCCTTACCGCGCTCTTTACGTAAAGAACTTGTTTTACGTGTATGCCTTTTAGTGTGACTAATCAAACTCCCCTTCCGAGAAAACCTCCTGCCACAGTCTTTACACTGGAATGGCTTGTCAGCAGTGTGTGTTCTAATGTGTTTAGTCAAACCCCCCTTCTGAGAAAACCTCTTGCCACAGTCATTACACTGAAAAGGCTTATCACCTGTATGTGTTCTAATGTGTATAGTCAAATCCCCCTTCTGAGAAAACTTCTTGCCACAGATATTACACTGAAAAGGCTTTTTGCCTGTGTGTGTTGTTATGTGATATCTCAAGTTGTCCACCCGCAGATATCTCTTGCCACATGCATTACACTGAAAACGCTTTTCACCTGTATGTGTTCTTATGTGTTTAGTCAAACCCCCCTTCTGAGAAAACCTCTTGCCACAGTCATTACACTGAAAAGGCCTAATATAAATATACCGCAGTATACCCCATAAGCACAACAAAACTCTACCTGCCTAACCTGAAAAATACAAGGACTTAACTCACCCTTCTCCACCTTGAAAGTAGGCCCCAAGGTAGCTGGACGATGGCTCCGAGTCCCGCTCGAGTGACGTCTCATCTGAATCAAATATCGTACAAAAACATTAGACCAAGAAAATAGTTAAGTACACTTTTTTTGAGGAAATTTGATCTGAAATATAATATGTCTTTTAAACGTCCGAAATTGTCGTGATATTACGGTTGAGTACAACCACTTTTAGTCAGCCATCTTAATATTTATAATCTCCTCGATAATCCATAATATACTTTCGAGTATAATAAGGAACTACTCCTTTTTGCTTCTCAAATCTTTTGGTGTGACAATAAGGTATTCGTCTTTTGGGACAGTCGACGATATTTCGGGCATTACGGCTACCCTCGGGAGCTCCTTTATCATCTTTATATTTATAATCTCTTCGATAATCGATAATATACATTCGAGTATAATGAGTACGGAGTACCAAAGGGCAGATGCTCTCTACCTCAGTAGACTGCGTGGCTTCGTCCACCATCACAATAAGCTTGCTGTTGCTCCCGCTGAATGCTGCTTTGAAGGCATCCGCTCCGCAGTGGATGACGCTACTGAAGATGACGTCTGCATCCGCCAGCCCGTCAACTGAGGAGTCAGGGCCGCCATAACTGAAAGTAATGACACCTAGCGCGTTGGTCCAGTGCCTGAACTTCACATGGAGAACGTCGAGGGCCGAAGGCACCGAGCAACAGACAATGACTCGGGGCGTTTGTGACAGTGGGGGACGAAACAGCTGAACCAACAGCGCCATTAAAATATTTATCTCCAATATTAATTTCTACGGGTGGAGAGGGTAGTTGAAAGGTCAGAATAACTAGTGGAGCCTCATTATATCTTGGCGACACCACTTTTTTCTTGGCCGATGTTACTCGTTCATGTTTAAGGAGGTCAACGATTTCTTCCTCAGAGAAAAGTGCCAAATCAGGGTCACAAACCACACCTTTACAGCTATCTCCCTTCTGAAAATTGGAGACACTCACAGGTTTCCCCAGAAAATCGGAAAGGGAAATAAGAGTCTCAAATTGTGAGTCCGTAGAGATTTGCACGACAAGACAATCACGAGCTTTCCGGTAAATACATCCAGGACCCCCAACCAGTGCAATAAATGCTTCTTTTATGTCTAAGAATGTGGACAGCTGAAAACTGTGGCCATTGAGAGGACAGTCGACGATATTTCGGGCGTTACGGCTACCCTCGGGAGCTCCTTTATCATCTTTATATTTATAATCTCTTCGATAATCGATAATATACATTCGAGTATAATGAGTGACGGCCGTTGTGGCTCTCAGCTCTCACCTCGTTACTCGTTCATGTTTAAGGAGGTCAACGATTTCTTCCTCAGAGAAAAGTGCCAAATCAGGGTCACAAACCACACCTTTACAGCATCTCCCTTCTGAAAAGTATAAACCATTTATTTTATCTCTACCTAAAATCTACCTATTGTAGTCGTACCAGTAGTCTCACTTTTGAAAAATTTCTTCACAGTTCTTCTTTTTATGACCCCCGGATCCCAAAACCACCATCAGTTCAAAAGTTTATATATATATATATATCTATCTATATATATATCATTTTCACTTCCTTGTGAACACGCTAGCAGCCGTATTTTTGAAAAATAATTGGTTTTGACTATTTCATAAAATATAAGGGCCTAAAATCTCGGTCGAGTTCGTTAATGGGGGAAATCGGACCAAGGGGGGGGGGGGGGGGGGGGAAATGGGGGGACTTTTTCTAAATCTGGCTTTTTGGCCATAACTCCCTTAATATTGCAACTAATGAAACGTGGTTTTCTCTGAGGGTCGTTTAACAGTACTACCTACAACTTTTCTTTGTAACGTTTTTTTATCCCACCTCTAATGGTTGAATAAGGGTGTAAAAACAGGGTTTTGCGTACAAAAAAATTCATAACTTGTGCCCTAGGGGTGTTATCGAGTTTTTTCGTTTTGTAATGCATTTGCCTAAATATTACCTAAAACTTTTGTCTGAAAAAGTTTTTCGTCCGACGCACCGTTTAGGCAGGGGGTGGGGGGTTGAATTTTCAAAACGTCATAACTCACTTATTTGGTGAGATATTGAGTCCAAAACTGACTGGCTATATTGTTATTTTACGATCAAGTACTTTTAGACAAATTTTTTATTGAAAAAAATCACTCGATCGTAAAATCACAACACAGCCAGTTAATTTCTGAGGCTACTTAAATACAGTACTTAGCACTCACCCAGCGGCACCACCCCACCAAAATATTTCACATTAAGTATAATAGGTAGAAACAATTTCCAAAAAGTAACAACCTTACCTGTTCGGTCGGCACAAACTTATTTGGACCCCCCCCCCCCCCCCCCCCCCCCCCGGGCCACCGAGCTTTCAAATTTTTCTTTCAATGCAGCTTTGGCTAGTTACCTGGGACACCGTATGGAAAGTGTCTGTCCAGCACCTTGCGCGTTCTGCATATGAGGAAGTTTTTCATGTTAGCACCTAACTCCGCAGAATCTACAACACTTTTCGCCCAAAATTTTCGCAGTACGAGTCGGAACTCCGTGAAGAAGCTGAAACATAAAAAACCAACACCAACCCGTTAAATTTGTCCTGTTTCATCTGTTAGACTCGATGGAATTAAAATAATAATAATAATTTTCAATGTTACTGCAAGATGTAAATTTTCAGAAATTCATATCACCACTTACTTAACAGGGTTGGGGTACGGGAAAGGGTACAGACGAATTTTTTCTATTTTGGGTTTATGTTCTCCTACATAAAACCGACCACCCAGCTAGACCATCGCCTATCGAGGCTGATGAGAATACCTAGGTAGGTACCTATACCTACTGCATAGGTACACAAAAGTTTCTCCTGGCACTGACTTATGTGTATTGAGGCTCGCAGCAGCCCAAGGGTCCCTGCACCCATTCTTATGGGTATATACGGCTCCCAGCAGCCCAAGGGTCCCTGCACCCATTCTTATGTGTATTTACGACTCCCAGCAGCCCAAGGGTCCCTGCACCCATTCTTATGTGTATTTACGACTCCCAGCAGCCCAAGGGTCCCTGCACCCATTCTTATGTGTATTGAGGCTCGCAGCAGCCCAAGGGTCCCTGCACCCATTCTTATGTGTATTTACGGCTCCCAGCAGCCAAGGGTCCCTGCACCCATTCTTATGTGTATTGAGGCTCGCAGCAGCCCAAGGGTCCCTGCACCCATTCTTATGTGTATTTACGACTCCCAGCAGCCCAAGGGTCCCTGCACCCATTCTTATGTGTATTGAGGCTCGCAGCAGCCCAAGGGTCCCTGCACCCATTCTTATGTGTATATACGGCTCCCAGCAGCCCAAGGGTCCCTGCACCCATTCTTATGTGTATTTTCGGCTCCCAGCAGCCAAGGGTCCCCGCACCCATTCTTATGTGTATTACGGCTCCCAGCAGCCCAATGGTCCCTGCACCCATTCTTATGTGGATATAAGGCTCCCAGCAGCCCAAGGGTCCCTGCACCCATCTTATGTGTATATACGGCTCCCAGCAGCCCAAGGGTCCCTGCACCCATCTTATGTGTATATACGGCTCCCAGCAGCCCAAGGGTCCCTGCACCCATCTTATGTGTATATACGGCTCCCAGCATCCCAAAGGTCTCTGCACCCATTCTTCTGTGTATATACGGCTCCAAGCAGCACAAGGGTCCCTGCACCCATTCTTATGTGGATATAAGGCTCCCAGCAGTCCAAGGGTCCCTGCACCCATTCTTATGTGTATATTCGGCACCCAGCAGCCCAAGGGTCCCTGCACCCATTCTTATGTGTATTTACGGCTCCCAGCAGCCAAGGGTCCCTTTTGACCGCAAAGTTGTGTTCACCAAGTGGTAGTCTCGCCGAGACAGCAAGCTCTCTCGGTAGCGTCCTAAGTCTAGCTTGGTCACCATACTCGGTTAACGTTTAATCTCCAGTTAAATTCTAAGCCCATTCTTATGTGAATAACGGCTCCCAGCAGCCCAAGGGTCCCTGCACCCATTCTTATGTATATATAAGGCTCCCAGCAGCCCAAGGGTCCCTGCACCCATTCTTATGTGTATATACGGCTCCCAGCAGCCCAAGGGTCCCTGCACCCATTCTTATGTGTATAAATGGCTCCCAGCAGCCAAGGGTCCTCGCACCCATTCTTATGTGTAGGGTTCGGATTGTTAGGTTGCTTAAAACCGAGAAATAGGTTGCTCAAAAACGCAAAATAGGTTGCTGAAAATAGGTTCCTTAAAATCCAATTTTACCTAGTGCTTAACTACTAAGGTAAGGTTTCTAATAAAAATTATAGGTAGGTAAGAGCAAAAAAGGAAGAATTTTCACATTTGGTTTTATTGCACGACCAAAACTTTTTCCAGATTTTCATTTTTTTTTTTTTTTTTTTTTTAACGCGCGTTATAGGCGCGGATGTTTTTGGCCGAAGCCGAAGTAGAGTACGTCGAAGCCGAAATATGAGTGGGCCGAAGCCAGTTTTAGGTACTTAGATTTCGAAGAAAAATCTACCTATTGTAGTCGTACCATAAGTTTCACTTTTGAAAAATTTCTTCACAGTTCTTCTTTTTATGACCCCCGGATCCCAAAACCACCATCAGTTCAAAAGTTTATATATATATATGTGTATATCTATCTATATATATCTATCTATATATATGTGTATATCTATATATATGTGTATATCTATCTATATATCTATATATATATATCATTTTCACTTCCTTGTGAACACGCTAGCAGCCGTATTTTTGAAAAATAATTGGTTTTGACTATTTAATAAAATATTAGGGTCTAAAATCTCGGTCGAGTTCGTTAATGGGGGAAATCGGACGAAGGGGGGGGGGGGGGAAATGGGGGGACTTTTTCGAAATCTGGCTTTTTGGCCATAACTCCCTTAATATTGCAACTAATGAAACGTAGTTTTCTCTGAGGGTCGTCTAACAGTACTACCTACAACTTTTCTTTGTAACGTTTTTTGATCCCACCTCTAATGGTTGAATAAGGGTGTAAAAACAGGGTTTTGCGTACAAAAAAATTCATAACTTGTGCCCTAGGGGTTTTATCGAGTTTTTTCGTTTTGTAATGCATTTGCCTCAATATTACCTACAACTTTTGTCTGAAAAAGTTTTTCGTCCGACGCACCGTTTAGGCAGGGGGTGGGGGGTTGAATTTTCAAAACGTCATAACTCACTTATTTGGTGAGATATTGAGTCCAAAACTGACTGGCTATATTGTTATTTTACGATCAAGTACTTTTAGACAAATTTTTTATTGAAAAAAATCACTCGATCGTAAAATCACAACACAGCCAGTTAATTTCTGAGGCTACTTAAATACAGTACTTCGCACTCACCCAGCGGCACCACCCCACCAAAATATTTCACAGTAAGTATAATAGGTAGAAACAATTTCCAAAAAGTAACAACCTTACCTGTTCGGTCGGCACAAACTTATTTGGACCCCCCCCCCCCCCCCCCCCCGGGCCACCGAGCTTTCAAATTTTTCTTTCAATGCAGCTTTGGCTAGTTACCTGGGACACCGTATGGAAAGTGTCTGTCCAGCACCTTGCGCGTTCTGCATATGAGGAAGTTTTTCATGTTAGCACCTAAGTCCGCAGAATCTACAACACTTTTCGCCCAAAATTTTCGCAGTACGAGTCGGAACTCCGTGAAGAAGCTGAAACATAAAAAACCAACACGAACCCGTTAAATTTGTCCTGTTTCATCTGTTAGACTCGATGGAATTAAAATAATAATAATAATTTTCAATGTTACTGCAAGATGTAAATTTTCAGAAATTCATATCACCACTTACTTAACAGGGTTGGGGTACGGGAAAGGGTACAGACGAATTTATTCTATTTTGGGTTTATGTTCTCCTACATAAAACCGACCACCCAGCTAGACCATCGCCTATCGAGGCTGATGAGAATACC
Organism: Mesopsocus fuscifrons; assembly: GCA_950004255.1. Lineage (NCBI taxonomy): Eukaryota > Metazoa > Arthropoda > Insecta > Psocodea > Mesopsocidae > Mesopsocus > Mesopsocus fuscifrons. The sequence goes on from OX465378.1 coordinate 15,618,591, forward strand.
TAGGTAGGTACCTATACCTACTGCATAGGTACACAAAAGTTTCTCCTGGCACTGACTTATGTGTATTGAGGCTCGCAGCAGCCCAAGGGTCCCTGCACCCATTCTTATGTGTATATACGGCTCCCAGCAGCCCAAGGGTCCCTGCACCCATTCTTATGTGTATTTTCGGCTCCCAGCAGCCAAGGGTCCCCGCACCCATTCTTATGTGTATTACGGCTCCCAGCAGCCCAATGGTCCCTGCACCCATTCTTATGTGGATATAAGGCTCCCAGCAGCCCAAGGGTCCCTGCACCCATCTTATGTGTATATACGGCTCCCAGCAGCCCAAGGGTCCCTGCACCCATCTTATGTGTTTATACGGCTCCCAGCAGCCCAAGGGTCCCTGCACCCATTCTTATGTGTATATTCGGCACCCAGCAGCCCAAGGGTCCTTGCACCCATCTTATGTGTTTATACGGCTCCCAGCAGCCCAAGGGTCCCTGCACCCATTCTTATGTGTATATTCGGCACCCAGCAGCCCAAGGGTCCCTGCACCCATCTTATGTGTATATACGGCACCCAGCAGCCCAAGGGTCCTTGCACCCATTCTTCTGTGTATATACGGCTCCCAGCAGCACAAGGGTCCCTGCACCCATCTTATGTGTATATACGGCTCCCAGCAGCACAAGGGTCCCTGCACCCATCTTATGTGTAAATACGGCTCCCAGCAGCACAAGGGTCCCTGCACCCAATCTTCTGTGTATATACGGGTCTCAGCATCCCCAGGCTCCCTGCACCCCATTTTTCATGTGTGTTCATATGGCTTTCTGCCGCCTTAAGTAGGTAACCTGTAGTCATAGCCACCATGGCAAGTAGGTACTCTCCAAACTTAATTCTAAGATATTTCTCATTGCATTGTAAGGTACCTATCGCATCGACCCCTATTCTCGGCTCGTATGTTCCGTTAGGCGACTGACCTGGATTCACCCCCAGGCAGTCACGTAGGCCAAGTTGGTTGCGCCCATGCATAAGATGCGATAGGTACCTAACCACCGTGCTTTTGCCGGCGGCCTTTGATTGGTCAATGACCAAATATGCCACCCTGCATAAATATTACTCGTTTTTGTCTTTAAAAATCACTACACGCAAACTGTCTACTGCCTGATCCAGACCTCTCTGCATCAGGAACAATGCAAGCATTTCAGTCTAGACATGTTTGTCTTTACTGGAACACTGACAACCGGACGAGACCGGTTCCATCCCAACCCTATCAAAGTTCAGGTCGGCATTCACCTCTTATATGATCCACAAGGTTGTGGTAGTTCGGACCCCACCTTAAAGTGTAGCTCCCCGTCGTTTTCTAATACGATGGGGGGGGGGGGGGAGCGGGTATTTGGTACTTGTGCCAGTTGAGCACGATGGATAATTCTTGAAAAAATAGTCTAGTTGCTGGTATTGTAGTACATTAAATTGTGTCAAGGGGAGAACTACACTTTGGCATGGAAATAATCTGCTTTTTGAAGGGAATCAATAATTTTCCAATTATTATTATTATTATAATGGGCCTTTAGGGTGTCAAGACAAAACACTAGAATTAATAGCGTAATAACGTATTTAGAGACACCACAACAACGTACAAATGTAGATAATAACAGTGGTGCTTCTCAGTGGCCGAGTGGTCCAGGGGTCCGCTTTGTGTCCTGAGAGGTCCGGGTTCGAACCCCAGTTGCTAACGCCTCTACTGTTAACTAGTCTACTGTATTGTCCCCTAAAGGTTCGCTAAGTTCCTCCCTTCCTTACCATAGCGTCAGTGAGTGGACTTTTAATGGCGAGATAAAGTGTTTATTGCCTGCTTTTTCGGGAAGATAAGTTTACTTATTTTCTTTTGCTCAAACCCGGGAGGGTATCCGCGCAATTGAGCGATGAGGCAAACGGGGGAGGGTTACACATTTGGCATTAGCCCCGTGGTACCCAGGAATGCCAGCAAGGCAGTAATGGTCCCAGCATCATCCCCCAGCTCCGTACTCAGGGTGGATCCGCGCCCACACTGACTGCGCGGCTGGTGGAACGCCGACCGTTCAATTAGTTCATGATAATAATAATACGTGTATTGCATCGATAATGAAAACAAACTTCGTTACCGACTATAGATAATGTTACAATTCAATACAATGGTTGGCAATGTCGCAAGTGACATATAGCGAGAAACTACTACTAATACTTCTTACTAATAACTACCTAACTACTAATTAATAATTGCTTCCCCCGCTGCTGAAAGTAAAAAATGATTTTAGAATTTTAAAAAAGTGTATTTTGTATTATTTGTTTTTTTTTAAGGAACTGCAACTGTAAATCACTGGAAAGATTGATATGATACCTATATATTATATTAGCCACATTTCACATATACAACAGAAAGCAATACAATACGATACAATATGGCTAGTAAGAATAAATAAAAGGCAATAGGCCTGTGCCGCCTCCTCATTTATCTGTAGTTATCGGATGCGTGTTAGAAGGTTTAGTAAGGTTAGTAGACAAATTCAAAAATAACTAAGTAGGTTTATCGACTAGGGGTGCGTCCCACCATGCCCAGTTAACATTAAACTGCAGATTTTGTCCTATGTTTTCATGTTAAATTTAACTTTTAAGTTAAATTTAACATGGTAAATCTCCAGTTTAATTTTAACTGGGCATGGTGGGACGCATGCACTCTTACAAGATCTAATTGCAGATGAATTTTCGTATAGTGCGGTTCGGGTTTTGGGGATTCTAATGTTCCGGCCTTCTCTGGGCCTTGTTTGCTGATCAAGTTCCCCCTGCACTTTGTGTCTAAAAAGAGCAAGTTGTGTTGCGTAAGTCTGTGAGATGTTGGGTACTTGAAACTCATCATGGAGTCCGGCAGAATGGTAACGGTATGGTTTTGACATTGCAACATTGATAACTGCCTTGACTGCCGTCTCTACTGGTGGCATATGAGACGCGTATGCACCGCCCCATATAAGAATACAGTACTGCGCAGGTTAATGCACTAATGCAAAGTACAACTCCCTAATCGCACCCCTGCTTATCATGTTTCTGAGCCTTTTAAATTTGTATAAAGTTGTTCGACTTCTTTTTGCAGTGAGTAGTATATGCTTGTCCCACCTCAAGTGCTGATCGATAGTTACACCCAGGTATTTTTAGGTTTCTGTCTTTTTAATTCTATGACATAAACAGCCATTGCCTCTCATGATTGTGTAGTTTAAGATCAAAATTAGGTTGTTGGGATGCGTTGTGGCTAAAAGCTATGCTCCACGATGAGGAGACACTGACAACAGGCCATCCTTGGCCAACAGGTGATAAGTTTACTAACTTTATCTGCACAGTAAATAACTTGTGAAAGCCACCCTATTATATCCAATTATATCAAAATTGATTATTGAATATTTTAAATTGATGAAAAATGGAAAGATCAGAGAATTACCCTCCGTGGTTTCCCCCGAGCGGTGACGGCCAGGCCACCTATACCTGTACGTATAGGTAAGCCATTGAACAGTTTGTTGTTTTAGAGTTAAATTTAGCAGTTTAGCCTAATGCTGACATGATATCGAATCGCCTGTACAATAATTGATCCCGTATGAGTTTTGTGTATTTTCCTTTCAGCTTCTTACTCGGTACTTTGTTAAAACCTTGTTTTGTCTGTATTGCTGTATTGCTACCGTACTGAATATTGTAATTACAGGTCTCACTTTCAAACTGTTTTGTAAGCCGAAAAGGGTGGCAGAAATCCCCTCAATATAATACTGATATTGTTTGTGTTGTACTCCAGTAGTGTTTACTGTAGATAGCTACCTTGTCCCCTGCTATCTGGGAGAGTGGCAGAGCTGTGTCACTCTGCGTGGACTTTACCACTTCTTGAAGTATACTATAGTGCGATTGCACTTGTCATAAGCTGAACGTACGATAACATTAATCTGTTCGATAGAAGACACTATTGTATACTTTAGAGAAGTGGTTAAATCCACCCTAACCTACTTATTTAAAGCTGCCCAAATACAATGCGTTTTAGAATAGGGGGGGGGGGCTGGAATGGAAACCAATGGCACGCCAGCCATGCCATCCCTGGAATACGTTTCCTTTGGAGGAAAGGGATAAGAAGAAGCAGCTTTTCTGTATTCAACGGGAGAAGAGTGGATAAGCTGGCACAGGAAAATATTGGAAATTTCACACGTAAATTTGCAGGCAGAATCGTCCCGGGCACACCTCTTTTTCTTTGATTTTACCGTAGCAGTCAGAGTGTTTCTTTCTCCACGAAAAGTCTCTCTTGATTAATTTTAAGTAAGTCTATTCAAGACTGTTCTTATGCCTTTCTGTCTTCATTTTGAAAACCAGTAATAATTATTAACGATAATATAATCGTAATATCAGTTGAGTGCAAAATGGGCTTATCATGAATATTTAAACAGCTGGGGTCAGTGAAATTCGATCGAGTTGGAACTCCAGAATCCGGGTGGCATCCCTTCAAAACTGCCATCCCTCCCCTAGCCAGTATACAGCCGTCAAAACGCTTCAGAACGAAGATTCGTAATGGCAGGAAAGCTGATCTCGCCTCAGAGATTCGCTTTCGCTTTCTCGTTTTTTTTTATATTTAATGTAATTTTATAGTTATTTAGTTATTTAGTTATAGTTATTCGTCACAGCGCTGCTTAAGATTCCTGCGAAGAACATCCCGAAACTTGTGAAGAGGCTTCTGTGAGGAGTGAACAGCAAAACTGAAGGTAGGTCTTTACAGTGGTCTAGATGCTATATAGCCGAGTGCTCTGGATGCTCGACTTCAAGAGGACCACTGTGAGCCCCGGTTCGATCCCGTTCTAACAAAAAAGTCTTCTGATGGGCATAAGAAAAATAAATATTGAGGCTCTGATGATTCGAAACCCACCTGAAACTGTAGGTACTTGTAGGTGTACTATCACGATGCATGGGCAGTAGCTGGTACTTGTAGGTGTACTATCACGATGCATGGGCAGTAGCTGGTACTTGTAGGTGTACTATCACGATGCATGGGCGGTAGCTGGTACTTGTAGGTGTACTATCACGATGCATGGGCGGTAGCTGGTACTTGTAGGTGTACTATCACGATGCATGGGCGGTAGCTGGTACTTGTAGGTGTACTATCACGATGCATGGTAGGTAGCTGGTACTTGTAGGTGTACTATCACGATGGGTGGGCGGTAGCTGGTACTTGTAGGTGTACTATCACGATGCATGGTAGGTAGCTGGTACTTGTAGGTGTAGATTCACGATGGGTGGGTAGCTGGTACTTGTAGGTGTACTATCACGATGGGTGGGCGGTAGCTGGTACTTTTAGGTGTAGCATCACGATGGGTGGGTAGCTGGTTCTTGTAGGTGTAGCATCACGATGGGTGGGTAGCTGGTACTTGTAGGTGTAGCATCACGATGGGTGGGTAGCTGGTACTTGTAGGTGTACTATCACGATGCATGGGCGGTAGCTGGTACTTGTAGGTGTACTATCACGATGCATGTTAGGTAGCTGGTACTTGTAGGTGTACTATCACGATGGGTGGGCGGTAGCTGGTACTTGTACGTGTACTATCACGATGGGTGGGTAGCTGGTACTTGTAGGTGTACTATCACGATGCATGGGCGGTAGCTGGTACTTGTAGGTGTACTATCACGATGCTTGGGCGGTAGCTGGTACTTGTAGGTGTACTATCACGATGGGTGGGTAGCTGGTACTTGTAGGTGTACTATCACTATGCATGGGCGGTAGCTGGTACTTGTAGGTGTACTATCACGATGCATGGTAGGTAGCTGGTACTTGTAGGTGTACTATCACGATGCATGGGCGGTAGCTGGTACTTGTAGGTGTACTATCACGATTGGTGGGCGGTAGCTGGTACTTTTAGGTGTAGCATCACGATGGGTGGGTAGCTGGTACTTGTAGGTGTAGCATCACGATGCATGGGCGGTAGCTGGTACTTGTAGGTGTACTATCACAATGCATGGGCGGTAGCTGGTACTTGTAGGTGTACTATCACTATCCTTGTCACGCTTATGACATGGGCTGACACGGTCATGTTGGAAAATGTTCGTTGTTGCAATTTTTTTTTGGACTACAGGCTCTTGGTAAAAAACAGAAACTAATAATAACAAGACTATTTTCAAGAATACCCATCACCTGCAACTGCAGTAATTTTGAACCCTCTTCCAACTCAAAATCCTGTCACTTTGCAGTCCAGTAACTTCTTATTCAATATAGTGATCAGAATAGAAATACGATAATATAGGTATGTATAGGAACTAGGTTAGCCATCAGATAACAAACTCCAATGACTTCCAGAGATCTGATCTGATCAGAAGTAGGTAGGTAATTGTATATGTACGTATATCAGCCACAAATAGGAACTTCAATACAGTCACGGTCACCTATAAACATCTAAATTTGACCCGAAAGTTTTTGACTTCGTAGGTATAGGGGTTGAAAATTTTTGTTTCTGGTTTGAGGATTGCGTTTCATGTTTGAGACAGGCTCAAAACACAGACAACGAAATCTTCGTTAGAACACATTTTTCACATGGTTGAAAAGAGTTTTGCCTCAGTAATGTTCCAGGAACTAGTCGCAGGTTCCCCAGTTTACCTAGTTATCGAGATACGTCCCTGTTGATGTTGAACATCTCAAACGACCTGAAGTATCAATCTGAGACACTTTCACCAATTTCAAGACTATCCATCGTTTAAAAGTAATCGCAAAATCGAAATTTGGCTGCAGTAGCAGTTCCAGCACGTGGAGATTACAGAGCAATTGAGGGCATTATTAATAGACATTTCAGTGCCTCTCAGTGGTCAAGGGGTCCGCTTTGTGACCTGAGAGGTCCGGATTCAAATCCCGGCGTAACGGAAACATTTTCCGCTCACGACATGGCTGTGTTGGATTCAGCCCACTTCTAAACTGGCTACGGCCCAATCATATTCAGCTTCGGCCAATTATTCTTCGGCTTCGGCCAAAAAATCAACCGAACCAACTCATCGGCGTATATTATTATGTTCCCTGGACGTCGCGCGTTAAAAAAATAGACATTTCATCTCACTGTTGGAGTGGCCATACCTATTTACTAGTGCCAAAAAACCGAAACTACCTAAATAATACCTAACAGAAACTAAGTGGAAAATAAGGTAGGTTTTTTTTTTTCAAATTTCTAGATCCCCTTCACTGGCACACAAATTACCATAGTATATTGCGCTTCCTGCGCAGGCGGAACCTACCGTCTCAGTCATTAAAAATACACTTGCCTTCTTCCTGAGAGCTGTGCCGGCAAACCCTCTTATCTGCTCAATATCGAACCTTATTTACTAGGTAGGCTATTGTTATGCGTTCCGCCATACTCGGTTAACGTTAAACCCCAGTTTCATTCCAATTATTGCACGGTAAAACCAAATTAACTGTGGTTTAGCTTATTGTTCCGGAAGTTCGGTAGTGAAATATCAGTGCTCTGTAATATATTACCCGGTGATTTCCTTATCCCAGGCACATGCAGAGGAAAATTAAATGTCCCCAAGCCATCGTCATTCCTAGCTGGCACCTGCCTGTTCAGTCTACGCCCCAAACAATGCTCCTGAGACCTTATGTCTGCCCAAATGTTTGCCATGGATTTGAAAGTGGGCTGTTATTGAAGGGCAGTAAAAAACTATTGTCCACCTCCCTCACCATCCAAGAGTCTTTGTATTCCGGGGACCTCGCTGGTAGGAATATACCGTTAGGTACAAGGACATCCTGCATCCAGGCACATGTCCATACATTCTAATTCTTTTATATGATTAGCTTAGGTTAACTGTAAGTCTTTAACGGTGCGTTCCACCATGCCCAGTTAAAATTAAACTGGAAATTTTGTCCTATGTTTACCATGTTGAATTTAACTTTCAAGTTAAATTTAACACGGTGAATCTCCAGTTAAATTTTAACTGGGCATGGTGGGACGCACCCTTAATGAATTATATTACCTACCTACTTGCTTTCGTTCTCAAATGAATTGACTGAATGATTGTGCAGGCACTCCTAACTGTAAGACAGCTCTTCGTTCCGCTTGCAATACACCTCCACAAGAATTTTATTACCGTGACATGGAGTGCAAATAAAGGGTTCGACAATGGTCGCACTTGACTTTCTCGCAATTTTTATCGAAAATTTGATTTTTTTTTTTACGTGAATAATTGTCAGAATTTTAACTTTTTCTAAAAAGTATTTTGCCTCACACTGGACGATACTTTTAGGCACCTGCATACCGAATTTCAAACATATCCGTCAAACAGTGAAGTGTCGCTCGACGCGCAAAGTATATGTTTTCTATTTTGCATGTCACCGTCTTAAATTTTAAGTAAATGAAAATCTATTGAAAAAGCCCTTGAAGCATCTATCTGAGACCACTTTCACCAATTTTGAAGGAAATCTGTCGATTAGGGTTGTTGCAAATCCGTCTTAACCAATCAAAAACGTGATTTCCATTTTTGGAAAATTTTTCCTACGATAATGCCAATATTGGCCCAAATTTTTGGCCCATCTCAAAAAGAATAAAAACGATCCTGTAGCATCTATTTGGGAACACTATTGCGAAATTACAAGGATCTAACTTAATAACTGTAGTGCCAAATCCGTCTTGACCAATCAAAAACGAGATTCTAGTTTTTTTTCCTATTTTTGACTTTATTTTGCCTATATTGGCCGCAATTTTGAATGGATTGAATATTTCTTCGACAAACCTTTAAGTAATGTTCATCTATATTCCAAATTTGAGCAAAATCGGTTGACTGGTGTGACCTCTAGCCGCGCTACAGACAAACGTACGGACGGACGGACGGACGGACGGACGGACGTACGTCGGACGGACATGACCTAAAAACCATTTTTTTGGTATCTAGGACCTCTGAAACGCCTTTTGCAATGAAAATCTCAAAATCGAAATTTCGCACGATAACATAACTTTCTCAGCCCATGTATTACATACGGGCGAGAAAGTAAAAAACAATAAAAGCTACCCAAAACAGGAAGAAGGCGGGTCTGGCACGGTAGAGGCACTAAAGGAGAGCAGGGAAATAAGAATTTCCGACGTGAAGGCGCGGCGCAATACTATATGCTATGCTATGCTATTATTTTTGCACCTGGGGGGTCCTCTTCCCCCCTCGCTCCCTTACCACGTCCCATACGGCTACCATCAACGTTATTACCCATTACAGTACGGGAACATGGGAAAGGTGGGACACTCTCCAAGTCACCTGCTCTACCCGTTTGGCTTGAAAGGACCGACTTTTCCAGGTATAGCGAAAAAAATGGATGATCAACATCGGTATGCGGTATGAGAGTGGGTATAACCACACAATCCTGTGTGTTGATGTCTTTTTTGACCATTTTTTGACCATTTTTTTTGTTGGATACTTAGATTAAATATTAATATTATAAGAATTCCAAGCCAAGCCTTAACAGGTTTTCTGAATACCTTCCCAGAGGTAACAGCATATTATGGAGTGCACATATTTGTGTGAGAATTTCATCGTATAAATCTTTCCATAATGTTATTTTTACGTGTCAGTATCGCATCATGAATTAGAGAAATTAACTATAGGCAGGGTAATAGACCTTGGTAAACTGTCTTTGTTCAAATATACATTGCACATGCACAAGTTGCATACAGTATAAAACAAATAAAATTGTTTACAATAACCAGTGCGTGATGGGTAGATAGATTAGTTAGGTATCTCTGCTAGCCTGGTATGAGTTATAGGTCGCCGTTCAGTTGTATGCAGTTCACGGAAGAGGAAGCAGAGACCGAAATAATGAATTTCACCCTGATTTTAACGTTACTTAACCGGTTGTTATATAAAGATGACACTGATTACCTGGCTTTACTCGAGAAAATCCAAAAATCATCCCTGGAGCCAGGCGAGCCAGCGTTTACCGCCATTTTCTCTGACACAGAAACGAAACCATTCGGGACTCACCTCTAGTCACAACTTGTCTACGTCAAGTGTGACTAATATTGGGCAAGCTGAAACGCTAGTACTCAGTATGCGTTCGATCTCTGTCACAGAGGCTCTGTCCGTCAACCATATCAATACTAATTATCAGTTCTGTTTTTCTGCTTTCTGTTATTCTGTTAATCTGCTTTTCTAAATATTCTGCCTTTTACCACCAAATTGACTTTGACCGTGTCGGGTGTGAGTGAACTGTCTTCAGGTGCGGGTCCAGCCTTGGTGACGTCACCCCAGCAAGCTGCCCCACCCTCCTGCATCCTCCCCCGACTAGGGGTAAGTTTTGGGGTTAATTTGGTGGATCCCTCACTAACCTCTTCTCCCTCGTGTGGTAAAAACTTTTTCAGCGAACACAGTGGTTGTTTATAATGTTGATAAAGATCCACTGCCAGACTTTAAGCTGTGTTTAGCCCGACCAAAGAATATTATTTTGTTCATCAACGAAAAGAATTTGGAGCGGAAGGTAAAAAATGTGCGTGAAAATATTTTTTGGGACGCCCGGTGTCACGTCTTGGTGATAGCTCAAGGTTTGGTTCGAGAATGGCTTGACGCGCTCTGGCGCTACACTAGAGCTGTAGACGTGGCGGTCATGCTGCTGAAACCGCCGCCAGCTTTCTTCACTTGGTTCCCTTACCAGCCGAATGAATGCTCCCACGTCATCACCGTCACAGAATTGTCACCTTCTAACGTGTTCCCGCCAAAACTGAACTCTACCAATTTCAATGGTTGCCAGTTGAATGTGGTATTTGCCAGAAATAATCCATTTGTGGTGAGCGAAAACCCCAACAGCCCACAAAAAGAAGGAATTGAGATGGAAATCATGGTGTATTTTGCAAGAAAGTACAATATGTCACTGAAATTCGGACTGGTGACTGAGAACGAGTACTTCTGGGGCACAGTGGATGCCAAAGGTCGCCCTAGGGGGGCCCTGAAAATGTTGTATGAGAATCACGTGGACTTTGCTGTCGGAGGACTTCCTCGCAACTGGTATTTTTTTCATTTTTCAGACATGTCGATTCCTCATTTTGAAGATTCTCTCTCATGGCTTGAGCCAGTTCCCAACTTCCTCCGCAGTATTGACAAACTACATCGGGCTTTCTCACTCAGTTATTGGACCTGGATCTTGATAAGTTTCTGGCTGGTGACGGGGACTGTCATCCTGGCTTCGGCTATAACCAAATCCGTCGAAGTGGCCGAAGCCAATACATCCATGTCGGAAGCGGAACATTTTTTCCGTTCCGCCGGGATTACTTGTTTTTATTGTATGATTATATTTTATTTACTTTTATGTGCATCAATGATATGGCCACTGTGTTTACGACTGTTAAGCGACTAAGCTCAGATAGTAGTTAGTAATACATCAATTCACTTCGTTTGAGATAGAAGAAAACAATAAATGATATAGTTTAATTAGTATCAGATACCATCTACTATACACTTCAGAACGATATCTACTAGAACACCCGAAAATCGATTGTTTTTCAAACAATGTGTCTGTCTTCTCCCGTATTCGAAAGAGACCAGAAGAAGATTTTGGTTATCTGCCAGAGTATAGCTCCCTTTCTTAGGGTGCGTCCCATTATACTCTGTTAACTTTAAACTCCAGTTAAATTCCATTATTGCACTGTAAACACTGTCTTTAACTGGAGTTTAACCGCTAAACGAGTATGGTGGGACGCACACTGAATGATCTATATATCTTACTGTGCTCAACATTTTTTCCCAGAAATTTGTTATATGCTGAAAAGAGCATGGGGTGATAAGGTGCATTGAAGCAAGGAAAGACATTGAATAGAGGACGCCGTGAAGCAAGGAACGAAATTGAATAGATGCTTGGGGTGAGATCCTTTATGTAGCTCCCCTGCAAGCCGGGCTTTTATGTCCTTACAAAACAAATGAAAGACCCTTTATTCTCTCACTCCCGTTCCATTTCCGTTCCCTTCTTTATTTATCCATGAATAAACACAGTAATCAGTGTTAACATGGTACCTACATCCTGGGTATGGGAAAATTTTCGGTTCCAGTTTTTGTTATTGGAATAAATCGCTCCTTGAAAACAAAACAGTTATATCTGCAAAAAATTGATTTTTTTTATTACACTAATTTTTTTTCTCTTTTTTTTGGTAGAAGTGTTATATCTGTAAGTCGGATATTTACCGCTTGGTGGCATTGCAACTCTTTGAATCTAGCGCGAAAATTAGGCCGGCTGAAGCAAAAGACAGTTGCATCCGCCGTTGAATCAGTTGCCTCGTAACAACCAGAGGGAAACGTCACAATTTTTGGTGAGTAAACTGTTGTATCATCGGATGTTCTGTTTTGTAGGCTATAATAACTCTTTACCGTAAATTCTGTGCTCCTGAGACCTCCCATAGTATATTGTAATAAGTGTTATATTGGAAGATGCAACTTTTTAACTTACAATTCCCGGCTCCATGCCATCATGAAAAAAATGTTGCATTGATAAATGCAACTCTTAGACTTTCAATCTGAGTTTTTACTTTCTCGCCCGTATGTAATAAATACATGGGCTGAGAAAGTATGTAACGTACGTTTGTCTAGAACCTTCAAATTTTGCAGTCGTGTTCCCAGATAGATGCTCCAGGATCATTTTTTATTGTTTTGGAGATGGGCCAAATATTTGGGCCAAAATTGGCCCATACGTGAAAATCTTGGCCCCATGAACAGTATTAGCTGGAATTTCACAAAAATCCATAAACTTGAGCTTCATAACATTACTTAAGGGCTTGTCGAAGAAATATTCAATCAATTCAAAATTGCGGCCAATATAGGCAAAATAATGTCAAAAAAGGAAAAAAAAACTAGAATCTCGTTTTTGATTGGTCAAGACGGATTTGGCACTACAGTTATTAAGTTAGATCCTTGTAATTTCGCAATAGTGTTCCCAAATAGATTTTCAGGATGGTTTTTATTCTTTTTGAGATGGGCCAAAAATTTGGGCCAATATTGGCATTATCGTAGGAAAAATTTTCCAAAAATGGAAATCACGTTTTTGATTGGTTAAGACGGATTTGCAACAACCATAATCGATAAATTTCCTTCAAAATTGGCTAAAGTGGTCTCAGATAAATGCTTCAAAGGTTTTTTCAATAGATTTTCATTTACTTAAAAATTAAGACGGTGAAATGCAAAATAGAAAACATATACTTTGCGCGTCGAACGACACTTCACTGTTTGACGGATATGTTTGAAATTCGGTATGCAGGTGCCTAAAAGTATCGTCCAGTGTGAGGCAAAATACTTTTTAGAAAAAGTTAAAATTCTGACAATTATTCACGTAAAAAAAAAAAAAATTTCGATAAAAATTGCGAGAAAGTCATGTGCGACCATTGTCGAACCCTTTATTAGTGATAGTTTTGCTGCATGCTATTAAGGGCTGATCATTGTGATGTGATAACTAATAATATTGATAATAATTTTGTTTTCAGAGAATGAAGCGTCGGACGGAGCTTATTTTATAACTAGCAAAAAAGGAGCGAACATACGAGAATGCCGATATGAACACAGACGCTATCTAGAGTATTCTGAATGACGAAGAGAAAAACCAAAGCCCTGAAGAGTGGACCTATATAGATACCTACCTTTTTGCCGCCCATAAGATTAACACTGACAGCAGTAAATTTATATTCGACTTATTCATTTTCTCTGTTAAAAATAATTCACTACTCACAGAGTCAATGTTATGGGATGGGTGGCAATAGTTTATCTATCTATAAGAAAACAGAAGCCGATTAGACTTCTTTTTCTACGTTTTACTTATTTTCTAAGTGCCTATTTGTTATTTTATACTGTGGTTTCCTATTTCACCGTTACTTTGTATTACAAAAATTGATACCAGTGAATAATTCCGTATTATTTTCTACCGTCCAAGCCTCAATGCACAGAAAGTAGAAGTGTTGTATTGGCATTTGGACCAATGCACGCGTGGCCTTTTTGAAGGTAAAACCGTTACAAGTTTTTTAAAAAATTAAATTGTTGATAAATATTGACTTTCATGGACTAGTTAGTCAGACTGGATAAATGAAAAAGAAAAGAGCTTTTTTTCGGTAAAAAAAAATCTTTAAGATATTCCATACCAAAGTCGTAATTAAATAAAAAAACACATCCAAAAACTTTGAAACGCTCTCCTGCGAAATCACCTTTTTGAAGATGCAACTGTTTTGTTTTCAAGGAGCGAGATTATGAATCTAGCTCCAAACAGACCGGTGCATTCAGTGGTGAAGGCAGGACACCATGCCCTCATTCTTGATACCTATTTACTATTATTTTGCAACAATTAACCACTAATGGATTGAGACCCAAGTATACGAGTATACCTATTTGCGTGTGTGTATGTATGTACGGAGAGCCAGGGCCCAAACCGTCCGGCCGATTTTGTTCAAATTTGGTACACTTGTGTAAACAAATAATGCGCAGACTCACTATTTTCCAATCTTCCATTGGGGGACAATTGGGGGGCGCAGCCCCCCAAAAACCTTAAAAAAAACGGTTTTTTTTTCAAAATTGGCTCCAACGATTTCGTTCGTTTTCTCGGGAGTAATAGTGCATATTATGGGATAAAATACCCCATTAGCGGCACATTTGGGAAAACTCGAATTTGGGAGATACGACCCCTCACAAAATAATATGCTATGTGGGTATCAAAATACTCAGGGAGACTTCCTCAACCGAGTTATGTGGTCAAAAAAATTCTCAAAGTATTTCCGACCCCCTCATCCGCACCGGGTTGAGATATTGAAGGTTTGCGAAATATGTCATGTGGGTTCTCAATATATACGATAAGGTAAGACTTCTTCGTTCTAGTTAACTCTTTTAAAAAATTTCCTAGCTTTTCGAACTCAAAACCGCTGACTGACCGGAGGGCACTATTTCAGGAAGTAAAAATACTAACTAAGAGAGAAATAATGGTGTTGCAATTACTGGTCTCTATATACCTATACGTAGTATAAAGGAAAGCATTGTCATCGTGCAGATAATTGATTTCGGGTTTTTCATTGCAAAGCGTCGAGCATTGGGGCGAGACCCTGAAAAAAGCGTTTTTAACACGTTGTTTGTGTTTGTGTGTGTGTGCAAGTATAGACATATATGTATTGACACTCATGCTGCCTACGCTACCGGGATTTGAACCAATGGGAAACAAAATATCGATTTCGAAGTTTTGCGTGAAAAAATAATTTCTCACAATATTGGCTAGTGACATGGACGCCCGCAGGGGGGTGGGGGCAGGGGAGTCCCCCTCTCTATAGCTTTCCATACGAACGTATCTCCCTCTATTTCTCGTCACTATAAGAAGCAAAATACAGTAAGCACGGTAAGTATCGCTCAGCCAACCTTTTTACGTTGAAATTTTCCCAGACAGTTTCTCATTATCTGTTTATTGATTCTCACATGCGGTTTCCATGGCAACAGGGAAACGGGATACCTCAAAAGAAAAATTTTCTCACTATAAGAAGCAGTAGACATTTATAGAGTAAGCACGGTAAAGTATCGCTTGGCCAGCCTTTTTAAGTTGAAATTTTTCCAGACAGTTCCTCATTATCTGTCTATTGATTTTGCACCTTTGGCTTTCATAGAACGGGAAACAGGATAATTCAAAAGATGTTTTTACTTTCTCGCCCGTATATACATAGGCAGAGAAAGTTATGTTATCGTGCGAAATTTCGATTTTGAGATTTTCATTGCAAAAGGCGTTTCAGAGGTCCTAGATACCAAAAAAGTGGTTTTTAGGTCATGTCCGTCCGACGTACGTCCGTCCGTCCGTCCGTCCGTCAGTCCGTCAGTCCGTCCGTCAGTCCGTCAGTCCGTTCAGTGCTCTAGCGCCTATACCGTTCATCCGATTTTGATGAAATTTGGTATGGACCTGTCTAAAATTACTGCATTTTCAAGGATTTTTTGATTGGTCAAAAATTGCGGCCGCTATTGTCAAAAAACCGCCAAAATAATTCAAAAATCGTGTTTTTGGTTAGTCGGACAAGCGCCGACGGTACACTTTTCAATCTATAACACTGAAAATTGGTAAGTGTGTTGACAAATAGATGCTTCGAGGTCATTTGCAACTAAAATTGAATTGGTTGAAAATTACGGCCGTTCTGGACCAAAGTTCGATCGTTTCGGCGCCATTCACATTTATTGACCGATTGTCATGAAATTTGGTAAATTTGTGTAGAACCATGTAACTTAAACATTTGTCGAACAGAATTTTGTTATCTTCAAAATTACGGCCGTTGTAGTCAAAAAAGTGTCGAAAATGAGTTGAGGATGAGAAACCACGTTTTTGAATGGTCGGAACGCATTTGGGACTACAGTAATAGAATGACAGCCATGAAACTTGGTGGGAGTGATCTCAGATAGATGCTCTTGGGTCATTTTCAATCGATTTTGGATTGCTTAAAAATTACGCCCGCAAAAAAATCTCAAAGAAATCCAAAAAAAAAAAAAAAAAAAAAAAATCACATGGGGCGAGAAAGTTTAGTGCGACTGTTGTCGGACCCTTTATTTACCTTCAATTTCCGCAGAACGAATGGGAAACAGGGTATTTCATAATAAGTTTCTCCTCACTATACGAAGCTCTAGAGCGCCCGTGTTCGATACACATGTCAGGGAAGCAGGTCCTGGTAACTTACTCATTATGAGGAATTATGGCGAGGTGTAACTTATTGATGGGCAAGTAGGGGCGATGTGGTACTTGTTCTTGGTAAACGAGGTAATGGGTTTTTACTTTCTCGCCCGTATGTAATACATGGGCTGAGAAAGTTATCTCTTCGTGCAAAATTTCGATTTTGAGATTTTGGGTTTCCCATGATCCTGGAGGTCCCCCGAGTCCAAAAAAGTGGTTTCTAAAATATGTCCGTCCGACGTAGGTACGTCACTCTGTCGCGCAACTGGACGTCACACCGTTAGTCCGATTTTGCTCAAATTCGGTATGTAGGTACCTAATGTAAATATCTAGACCCATTTTTTGATAAATTTTGATAACTCAAAAATTGCGCCTTTTATAGTCAAAAAAAGGCAAAAAATCGTGTTTTTTGACAGTTAAGAAGGGCTGGAAGCTACGTATATCAAGTTGGAACCTTGAAAATTTGCAAAATGTTTTTGAATAGACGCTTTTACGTCTTGTACAATCATTTGGAGGTGGGCCAATAACTTGGCCCAGTTTTGGCCCAAACGCGTTGGTCGTCACTCCGGTAGCAATATTCGATCGATTTCAATAAAAATTGATAGGGAGGTGTCGTTTAACCTAGTTTGATGTTTTACCGAACGAAATTTATCCAACGTAATAATTATGGCCAATATTGGCATTATCGTAGGAAATGAAAATCACGTTTTTGATTGGTTCAGACGGATTTGCAAGAACCCTAATCGACAAATTTCCTTGAAAATTGGTGAAAATGGTCTCAGACAGATGCTTCAAGGTCGTTTTTAATAGATTTTCAATTACTTGAAAATTAAGGCCTTGACATGGAAAATAGAAAACACGTACTTTGCGCGTCGAACAACACTTCACCATTTGACGGATATGTTTGAAATCCGGTGAGTAGGTGCCTAAAATTATTGTCCAGTGTATGGCAAAAGATTTTTTAGAAAAAGTTAAAATTTTGGTCCAAAAGAAATAAATTACGAAAAAAAAAATCAAAATTTTCAATACCGCTGGCGTAAAAATTGCGAGAAAGTCAAGTGCGACCATTGTCGGACCCTTTATTTTTTTAACGCGTGACGTTCAGAACATATGCGCCGATGAGTTGGTTTATTAGATGTTTTTGGCCGAAGCCGAAGATGAAGTGGCCAAAGCCGAATATGAGTGGGCCGAAGCCAGTTTAGTAGAGGGCCGAAGCCAATACATCCATGTCGGAAGCGGAAAATTTTTCCGTTCCGCCGGGATTCGAACCCGGACCTCTCAGGACACAAAGCGGTCCGGGTTATATTATATCCGACCAAAAACACTCCGTGTATAAAAACAGCCAAGTTTATAACCCTCCAAAAATTAGCCTAACTCAACAGCCCTTAAAAGGGTTTGATATAAAACAAGCGGTACGACACGGTCGGACAAAACTTTACCTGCTTATTTGCGTGATTCCTAGAAATAAACCCTTGGTTAAATGATTAAAGACGGAAAAACTTTTTGACGAAAGGAATGGTCCCAGAATGTTCTCCCGAGTACTTAGAGACCCCACACGACATACTTCGGCAACCACACAAAACTACCCCCTAAAAGGAGGTGGGGTGGATGGGGAAGCTCGGAAAAACGTTTCGACAAAATAAATTGTCTCAGAACGTTTCCCTGAGCATTTTGATACCCCATACAATGTACTTTGGAAAGTATCCAAAACTCCCCCCATAGGGGGGGGGGGGTGCGGCGAAAAATCATTTTGACCATATAAATTGCCTCAGAACGATCTCCCGATCATTTTGAGCCCCCACAACCCATATTTCGCAAACCACTCAAATCTACCCCCCTTAGGGGGTGGGGTGCTTGGATACGTTCAGAAAAACTTTTTGATACAAAAACTTGCTTCACAACGTTCGCCCGAACAGTTTGAGACCCCATAAGCCGCACTTTAAAAGTCACTCAAAATTGCCCCCCCCCCCTGGGGGGGGGAGGCTCGAAATAAGCCATATACCATTTGTGACGAGTATGGCCGTTGTCACGTGTCATATCCAGAACTACTCATATACCACAAAAAACTGAATCCACTGATTTCGCCCTTTTACAGGTCCAGGGGGGACTTCCCCCCCTTTTTTAGCGGCCAGGGAGTTATGCGGGGGTAGTGGGTGGTATCATTGGATTCGTAATTATTTGTTCTATAATTGTCTAAAATTTGATCGAAATCGTTAGAGCCGATTTTGAGCAAATATTTTTTTTCTACTTTTTGGGGGTGTTTTAGGGGGGTAACCCCCTTAATTTTAAAGGGGGGAAACTGGGCTTCTGGATTTTTATTTCTTCCAATTTTAGAAAGGTCACTACCGATTTTGAAGAAAATCGGTTGAAAAGTGTGCCGTCCAGGTCAATGCCACATACAGAGCTAGCTAGCTAGCTAGCTACACACATACATACATACACACACACATACATACATACATACGTACTGACACGGCGTACCTGACCTCTTCTAAAAATTCCTGGGGGCAAACTTTTCATCGGATGAAAAAAGTGAGTTGGTTTTCATATTCCGAAGGCATGGACGTTTCCGAAATGTATATGCAAGTTCCAATCGGTTGTGAGGTCTGGGAGCAATGACGGCTCAAAGTTGACGTTTGCCGAAAATTGGCCCGCACGAATACAATACTTTACCTTACGTATACTCCGTATACAGGTAAAGTAAAAATGTTGGCCAAGTTCTCCACATTCCCGCTATCACTCGGCCCCCAAAATTAGTGATATCACTTATTACAGGGCCAAGCCCTTGGCGCAAATCACGTAAGCGTCACAGCCGGTCATAGACACTGGCTTTAAGGTTGGATGGGGGCTGCGGTCCGAGGGTATTGGAAAGCAGGTATATGACAAAATATGTCGCCAACATCCTTGTGATTCGCGCCAAGGACTTGACCCTGTAATAAGTGATATCACTAATTTTGGGGGCCGAGTGATAGCGGGAATGTGGAGAACTTGGCCAACATTTTAGGTAGATTTCGAAGAAAAATCTACCTATTGTAGTCGTACCAGTAGTCTCACTTTTGAAAAATTTCTTCACAGTTCTTCTTTTTATGACCCCTGGATCCCAAAACCACCATCAGTTCAAAAGTTTATATATATCTATATATATATATATATATATATCTATCATTTTCACTTCCTTGTGAACACGCTAGCAGCCGTATTTTTGAAAAATAATTGGTTTTGACTATTTAATAAAATATAAGGGACTAAAATCTCGGTCGAGTTCGTTAATGGGGGAAATCGGACCAAGGGGGGGGAAATGGGGGGACTTTTTCTAAATCTGGCTTTTTGGCCATAACTCCCTTAATATTGCAACAAATGAAACGTAGTTTTCTTTGAGGGTCGTCTAACAGTACTGCCTACAACTTTTCTTTGTAACGTTTTTTGATCCCACCCTTAATGGTTGAATAGGGGTGGAAAAAGAGGGTTTTGCGCACAAAAAAATTCATAACTTGTGCCCTAGGGGTGTTATCGAGTTCTTTTGTTTTGTAATGCATTTGCCTCAATATTACCTACAACTTTTGTCTGAAATCGTTTTTCGTCCGACGCACCGTTTAGGCAGGGGGCGGGGGGTTGAATTTTCAAAACGTCATAACTCACTTATTTGGTGAGATATTGAGTTTTATCTTTTTGCTATGAGTTTCTATTAATAATATCTACAACTTTTGTCTGAAAAAGTTTTTTGTAAAATCACTTTCATTTTCTTGTTAAGGGGGGGGGGGGTGTAATTTCAAAACTCAATTCCTCCGTTTGTTATTGTGTTATCGAGTTCTTTTGTTTTGGAATGCATTTGCCTCAATATTACCTAAAACTTTTGTCTGAACAAGTTTTTCGTCCGACGCACCGTTTAGGCAGGGGGTGGGGGGTTGAATTTTCAAAACGTCATAACTCATTTATTTGGTGAGATATTGAGTTTATTCTTTTTGCTATGAGTTTCTATTAATAATATCTACAACTTTTGTCTGAAAAAGTTTTTTGTAAAATCACTTTCATTTTCTTGTTAAGGGGGAGGGGGGGGGGGGGTGAAATTTCAAAACTCAATTCCTCCGTTTGTTATTGTAGATAATGCAATTGGATCAACTGAAAATCTTCTTATCCGTCTTTCTAAATGATTTTAGACTGCTTTTTGTTGATGGAAGTAATCTTCGAAATCTACCTACGCCTTTCGGGGCTGCCGAAAGGGATTTTTTTTATATCAAACCCTTTTAAGGGCTGTTGAGTTAGGCTAATTTTTGGAGGGTTATAAACTTGGCTGTTTTTTTTACACGGAGTGTTTTTGGTCGGATATCATATAATTTTTGTAAGGTGGTACAATACCTGAAATACCTGAAAAGCACCTACTCGTACCTGAAAATGAGTTCCCTGTCGAATCTCCACAAATTACCTTCCCATACCTGAAATGTACCTATTCGTACCTGAAAACAAGTTGACTGTCGAATGGAGTCAAAATACCTTGCCATACCTGGAAAGTACCTACCTGTACCTGAAGACATGTTCCCTGTCAAATCTACACAAATCATTATCCCGTACCTGAAATGTACCTACTCGTACCTGAAAATAATTTGCCTGACGAATCTACACAAATTACCTTCCCATCCCTGAAAGTATAGTACCTACTCGTACGTGATACCTGAAAGTAGTACGTAATCGTACCTGACAGGAACAAGGAGACATATACACATTTCACAACATTGTAGGTAGATAGGTAGGTAGGTAGGTATTTTTATTGTTAGGACAAGGAGCAGGAGGCAGTGTTTGTTTTGTAAATATCTGTCATAATTTAGTATGGGAACTTTGAATCGAACCTGAACCTATAATACTGAAGGTACTTCGGGTTTGCGATTTTTCTGGGTGTCCACGGGATGGTACCTACAAGTGTGCCGAGTTTCAGCTCTATCGCACTGCTAGAACATGCTAATAATTTGTATAGGTGAGTGAGTGAGTCAGTGAGTCAGTGAGTCAGTGAGTGACCCTCAAAAACAGCTAAGTTTGGGATGTCACTGCTCAGGTACGGTTGGACGTAGAAGTTTGAAATTTAATTTTGGAGGTCCCGTGGGACCCTACTACAGGAGAAGGGTACCCACTGTTCGAGCCACGCCCCCTTGCCTCCTGTAGAGAGGCACGAAAAGTGCACAACTCTGGTTCCTGTATAACATGCTGGCAGTGCTCGAGGCTTTGTCGCGCTTTCTTTTTCTTTAAAACTTGGCTGCATGCACTGCCGTGCATGTTGATATCCTGAAATATAATAGGTATGTCTTTTTAACGTCATCTCATGAGGCTATGTTGTGATTCCACGATCGGTTAATTTTGGACAATTTTTTTGGTGACAAAAATCACTCGATCGTAAAATCACAACATAGCCTAATGAGTAATGGCATTAAAAACACATACTATACTTCAGAATATTTAAATATCCAATAGTTTTATACCAAAGTTTGAAGTCCAAACGTAAAAAAATAGCGAATGTAAGGTGGCCCTTAACCTCTGATATGTTCAGCACGTCAAATGAAAATATCAAGGCTGTCGTGGTTCGGAACCCACCAAAAACTGTAGGTCCCCGTTGTGTGCTAACTCGAAGGCTGGTATTTGGTAGTGCTGCCAGCTTAGCATGATGGATAATTCTTGAAATGGTCTAGTTGCTGAGTTCTTACCGAATCGGTAACTGTTGAAAACTGAAGTTCCCTTACCACCACGAAAATTAGCCACTTTAACTAAAATAAAGGGTCCGACAACAGTCGCACTTAACTTTCTCGCCAAGAATATTTTTTTTTTTTGTTTTTTGAGATTTTTTTGCGGGCGTAATTTTTAAGCAATCGATAATCGGTTGAAAATGACCCACGAGCATCTATCTGAGATCATTCATACCAAATCTCACGTCTGTCATTTTATTACTGTAGTCCCAAATGCGTTCCGACCATTCAAAAACGTGGTTTCTCATTCTCAACTCATTTTCGACACTTTTTTGACTACAACGGCCGTAATTTTAAAGATAACAAAATTCTGTTCGACAAATGTTTAAGTTACATGGTTCTACACAAATTTACCAAATTTCATGACAATCGGTCAATAAATGTGAATGGCGCCGAAACGATCGAACTTTGGTCCAGAACGGCCGTAATTTTCAACCAATTCAATTTTAGTTGAAAATGACCTCGAAGCATCTATTTGTCAACACACATACCAATTTTCAGTGTTATAGATTGAAAAGTGTACCGTCGGCGCTTGTCTAAGTAACCAAAAACACGATTTTTGAATTATTTTGACGGTTTTTTGACAAAAGCGGCCGCAATTTTTGACAAATCAAAAAATCCTTGAAAACGTGTCTCGGCAGTGATTTTAGACAGGTCCATACCAAGTTTCATCAAAATCGGATGAACGGTATAGGCGCTAGAGCACTGCACGGACTGACTGACTGACGGACTGACGGACGGACGGACGGACGGACGGACGGACGGACAGACTTTTTCCAGAAACCACTTTTTTGGACTCAGGGGACCCCCAGGATCATGGGAAACCCAAAATCTCAATTTCGAAATTTTGCACGAAAACAATACTTTCTCGCCATATATGGCTAGCGAGAAAGTAAAAAAGACACTCAAAAACCTATTAACCGAATTAAACCGGTATCGAAAAGATTAGAACTGATATAAGGAGAGGTCCCGTAGCGATAAACGCTTTTAAGAAATTGACTCCCGAGGAGAAAAAACTTTTCCCCCTCTGATTTCGATGAAGGGACTATGTTTCTCGAAACTTGAAAATTTCACTGAAAGCTGCCTCAGGGGACAGAAACCTTCGTTTTTTGGTTTTTTATTTACAAGATGGGATTCATGGCATTTCATTGGTTAAGTGCGTCATAGAGTAAATTGAAATTTATTCTTTTTTGGATGGGGAGTGAAAAAAATATAGATTTCTCAGTCGTGTGAGGTTTTTTGGCCGAAGCCAGTACCTACCTAAATCCATGTCGTAAGCGGAAAAATTTTCCTTTACGCCGGGATTCGAACCCAGGACAGAAAGCGGACCTCTTCACCGCTGGACCACTGACCGGCACGACAGAAAGTATTGTACAAAGAAAATCTGGTAGCAACTTCCTTCTTGAAATCTATTACCGAGTCTATTACATCTAATTTAGACAAATTCGCACTGGTTTCTTCGACAGACCCCTTTGTCAGAATTTTAGGCATCATGGAAAATTGTAAAATATGTTATAGATTTGATTACTAACTGTAGACGCTATAGATTTCGATATCTGACAAAGACACAGCTACTCCACTGTCTCAACTACGAAACCGGAAATCAAAATTTGCACCCCGCTATATCTACGAAGGGAGAAGACCTCTGGAACAAATTTAAAGTCCTACAACACCGCTTAGAAGTCCTTTATCGCGGCTGATATACCTCCAAATTCGATACCATGGAACGAAATCATTGCCAGTTCCCACCGATTTAATATCTTTTGCCACCGACTAACCCCTTAAGAAAATGATTGAATAAAGAAGCCGTAAAGGACTGTCACCGACGGAGTTGACAATTTGACAAGCCTAATTCAGCCATTTAGGCTACTTGAAAGCTGATTGTTCGGCTAAGCGTTCCAGAAACCCGACACCGTCGATGACGGATTGAGTTTCCTTCTGGTTATGAGGGTACAGATTATAATCCTTTATGCTCTGAGCCGTGAACGTTATTTGGTTTTCCTTCTTAAGGCTGAATATACATTCGCTATTTTTTTAACGTTTCGACCTCAAACTTTGTGAGAAAACTATTGGAAATTTAAATACTCTGAAATATAATATGTCTTTTTAACGTCATAACTCATGAGGCTATGTTGTGATTGATTTTTGTCGCCAAAAAATTGTCCGAAATTAACCGATCGTGAAATCACAACATAGCCTCATGAGTAATGACGTTAAAAAAACATATTATATTTCAGAATATTTAAATATCCAACAGTTTTCTCACAAAGTTTGAAGTCCAAATGTAAAAAAATAGCGAATGTATATTCAGCCTTAATACCTGGTTTTCTGCGTCGATAATTGGTCGTTTTTCGCCGGGTCACACCGGTTCGATCCTGATCCAATCAAAATTTTTCTGAACGGCATTCATCTCACCGTTGGTACCTTTATCTTCAAAAAGAAGGTTCATGGCCAGTATTGTATACAAGGTAGAAAGTCAAGGCTTTCCCACGATCCAGCAGCGGCAGGTGATCGCTATCACAGGACCTCCGTACCTGTATCTGATTGGACACGGTACGATACTCCTGTCGCGGCTGCTCCTGAGCACACAACACCCCGTGACCACCAACACAAGTCCTGTAATCCCATATACTCAGTACGTGCGGTCTTGCCTTCTATCACAACTTCTGTACTTATTTGACCGACTGCAGAGGAAGAAAAACGTTTCAGGGCATTAAAAAAAAGTCATTTTAAACCAACATGGTCCTTCGTAGGTAGAAGATTGCCGCAAAGACTTTTTAATGAACAGCTTTTATGGCTTTTTTTGATGCGGCGACGCCCACAACACCAAAATTAAAGACGCCGCGTTTTAATTTTTATGTTTCTTCCGGTTGCAGCTGCAGCTAGAGTCAACCGCACTCTTTGGTGAGAGTATACCGACACCCATTGTTCTTAGAACAACGCAGGAGGTTTTGTTCAGAACAAGGAGACTTAAGAAGAAGAGGTCACAATAATCAAAAAGAGTTTAGGAGCAGTCTATCCACCCCAGGATTTGTCCCGCATGCAACGACTTTTCTTCCAAAACAAAAGTCCATCCGACAAAACGTATACGATCTTTCGTCTGTTTGTCTGCAGAGTGGTCGTACCGAGGGGGTAACCACTCCAGAGATTCCACTGAGATTCCATAAAGAGTTCCAAAGATTCCCAACGATATTCATAGAAATATGAATCCCGAAGGGTTAACCACTCCAAAAAAAATTCCAAGATTCCCTGAGATTTCATAAAGATTTCCAATGATTCCCAACGAGATTCCCAATGTGTGGTTAACCCCTTGGGTCGTACCGTTCAACTGATTTGGTTCAAATTTAGGATACAGGTGTCTAAAACCGTCCCTGAGACACAGTTCTCACCGATTTTAGCTAACTCAAAAATCGCATCCATTTTTGACAAGAAGCGCAAAAAAAATAGTTGTGAAAAATAGTGTATATTTTTTATTTACTCCCTTTTATATACCTATACCATGCAATAGTCTCTCTATAACGGCCTTCAAGTTTTCTCGCTATAAAGAGAGGTCGCTCGTTGTAGAGAGGTTTTCGTATCGGTAAGATAACAGCAATTCTTGATATACCGTAAACTTCAACCGCACGCCGTACGCCGTACGGGTAATTAGTTTT
Source organism: Mesopsocus fuscifrons (assembly GCA_950004255.1). Taxonomy (NCBI): domain Eukaryota; kingdom Metazoa; phylum Arthropoda; class Insecta; order Psocodea; family Mesopsocidae; genus Mesopsocus; species Mesopsocus fuscifrons. The sequence goes on from OX465378.1 coordinate 15,644,609, forward strand.
CAATGAAGATTTAATGTCTACTTTAAGGATGTATTAGCGTGATCTCTAAACACCAAATCGCCCATTAACCGCGAGATTCCATATATCTAGCCAATGTCTCCCTATCTTAGGTATACCACACTAAGTAGCTCAAGATTAGAATCTTCCTTCACAACAAATTGCCAATTTCCGAACGTGTGCCATACCCAATAGTTAAGGGTCCGCTATACCTGACGGTACATTTTTGCCGCCCATAAGATTAACATTGCGAGCCGCGATTCATTTTCAAGGTTTACCCTTGGTTGGAAAGACACAAAATTTTGCCTGTACCTAGCCCTAACAATGTTCTAGGGAGTGTTCGAAGCAGATTTCCCATTTTTTTACTGGTTTTCGAGATACAGCACTTTTCTTGAGGTATGCGATGCTAGCATTTGCAAAACAGTTGCAATAAAAGAAACCAGTGAGAAATTGGGAAATCTGCTTCGAACACTCCCTAGAACTTTGTTAGGGCTAGGTACAGGCAAAATTGTGTGTCTTTCCAACCAAGGGTAAACCTTGAAAATGAATCGCCGCTCGCAATGTTAATCTTATGGGCGGCGAAAAATGCATCGTCAGGTATAGCGTCCTCTTAAAACGGAATACATTTTGTTTACGTTTTTTCCAAACATTGTTTGAGGACACTGTTGGATACTTAAATGTTCTAAATACCGGTCAGAAAAAATTTGATAGTTCCGGGATCGAACCGGTACAGACCCAGCTCTCCTGACCACTTGGCTGTAGAGGTTGTTGCCTATTTTTAACAAGCTAAGTTAAAATACCTATCCGTAAATGATTATTTATTTAAACGTAGTGGGCTACCGGACGACGCCAATTTCACTCCAGCAAGAAGTCGTTAACTCTAGATGAAGTGCAATTAAATTTGGGTGGCCGTTTGAGTTCGTTAAGTTTCGCGGGCCTCCAGACATGTACAGTCTAGTCAACGCAGGGTCGGAGAAAGCCAAAAGAATTTTCAAAAAATGAAAAACGTTTTGGTGGTGGGGGGGGGGGGCAAGCCCAGCAACTTGACCATTTCAAGAAATATCCATCGTGCGCAGCTGGCAGCACTACCATCGTGTTAGTGGGGACCTACAGTTTTAGGTGGGTCCCGAACCACCGTCTTCATCGCCGAAAATTATTATTTTTAAAATTAGGTATTTTTATCCCGACTCAAATGAACCATGCGTTGGTAAATTGTTTCAAACGGACCGAAACTGGCCAATTCGCCATGGTGGGCCATTCCCGAATTATTTCCGGCCAACAACTTATCAGAAAATTTGGCCCTGCATCCAGTTTATTTCTACGAACGAATTGATGAAGTTTTTAGCGGTAACCTCGTCAAATTTGATTTCATCGTTATGTGAATTCTTGGCCGGATTAAGCAAGAGGACCCAAGATCTATTCCTGGGTTGTTGACTTTTTTTTTTCTGGGAAGCAAACCCGGTCCTGGACCTACATAGGTAATATACCTTAGCTTCACTCTTTACTTACTCCTTGAGACCTTATTGGACGGCCAGGGCCAAGTGGAATACAGGGTGTTCCTTTTTATGAACTTCGCACACAAGGGGGTTATTTGGTAGGAATCACGCCCAACAGTTGAGTTTTCCCCCAGCCAGGAAGAATCTCATAGCTTCATAGCTAAGTTTCCTGGTGCTGCGGTATCATACCTTCACCGGCTAGGGGAAAACGCGACTGTCGAGCGTGATTTTGACGAAATAACCCCCTTCTGTACAGAAGCCACTCAAATTGGGACTAGGGCTGTATCATTGGTCTCACTGGCGGCTCCCATCCCATGTTCTTTGGACCCAAAGAGGTTTCGGTTTCTAGAATAAGGGAACTAAAGACAGCGAATGGGGCACTTATGTTTAGCTTTCACTGGAGAACGAATACCATGGTGGTGCAATAACTAAATACAGCATGCCATAGGTGAAACATTGTTCATAAAAAAGACCCCTATTTCTTAACAGGACGCTACACCTGACGATGCATTTTTTGCCGCCCATAAGATTAACATTGCGAGCGGCGATTCATTTTCAAGGTGTACCCTTGGTTGGAAAGACACAAAATTTTGCCTGTACCTAGCCCTAACAATGTTCTAGATCTAGATCGTATTTGAAGCAGATTTTCCAATTTCTCACTGGTTTCTATTATTGCAACTGTTTTGCAAATGCTATTATCGCATACCTCAAGAAAAGTGCTGTATCTTGAAAACCAGTAAAAAATGGGAAATCTGCTTCGAACCCGACCTAGAACATTGTTAGGGCTAGGTACTGGCAAAATTTTGTGTCTTTCCAACCAAGAGTAAACCTTGAAAATGAATCACCGCTCGCACTGTTAATCTTATGGGTGGCAAAAAATGCATCGTCAGGTATAGCGGACCCTTAATACTACTCAACTACAAATCATGAAGTCAACAAGATAAAAAATGACAACAAAGTGGGAAGTGTCCACCATCTGTGGCTCAAAATTTACGAGCCAGAACTCTGACCCTAGCCATAGGGCCATATCACATTCTGCCAAATGGAACAGCTGGCATGATGGGAATGGAGTAGGGAGCTGGAGATATCATGTTTACGTTTTAAGCCCATTTAAATTCCATGTGGACTGACGGACAGCCTTGAGCCCGAATTTAGCTTTATTTAGTGTCCCCTGTTTTTTCGACCATGATTTTAGGACACTGATATTTAAATGTTCTGAAATATAATATATCTTTTAAACGTCATTACTCATGAGGCTATGTTGTGATTTTACGATCGAGTGATTTTTTTCACCAAAAAAATTGTCCAAAATTAACCGATCGTGAAATCACAACATAGCCTCACGAGTTATGACGTTAAAAAGACATATTATATTTCAGAATATTTAATTATCCAATAGTTTCCTCATAAAGTGAGTAGAAAATAGCGAACGTATATCCACTCTTAATTTTCAAATACCTTCCTCTCAACAGAAAATTAATATCATCCCCTGTAAAATTAAAACTTTGTCCATAGTTTGTATCTGACAAATTAGGAACAACCCTCGTACCATACAGCGTGTCCACTTGTTCCCAAATTAAGATGGTGGAATGCCTAAATTGCTACGTTTCTCCCATTACAAATTTAATATGTCAAAGGAAAGTTCTGGATAGGTACTCGGCTGCACAAATACATATTTCCCGAGCTTTGTCCAACAAGGGATGAGCTAAATTTGATAAACGCGAGAGGGTCACTTCACTAACAGAGGCGTACTGTTAACAGGACATGGGAGGGTTGTCGTTTGTTTATGTTCACTTCAACAGAAACAAAGCACTATTTCCAATAGTATCAAATAATCTTGTTTTTAAACAGTATAGCTCTCTCTCTATTACGACCATGTAAATTTGCTCGCTAAGTATAGAGAACTTTAGTGTTCAGTCGTTATAGTGAGGAGTTCGCTATAGAGAATGACAACTGTATTTGGGTTTTAATTTGATTTGAGGGTCATAATGCCCATGCAGAAATTTTTGTTACAAGATAACTGACTTAGGCTGAATTTCACCACCTCACAATAGTGCCTCCTAACGATCGAATAGCTATCGGATCTTCAAAGTAACCGCCAAACTTATCATACCGTTAGGTTTGTCGTGTCACTAGAATTCGTCTGCTTTGCTTACGTCAAATTTGTTTCAAGTTAAAAATGGAAAATAAGCGTGAAAGAATTTATCAGAAAAATGTATTAACAATCCCTGCCCGTTTCGCACCCAAATGATTTGAAAGTATGAAAGTTATCGTTATTGCTAACGCACGGATAATCCACTCGAAAGCTAACGATAAGATAACGGTGCATGGTGAAAGCCGTTAAATTTTTTAAGCAATAGGATAGCGCTATAGTGTACACGATAGTCTACACGATAAAGTGGTGAAATCCAGCCTTAGGTATCCGTTTATAGAGACCATTATTTATTTATCTGGTCCGCCTATGTTAAAATGAATGGAACTTCATAACAAACTAACAAAGCGTTCCTTTGAATATTAAATAGATGCTGTTGCGCATAGGCTATACCTTTCAATTCAGAGGGACTTTTAGTAATGAAATTTGTTTGCTAATAATTACTAAAGGTGACTTTAAGCAGATCCTTACCTAGCACATAAAATTAGTAACTTTATCTCCCCGTTATCTTACCGTGAAAAGTCCACTAGCTAACGTTATGATAAGGGCGCTATCGGCAGGATGGTGAAAGCCACCAACTTTTCTTATTGGGAGGATAACGCTATAGTGAACTTTTAGGGGACACTATAGTAGACTTTAGGAACTGAAGAAAGCTCCCATAAATCGCCAGTTAACTGTGGTAACTAGTGCGAATTGATTTTAAATTTTTGATGGACTTTATACAATTTTGAATTGAAAACATAAGCTATGCGTCCTTTTAAGCGAAACGCTGCGGTTGCAACAGCTGTTATCTATTTAAAATCATGTTTTCTCCAGTAGAGCGTTATCAAAATTTGGCCTTTCATTTATTCTGACCCAATTCGAAATAACTTGCTATTTAATAATTTAATAACCAACAGAAAATGAATTCCACTCAATCCCATGGCGTATGGCAAAGGGAACCAGCTGACCTTATACGGAAATTTTGTATGGCATCGTCAGTTTTAGAATGGAGTTTTCGAATGGCATGGCTCATGTTTGACCACGGGTTATGTATAGGAAGTGGGGTAACTTGATCGCGATCTTTTCAGGACCGGTTCTCCCGTACCTTGTAAATTTCGTCTTGCGAAACTTAGAAATCTATAGACTATTCTCTATAACGAACGGGAATGAATCATATAAAATTTGCTCGCTATTTTGGGACAATTTCAAAATGGGTAGAATTCTTCAAGGCTCGCTGTAGAGAGGTGTTCGTTATAGAGAGTTATGATTTTAGGGGAACTTTTTGGCATTACCTCCAAGTTAGCATAAAAATTATTAAGCTGTAGGTATAGGCTTTGAATTTTTGGAGGAGAAATTTTCAAAACGTGGGCTGTAGGTACTATACTGTATAGCAGCTATAATAAGTATAGTAGCGCCACCCTGACCTGCCTGGCCCGAGGGCATTCTGTGAACAGTGGACAGTGCAGAATGCCCTCGGGCCAGGCAGGTCAGGGTGGCGCTACTATACCATATGAAGGAAGTGGTCCAACGATCTCATCCTAAATATCCAAGACTTTTCTTGAGGAATCTTCCCCAGCCTTGATTTTGATCAAATCGTCACCACGTCACGAAGAACCAATTACAGAAAAATTTCCGATTTTTTTTTTGAAAAAAAAAGTATCTTATAGTTTAGATAAATCTCAATCCAGTCAAAAAAAAATTTTGTCTTGACACCGATTCATAAAAACAATTTTCGGAATTTTTTTAACCTCATCCAGCCCCCAATAGTAGAGGGTTTTCATCGCCAGCCCTTTGTAGGATTGGGGGGGGGGGGGGGGGTTGAGTTAGCAATAAACGTTGGAAGCAACCCCCCCCCCCCCCCCAAAGGATCAAGATGAATAATTTCATTAATGGTAACGATGTAGTTCACAGATGACTGCCCTATTGAGCACCTCCAGCTACTCCTTGCAAGATTCTCAGACCCTCAGCCTTTAGGGGTTGCTAAATCCTCCCTTTCAAACTTACTGAAGGTGCTCAAAAAAGGGTAGAAATATTTTCAAGTACAACTTTTCCGCTCCAAAGACAGATTATATTTCAGAACATTTAAATACCCAGTAAGTTTCCTCATAAAGTGTGTAGAAAATACGTAAACAAATAGCGAATGTATAATATAGTCTTCGATAGTCTTCGATAGTCTTCCGATAGTCTTCGGAAATAAAATAATGTCTTTTTAACGTCATGCTCATGAGTCATGAGTAGGGTTCGGATTTGTCCTAAAAAGACCTATTCTTCTCCTTACGTTTGATTTCAGCCAAATTTTGTATTTAGGCGTTTTGGACCTCCACGACACCACACACCAAATCTTATCGAGACCTATAATGTCCTATTTCAGCTTTGAAAGTACTAAAAAATCCTATTTCAGCTTTGAAAGTACTAAAAAATCCTATTTTGCTGGTTGACGGCCTAATTTAACCTATTCTGCAGATAACAGTACTTATGGACACGTGTCTTACAATACGCTCGCTTCAAAAGAATCTTTCCAGACGAAAATAAAATCAGCTTGTAGACTTATTTTTTCTAAGAAGCCCGTAGACTACATTAACTTCACCATTAGAAATATATTTTCTTAGGTTCGTTGATAGTCGAGGTTACTCCCTCGCAGACCAGGTAAGTAGGTATGTACTCTATTTTTATACCAACTACCCTTATGCCTGTGACCTGTGTACATGCTACGTGCCTATGCGCAGAGCCACAGGACACGCCAGATGCACCAAGCTTGCGGTAGCCCAAAAAAGAAATCCAGGCTGCCCAGGCTGGGCCTCAGCCCGAGAAGGAAAAAGTGCAGAAAAAAAAAACGTTTGCTCGATCCATAGCCGTATCCACGGGGGGGGTAACCTAAGGGGTTAGCTCCCCCCTCCATGAAAGAAAATTAACATGGTAACGCCGACGTGAAGCAAAAAAAAATATAGGCTAAAACCCCCCCATTACCCCGAACCCCCCCCCCCCCCTCCCCATGACCGCTTTCTGGATACGGGCCTGGCCCGATCTTTCCCCTATCTACCGAAGTTGCCTCCCTCAAATTTCTGCCTCTCGTTTCGTGTGACGTAGAAAGAAGTCTCTTTGCACTTAAAAGAACTTTGACAGAGATGCGACGTAATTTTAAGGTGGAAAATCTGGAAAATCCCGGCGGAACGGAAACATTTTCCGCTTCCGACATGGATGTATTGGCCTCGGCCCACTCATATTTCGGCTTCGGCGTACTTACTCTACTTCGGCTTCGGTCAAAAACATCCGCGCCTATTACGCGCGTTAAAAAAAAAAAAAAAAAAAAATGAAAATCTGGAAAAAGTTTTGGTCGTGCAATAAAACCAAATGTGAAAATTCTTCCTTTTTTGCTCTTACCTACCTATAATTTTTATTAGAAACCTTACCTTAGTAGTTAAGCACTAGGTAAAATTGGATTTTAAGGAACCTATTTTCAGCAACCTATTTTGCGTTTTTGAGCAACCTATTTCTCGGTTTTAAGCAACCTAACAATCCGAACCCTAGTCATGAGGCTATGTTGTGATTTTACGATCGAGTGATTTATGTCACCAAAAAATTGTCCAAAATTAACCGATCGTGAAATCACAACATAGCCTCATGAGTAATGACAATGACGTTAAAAAGACATATTATATTTCAGAATATTTAAATATCCAATAGTTTTCTCACAAAGTTTGAAATCGGAACGTAAAAAAATAGCGAATATATATTCAGCCTTAAGGGGGTTTGATATACAATAGCAAAATTCTGTGGTCGTTGTAGCTTTCTCCTCTGCTAGGAAAAATTCTGGCCTAGTCGGGATCGAACCGCTGTTTCTACCATATAGACAACTTTGGTTGGTTAGACTATACAAGACAATCGTGATATCTAGGGTTCGGATATGTCCTAAAAAGACCTATTCTTCTCCTTACGTTTGATTTCAGCCAAATTTTGTATTTATGGCCCGGCTTAGTTTAGTTGATACTTGTCAAAATCTCACTCTAATGTCTAAGAAGACAGACACTATGCTTGAGAAGGAAGCAGTGTTCAGGCCTTTTAAAAACTCTAGCCTATTTATTTATAGAATTCTAAGAAGACCCAGCAGTTATTTTTTTCTCAAACAAAGTGTCTGTCTTCTCAGACATTAGAGTGAGACTTTGAAAAGTATCAACTAAACTAAGCCGGACTCTAGGCGTTTTGGACCTCCACGACCCCACACACCAAATCTTATCGAGACCTATAATGTCCTATTTCAGCTTTAAAAGTACTAAAAAATCCTATTTTGCTGGTTGACGGCCTATTTTAACCTATTCTGCAGATGACAGTACTTATGGACACGTGTCTTACAATACGCTCGCTTCAAAAGAATCTTTCCAGAAGAAAATAAAATCAGTTTGTAGACTTATTTATTCTAAGAAGCCCGTAGACTACATTAACTTCACCATTAGAAATATATTTTCTTAGGTTCGTTGATAGTCGAGGTTACTCCCCATTAGTCCATTACTCCCTCGCAGACCAGGTAAGTAGGTATGCACTCTATTTTTATACCAACTACCCTTATGCCTGTGACCTGTGTACATGCTACGTGCCTATTCGCAGAGCCACAGGACACGCCAGATGCATTTGGTCAGCGCCAAGCTTGCGGAAGCCCTAAAAAGAAACCCAGGCTGGGCCTTAGCCCGAGAAGCTGCGCAGATATTAGAAGGAAAAAGGGCAGAAAAAAAACGTTTGCTCGATCCATAGCCGTATCCACGGGGGGGGGGGGGGGTACCTAAGGGGTTAACTCCCCCCCCCCCCCCCCATGAAAGGAAAATTAACATGGTAATGCCGACGTGAAGCAAAAAAAAAATATAGGCTAAAACCCCCCATTACCCCGAACCCCCCCCCCCATGACTACTTTCTGGATACGGGCCTGGCACGATTTTTCCCCTATCTACCGAAGTTGCCTCCCTCAAATTTCTGCCTCTCGTTTCGTGTGACGTAGAAAGAAGTCTCTCTGCACTTAAAAGAACTTTGACAGAGATGCGACGTAATTCTACGGTGGAAAATCTGGAAAATCCCGGCGGAACGAAAAATTCCGCTTCCGACATGGATGTATTGGCCTCGGCCCACTCCAAAGACTGGCTTCGGCCAAAAATATCCGCGCCTATAACGCGCGTTAAAAAAAAAAAAAAAAAAAAAAAAAATGAAAAAATGAAAATGAAAATCTGGAAAAAGTTTTGGTCGTGCAATAAAACCAAATGTGAAAATTCTTCCTTTTTTGCTCTTACCTACCTATAATTTTTATTAGAAACCTTACCTTAGTAGTTAAGCACTAGGTAAAATTGGATTTTAAGGAACCTATTTTCAGCAACCTATTTTGCGTTTTTGAGCAACCTATTTCTCGGTTTTAAGCAACCTAACAATCCGAACCCTAGTGATATCCTAGTGAGGAAATCAGATAAACCTATGGAATGATTCCGGTTTCTTTTCATGTAAATATGTGATAGGGTCGTTCTTTTCAAATTCAAATATGAATGAGAAACGCGAAGGGGTGAACGTGTTTACCTTGCGAAACCTTGACCGACTTTACAGTATGAATGCCTTCTAAATTCTATGCTTTCATCATGGTGCTAGTGATTCATTATATTTCAGAACAACGAAATCAACCTTTACTGACTGTCAAAAATTTCTAAAAATTGAGAAAGCATACTTTGAAATTTTTGAATTGGCCTTTATAACGACATTCTTTGTGACTGAAACCTCTCTATAGCGAGTTCTCTCTAAAGCGAGCTCTCTCTATAGCGAGGTCTCTCTATAGCGACCTCTCTTTATAGCGAACTCTCTCTATAGCGAGGTCTCTCTATAGCGAGCTCTCTCTATAGCGACCTCTCTCTATAGCGAACTCTCTCTCTATAGCGAGCTCTTTCTATATTGCGAGCAAATTGACATGGTCCTTGATAGTCGTTATAGAGAGAAACTACTGTATGTTTATTTCAGCGTGGTCTATAGCGGGAAAACAATAGACTCGCACGGCTGAGGTTCTGGGTTCGAATCCCGGTAGCAGCAATTTTTTGTTGGTAGCATGGATGTCACACCAAATATTCATTCGGCTTCGGCCACAATCAGTTTGTTTAATTAACGTGCCTTCTCCTTATAACGATCAAGGGACCAAGTACATTCTCTCGTTAGAAAGTGAGTTCGTTATAGATAGGGTGTACCTCATAATTTCATAGTAAGGTGTTATAAAACGGTTTTTAGTTCAAAATATTCAGGGCCCTCTTTTGGTTACCTATTTAAGTTTCGTATACTCCTGTTTCCATGTAATTAAACGTGAAATTGGTATTTAGGCAGGGTTTCACAGTGCTAAAAAGGCTTTATTTGAGTTTTACAGCGCCATTCTGGCGCCTGTACCCCTTCTAAAACAACACCCTTAAAACCATACAATCTACATCCTTCTAACACTTATTTTTTGGTAATGCCTACCCTTAAACTGTTATAGTGTGTCTGGGCTTCTATAATAAATATTATTACCCTCAAAAGATGTTTGCTAGTACTACTTCATCGCTAAGTAATTTTATGAAGGGTCACCAAACTTGTTTGTTTCTGTTTTTTTCGACAATTTTTTGCAGACACAGTCGCATATTTAAATGATCTGAAATATAATATATTTGTCACATTCTATAACGACACTCCCTATAACGAACACCTCTCTATAGCGAACTCTCTTTATAGTGAGTAAATTTACAGGCTTTCTACGATCAAGTAATACTGGGGAAAAAAATGTCTCTGACGGTCTACATTTAGCGCAGACTTGTCTCTATTATCCTAAGAAGACAGACACTTTGTTTGAAAAATAAACAGTGTTCTTGTATTCTTCAATAACGGGCTTTGAAGGGGGTCCTACTGCATAAGATAAGAGAAGGCTGAGAAGGGTCCTATAGGGTCACCTTACGAAAAATAGACAGTTAACTTTGTAAGATGGGCCAGTCACAACTGTTTGCTTATACACTCCATCAATCTTCTTAGCCTGTTATTAAGAAGACAAGAACACTGTTTATTTCTCAAAAAAGGTATCTGTCTTCTTAGGATAATAGAGACAGATAGGCTAAAGTTGGTTTCATTATAGACAGGTAACTATGACGTCACCACTAAATTGAAATGACGCACACTGTGGTGTGTGGGACACACCTTGTGCTCAAAACCAGTGAGCCATTAAATAGGGGGAAGGGGGGGGGGGTGAATTTCGCAATAGGAGGGGGAATCCCCCTTTCGGCTCTTCTCAGCGCAATATTGCGAAATGTTACGCAACTGCGTTTCTACCCCTTGAATTGCATTAGCGGGATTCACTTTTGCACCCCCTTACGCACTACCCCCTTGCTTCAGTGCCGAGTGCAATTAATTGTGGCCAGGGCTGAATCCCCCTCGGTTCGTTCACCTCTCCACATCTGTCCAGTATTTCGTTATCTATAGAGCTGTCCATTTTATTCACAGTAATTGCTGATGTGTTCATTTTTACTTTCTCGCCCGTATGTAATACATGGGCTGCAAGCACGTATTCAGGGGGGGGGGGGGACACCTAGGACATGAAAATAAAATTTGCAACGTATGGTGTCGTATCTGCACTATCCCCAGCCTGCTGTAAGAGTGATCAGAGATCGCAAAACAGGTGTTTGTCCCAGTCACCACAGTGTCGGCGCGGGCAAACGTGATTTTCACAATAGGCAAAGGATTAGCGTCAAAAAGGGACGAGCCTTCTGTTATCGCAAAAAGAGGATTCCGCCGATTTCTGCAGGGGCTTTTAGAAAGTTTCTGGCATATATACGATCCGTGTCTGGCCTCTGACAAATGAGTTCTTGCCGGGTTTTGCATTCAACGGCATTCAAAATGAACAAATTGCAGTCCCTCCGTCAGTCAGTCAGTCTTGTCTAGTGTCCAACACCGGGTTGTCGAGCTCGCGTACACGTACCTGCCCCAAAGTGAGAAATGAAGCTGATAAAAATGAAAAGTTTTCAAACCCGGTGCAAAATCGTTGTACGAGTACCTACAGACTGGAGTTTTGATGAAAAGGTATGTCTTTTCCTGGTTAAAAGGGTAGATTACTGAAGGAACAAGATAAGTGGTCTGATTTTCTATCTCCAAACATGGGCCCTCTGTAGCTCCTGAGGCCAGGGCCGGCGACAGCCTTTTCGGGCCCCAGGACTGAGACATTGTGTGCCCCCGTTCAAGCAATTTACGGTGGGGGGGATCTCAAACCCGTCTGAAAAATGTTTTAATATACCGTCTATACCGGCTTCTATAAGGAAAAAATTAGTCTTGGAAAAATGAAAAAAAAACCTTGTGGCCGAGCGAGGAGTAAAATTTAGATTGGTGGATGAAAGAGATGGTTTTTAGGTTTGCCTAAAGAAGATGGATGTGAATTCCGATTAGTGCAGATCGCAGGTATGGGAAGTTGGTAAGCTCAGGTTGGATCCTTGCATGACACCGCGCGAACAGCATTTTTTGGGGAAATTTACCCCGGGAAAAAAGAAAACCGTTTTCGAGCGAGCGAAGCGAGCGAGGAGAAAATTTAGGTTGGGGGATGAAAGAGATGGTTTTTAGGTTTGCCTAAAGAAGATGGATGTGAATTCGAATAGTGCAGATCGCAGGTATGGGAAGGTGGTAACTTAGGTTGGAACACTGACGCCGCGCGAACAGTTGTTTTTGGGGAAATTCATTCTAGGAAAAAAATAAGACCACATTCGAGCGAGCGAGAAAATTAATATACCTTCGTGGCAATTGTTTTGAGTGGTACTCCTGGTGGCGGAGGGGGGTGGGGGGAGAAAAGAACAAATGCAAGTATGATTTCCGCCCGCTGTCATCCGAACCGAAACCTTAACTAACTGAAAAATTCTCAGAAGATAAATGAATATTATGGTAGGTACCCACCAAACTTTTATGGAATCCTAAAATGAAACAGAAACTGGTTCGATTTACTCGAGAAATTCTACATAAAGGTAAAAACATACAATACTTATAGAAAAAATTCCATTATGAATAGCAGAAGCCTCGACGATCTGGAGCCTTCACCATATTCTTTGTTCTTTGAATATGTAGATGTAGGGGTTGTAAAAATGACAGTAGGTTAGGGATAATGAAGGTGATTGACAAGAACTAGGCCCAAGGCCCACTTGCTTCTTTTCTATATACCTGGCAAATAAACCTTTCTTCCCCTTCGCTGCCTTCGCACTTCACTTCAAAACCATTTCATGGTACGAATAAAATTTTGCATTGGCGCAATCAGTGAAAAATATCAGAGTAACTCCAATGACCCCCAGGGCCCGCAGGCCCCGGGGCATTTACCCCGGCTGCCCCCGCTGTCGCCGGCCCTGCCTGTGGCAGGCCTGCCGGACTAGGAAGAGGAGGGGAGGGGGGGGGGGGGGGGGCAGCACCACGAGCCCTTCTGGGAGTGGGGGGCCGCCCCCTCCGGAAAGAGCTACTTATTTTAGCCAGATTCCATTTTATGATCCCATAATTTTTCTTCTCGCTCGCTGGATTGCCCTTTTTTCCCTTTTCCAAGTGTGTTTTTTCCCAAAGAAGGTCTTCGCGGTGTCCCCACCTTATGTTACCTGTGACCTTTGTAATCGAATTCACATCCTACTTTTCTGGGCAGACCTACGAGTATAGGTAAGCCCTGTCCTTTCCATTTAGCTGAGCTTGCTTTGCTCGCTCGGTCAATAGATTCTTCTATAATTTTCCCAAAGCTATTTTTCTCCATTGAAGTCAGTAGGTAGGTACGTGGCGGTGGTATATTTTTACAAAATTTCCTAAATAATGGTACCTACGGCTACCCTCACGGAGAATGTTGGTAAAGTTTCGCCCCCTCCGAAGTTTAAAAATTCGGCGAGAAAATAATTTTGAAAGTTGCGACCTAAATCTTGACCTTGACCCCAAGAAAAAATTAAAATGAGGCAACTGTATGGGGGGGGGGGGGGGGGCGTGATGACAACGAGTAGGTACATTTCAGGTACGGGATAATAATTTGTGTAGATTTGACAGGGAACTGGTTTTCAGGTACTGGGAGGTACTTTCCAGGTATGGCAAGGTATTTTGACTCCATTTCATTTCAGGTATGGGAAGGTAATTTGTGCAGATTCGACAGGGAACTCATTTTCAGGTACGAAAAGGTACTTTTCAGGTATTTCAGGTATGAGATTGGTAATTTTTGTATGGTTGACAGGGAACTGGTTTTCAGGTACTGGTAGGTACTTTCCAGGTATGGCAAGAAAACTTGAGTCCATTCGACAGCCAATTGATGTTTTACCTACTGGTAGAAACTATTGTACCACCTTACAAAAATTATATGATATCCGACCAAAAACACTCCGTGTAAAAAAAACAGCCAAGTTTATAACCCTCCAAAAATTAGCCTATCTCAACAGCCCTTAAAAGGGTTTGATATCAAAAATGTTGGCCAAGTTCTCCACATTCCAGCTATCACACGGTCCCCAAAATTAGTGATATTACTTATTACCAGGGGGCGGATTTTGCATATTTGCATGTTTTTTATTTTATCTTTAATCACATGCAGACTTCGTATTTACACGTTTCAAAGCCTGTAGAGCCCAAAAATACCAAAATCTTTAGTGCATATTTTGCATGTTTCGGGATTTTTTTCAATAAGTGCATGTTTTAGGTTTTAACCGCATGTTTATGCATATCTGACTGACGCAAGTTAATTTCCTATAATCAGAGAAATATTTATGTCCACAAAATAGGCACTTCTGTTAATTGCGTAAACCCCGAGCATGTTGGTCGAAATTTACAAGATAAGGATTCTATTTTGGGATTACTGGGTACAGGTATTTGTCTTGTTTCCTGACTGGCCATCTCCGAGGTCGTCGACTCGGGTCGAACGGGGTGGCAAGGTACAATTAATATGGATATCAGCACTATTCTTAACTTATGGAGAAACCAGTATATGATTTTGCATATTCTTAAGTAGGGGTGGTAAGGTAGATGATCCTACGGTTTTGCCTTAGGTCCCTTAGGTACTCATTCCGCCTTCACCAGCCGTGGTCAGCGCGCACATTTAAGTGTATTAATTATTTTTTTGTACCTCTCAGTGGCCGAGTGGCCAAGGGGTCTGCTAAGTGTCCTGAGAGGTCCGGGGTCCGGGTTCGAATCCCAGCTGAACGAAAAAAATTTCCGCTTTCGACATGGATGTATTGGCTTCGGCCCACTCATATTCGGCTTCGGCCAAAAACATCTAAAAAACCAACTCATCGGCGCATAAGTATGTTCTCTCAACGTCGCGCGTAAAAAAAAAAAAAAAAAAAAAAAAAAAAAAAAAAAAAAAAAATCGTCAACTCTTTCTGTTTCATTCATATTGTCATGCCTAGCCCTTTCCACATAAGCGGGTACTTTAGTCATAGGAGGGCCTCTTTCAAGCGGTCAAGGCATCCAATTAAAAAAAAAAAAAAAAAAAAAATCTTTGTCTAAATATATAGGGGAGATTGCATTTTTAACTGCATGTTTAACTGCATATATCGAGTATTTTTTACTGCATGTTGCATGAATATTTCGTCGATTTTTAGTGCATGTCGATCCGCCCCCTGCTTATTACAGGGCCAAGTCCTTGGCGCGAATCACAAGGATGTTGGCGACATATTTTGTCATATACCTACTTTCCAATACCCCCGGACCGCAGCCCCCATCCAACCTTAAAGCCGGTGTCTATGACCGGCTGTGACGCTTACGTGATTTGCGCCAAGGTCTTGGCCCTGTAATAAGTAATATCACTAATTTTGGGGACCGAGTGATAGCTGGAATGTGGAGAACTTGGCCAACATTTTTGATATCAAACCCTTTTAAGGGCTGTTGAGATAGGCTAATTTTTGGAGGGTTATAAACTTGGCTGTTTTTACTTTCTCGCCCGTATGTAATACATGGGCTGAGAAAGTTATGTTATCGTGCGAAATTTCGATTTTGAGATTTTCATTGCAAAAGGCGTTTCAGATGTCCTAGATACCAAAAAAATTGTTTTTAGGTCATGTCCGTCCGACGTACGTACGTACGTACGTACGTACGTACGTCCGTCCGTCCGTCCGTCCGTTTGTCTGTAGCGCGGCTACAGGTCACACTAGTCAACCGATTTGGCTCAAATTTGGAATATAGATGTCTAAAATCAGTTCCGAGATACATTTTTAATATAATTTTGATTACTCAAAAATTGCGCCCACTATTGTCAAAAAAGTGTCAAAAAAAATTCAAAATCGTGTTTTTGTCTACTCAAGACGCATTTCACGGTACGGTAATAAAGTTAGAACCTTCAAATTTTGCAGTCGTGTTCCCAGATAGATGCTCCAGGATCGTTTTTATTGTTTTGGAGATGGGCCAAAAATTTGGGCCAAAATTGGCCCATACGTGAAAATCTTGGCCCCATGAACAGTATTAGCCGGAATTTCACAAAAATCCATAAACTTGTGCTTAATAACATTACTTAAAGGTTTGTCGAAGAAATATTCAATCAATTCAAAATTGCGGCCAATATAGGCAAAATAAAGTCAAAAATAGGAAAAAAAGCTATAATCTCGTTTTTGTCTACTCAAGACGCATTTCACGGTACGGTAATAAAGTTAGAACCTTCAAATTTTGCAGTCGTGTTCCCAGGTAGATGGTCCAGGATCGTTTTTATTCTTTTTGAGATGGGCCAAAAATTTGGGCCAATATTGGCATTATCATAGGAAAAATTTTCCAAAAATGGAAATCACGTTTTTGATTGGTTAGGTCACATTTGCAACAACACTAATCGACGGATTTTCTTCAAAATTGGTGAAAGTGGTCTCAGATAGATGCTTCAAGGGGATTTTTAATAGATTTTCATTTACTTAAAAATTAAGACGGTGACATGAAAAATAGAAAACATATACTTTGCGCGTCGAACGAAACTTCACTGTTTGACGGATATGTTTGAAATTCGGTATGCAGGTGCCTAAAAGTATCGTCCAGTGTGAGGCAAAATACTTTTTAGAAAAAGTTAAAATTCTGACAATAATTCACGTAAAAAAAAAATCAAATTTTCGATAAAAATTGCGAGAAAGTCAAGTGCGACCATTGTCGAACCCTTTATTTTTACACGGAGTGTTTTTGGTCGGATATATATTAGGTAGATTTCGAAGAAAAATCTACCTATTGTAGTCGTACCAGTAGTCTCACTTTTGAAAAATTTCTTCACAGTTCTTCTTTTTATGACCCCTGGATCCCAAAACCACCATCAGTTCAAAAGTTTATATATATATCTATCATTTTCACTTCCTTGTGAACACGCTAGCAGCCGTATTTTCGAAAAATAATTGGTTTTGACTATTTTATAAAATATAAGGGACTAAAATCTCGGTCGAGTTCGTTAATGGGGGAAATCGGACCAAGGGGGGGGGGGGGGAAATGGGGGGACTTTTTCTAAATCTGGCTTTTTGGCCATAACTCCCTTAATATTGCAACTAATGAAACGTAGTTTTCTCTGAGGGTCGTCTAACAGTACTGCCTACAACTTTTCTTAGTAACGTTTTTTGATCCCACCCTTAATGGTTGAATAGGGGTGGAAAAAGAGGGTTTTGCGCACAAAAAAATTCATAACTTGTGTCCTAGGGGTGTTATCGAGTTCTTTTGTTTTGTAATGCATTTGCCTCAATATTACCTACAACTTTTGTCTGAAAAAGTTTTTCGTCCGACGCACCGTTTAGGCAGGGGGTGGGGGGTTGAATTTTCAAAACGTCATAACTCACTTATTTGGTGAGATATTGAGTTTTATCTTTTTGCTATGAGTTTCTATTAATAATATCTACAACTTTTATCTGAAAAAGTTTTTTGTAAAATCACTTTCATTTTCTTGTTAAGGGGGGGGGGGGGGGGTGAAATTTCAAAACTCAATTCCTCCGTTTGTTCTTGTAGATAATGCAATTGGATGAACTGAAAATCTTCTTATCCGTCTTTCTAAATGATTTTAGACTGCTTTTAGTTGATGGAAGTAATCTTCGAAATCTACCTACGCCTTTCGGGGCTGCCGAAAGGGATTTTTATATCATTTTCACTTCCTTGTGAACACGCTAGCAGCCGTATTTTTGAAAAATAATTGGTTTTGACTATTTAATAAAATATAAGGGACTAAAATCTCAGTCGAGTTCGTTAATGGGGGAAATCGGACCAAGGGGGGGGGGGGGGGGGGGGAAATGGGGGGACTTTTTCTAAATCTGGCTTTTTGGCCATAACTCCCTTAATATTGCAACTAATGAAACGTAGTTTTCTCTGAGGGTCGTCTAACAGTACTGCCTACAACTTTTCTTTGTAACGTTTTTTGATCCCACCCTTAATGGTTGAATAGGGGTGGAAAAAGAGGGGTTTGCGCACAAAACAATTGATAACTTTTGTCCTAGGGGTGTTATCGAGTTCTTTTGTTTTGTAATGCATTTGCTACAATATTACCTACAACTTTTGTCTGAAAAAGTTTTTCGTTCGACGCACCGTTTAGGCAGGGGGGGGGGGGTTGAATTTTCAAAACGTCATAACTCACTTATTTGGTGAGATATTGAGTTTTATCTTTTTGCTATGAGTTTCTATTAATAATATCTACAACTTTTGGCTGAAAAAGTTTTTTGTAAAATCACTTTCATTTTCTTGTAAAGGGGGGGGGGTGAAATTTCAAAACTCAATTCCTCCGTTTGTTATTGTAGATAATGCAATTGGATCAACTGAAAATCTTCTTATCCGTCTTTCTAAATGATTTTAGACTGCTTTTAGGTGATGGAAGTAATCTTCGAAATCTACCTACGCCTTTCGGGGCTGCCGAAAGGGATTTTTTAATGAATACAGCTGTACCCCCTGAGGCTTTCCTTACACTTTTTCGGTTTGTCTTATAGCAGTGCATACCCGGGATATTCAGACTACGCTTCTCTGTAAAGTGCGTTTCGTTGATGTTTTTCCTAGAGATCAGATCTTTCAGTTCGTCCCCATGCTTGCTGAGGCCATTGGCATTCCAGTTTAAAATTCTCAGTTCATTCGTCATTAGTAAGAAGTGTTTGGCAGAGTTCTTTAATCATTGTTTCTAGCTCCGTCTGTTTCTTGCATATTTCTTCAAACAGTTGTGCGGTCTTTCTATTGTTGGTGTTGATAGTTTTGGTAGCGGGCTTGGGAGTGTCAAGCTTTTTTGATCTTAATTTTTCCGCATATGTCTCGCTTGACGTGGATTGGTACGTACTGATTCGTGGCGGGGGTCTCTCTTCTTCGTGTGTTTGGTTAGTTTTCTTGATAGGAGGTTTGGTTCTTTCCTTGATTATATCATGGTATTTGCAGCCCCTGTAGTTAGCTGGGTGTCGCCCTCAGCAGTTTGCACAGGTGGTTGGTTCTTCTTTTTTCTTTTTGCACTCGGTAGTGAGGTGATCTCCCGCGCATTTGATGCATTTTGGTTTCGTTCTGCAGTTTCCACTAGAGTGTCCGAACCTTTGGCACCTGTGACACTGTAGGATCTCCTTTTTCTTCCTATAGGATTCAACGGTTACTAAGCAGTAGCATAGCCTGGTTAACTTAAAGATCTCTTTGTTTTCTTCAGTTTTCCTAAGTGTCACTTGGTAGTGGCTTCTTATCTTTACCATACAGTTGTGCTATATAGTGAGGAGCCATACCTGCACTATCAAGTTCAGCTTTTATAGCTTCAGCTGAAAGTTTTGCGGGGAGTCCTTTGATGACTACTTTGAAGAAGCGTGACTTCTCTACGTTGAATGTATGATATTCAACTTTTTTCTCATCTAGTAATGATACCGTAGCTCTATAGTCTTCCGCGTTTTCAAGCTTTATTTTAATAGCTTCTGGCCCATTTTTGGCACTGAAGTTGTTCTTACACGTTGCTTCAACTTGCCTTGCTAGGCTGATCCAGTTTTCCCGGTCGTAAATGAATATTGGAGGGATGTACTGCTTACCGGCTCCAGGTTTGTCGGCCTCTTTCAACATGACTTTTATGTCTTCGATTTTCGTGTCCAAGTTAATCAGCAATAGCTTCGCCCTCCATTTTAATATATTAAATTAATAATATCTCGTCAAAATAATTAAAATATTCCTCAAAATAATTAAAATATGAACTTTTCACACATCACACAATCACAAGCCATTTTTTTCTGGAGATTTGAAATCCGTCCCACCAACAACGATTACCGGAATTTAACAAATATCTCCAGTATAATTTTTAACTGGCCAATATTGGCGAGTTAAAAATTTAACCGCTGGTGTTCTATCATCCAACACTCACCAGATAGGTATGCAGAAATGGAATTTTAAATGAAATATTTGTGAAAATTGGAAAATAAAACAATAATGACGCCATTTTTTATTTGTTGTGATCTTAACCAGTTCTACCACCTAATAAACGCCAAATCCCCCCCCCCACCGAAATCCCGCCAAAATTAAAATAATCGCAATAATTTAAAAAAAAATATATATTCTTTTTAAATTTTAAAAATGGATGCTATGGAGAGGAAGGAACTGATGTTTGTGAAAATAAAAAAGGTCCTGCTGATTCGGAAAAGGAAGAATAAGCCATTATAGGTACAGCCATTTTGGGGACACCTTCACATTGAAGACGAAATTAAACTGGAGATTTAACTGAGCGTTGGTGGGACGCAAGTTTTTGATTATTTTAATTTGATCCCTACTTTTAACCAGAGGTTAGCCAATTCTTAGTCGAAACTTTAACTGGGCATGGTGGGACGCACCCTAAGGGTGCATCCCACCATGCCTAGTTAAAATTTAACTGGAGATTTTGTCCTATGTTTATATTCAATAGTATCCTCATAAAAGGTGCGGGAAAAACAACGAAAACAAATAGCAGATGTATGTCGGGTCTTAAATTTTTTTTCTCAGTACATTGTTCATCTTCAGTGAGGCAGAAATAGGTAGGTACATCTGCAGAGTGAAGAGGAGACGTCTTCTTTATTTTGTGATGTCCCTGGGATATATGCGCACACCCCAGGTAGCAGACTGGTCCTGACGAGGGGGAAACCCGTTGAAAGCAGCGTTGACAAAGGATACGTCTCCCTCCGAGCTTGTCGCTATGGTTACAAGGGATTTCATTAGGGTGGGATGATTTGCAGGGGCTCTTCACAAAAGAGGGTGGATTAGGAGGGGTGAGGGTAAATACAGGGTCTAATAAGCCTTTTACATGCTCTGGTGAATTTGGGAAATCTGTGAAGTAAATACAGTCGATCGACTCTCGACAAATAAAACCTCGCTATAACGAGTAAGCGCTACAGTCCCTTAACAACCCTGATATATTTTGAAACCTCTCTATAGCGACAAAATATGATTGGTCCCTTGACTGTCGTTATATAGAGAGATACTACTATATGCCCTTGTCAGGCTCAGGACACAGTAAATTGCAAATTGTCATGATGGATTATTTACCTTAGGCTGAATTTCACCACCTCACGATAGTGTCTATAACGAGAGGATTTAACGAACGGATTTACATCGTATGTTTAGCTTACGACAAGTGCGTTCGAAGAGAAACAAGTGCAAGCGCAAGGCATTTGTCGTAAGCTAAACATACGATAACGTGAATCCGTTCGTTAAATCCTCTCGTTAAAAGACACTATCGGAAAGTGGTGAAATTCAGCCTTGGTTGAAAACACTCCGGTTTTGCCGAAATGTAGCCTTACAAAGTAATGTCAGGGACAGAGCTAGGCAGATAGGAGATGTAGCCTCACATAGTAATGTCAGGGACAGAGCTAGGCAGATAGGAGATGTAGCCTCACATAGTAATGTCAGGGACAGAGCTAGGCAGATAGGAGATGTAGCCTCACATAGTAATGTCAGGGACAGAGCTAGGCAGATAGGAGATGTTGCCTCACATAGTAATGTCAGGGACAGAGCTAGGCAGATAGGAGATGTAGCCTCACATAGTAATGTCAGGGACAGAGCTAGGCAGATACGAGATGCAGCCTCACATAGTAATGTCAGGGACAGAGCTAGGCAGATTGCCCCATTTCCCTGTAGTACCCACTTTAAAAAAATTAGATCGTGCCATGGTAGCCTTCCCAAAACTGCTGAATTCGTCAAAGCCACCGGGAAATGTGTCTTAATTACCCTGTACCTAACTTGAAATGCTGAACGTAAAGAAAATTTTGATAGGATCGGGATCGAACCTGTGTTACCCTGCTCTCAGTTTTCCTCTATAGAGGGACAGCTATCTAAGCCACTCGGCTATAGAGACTGTTGCGCATGTTCCTATTTACGCCCAAAGCTTCGCCCGGGCCGCCGTCTGCCCCCCCCCCCCCATTTTGCCCCCCAGGGAAGCTCCGCCTCACCCCTCCACTCCATCTTCCATGCTCCAATCATAGGCAAGATCAATAGAGGTTCTCCGCCATGATGAAAATTAAAAACTGTAGGTAGCAAGGAATAAGAGAGGGATAGGTCCAATGTAACAGTGAGCTAAGTCAGTTTTTTAAAAAAATGGGTTTTCTGCAGATTTGGGACCGTGAAGGTTCACTCTTCAATAACAAATCGAGTTTTGGTCGATATACCCGCGCTAAAGTTCTTAATTGTAAATAACTCACTCACATAAAACTTCAGTATAACAGTGAGTAATGTCGTATTGGAGGGCCTAAAACGAGCCAAAAACCGAAATTTCACGGATGGTTAGCAAGTAGTGGGTATTCAGCATGAAAATAAGTAGTATCACGGCTACTTTGTCGTCCCATTGTGAAGTGAGGCTAAAACATATTGGTTGTTATTGATTGTTCAGTGCTATCTATAAACAGCAGCAATATCTCGGAACTACGATTTTCCAACATTGGACCGACGAAATACCAGCTCCATCGTGTTAGTAGGTACTAGGTACTCGTTGTGGACAGTACTATGGTGGGTTCTGCACTACCACATTATCGTCCGGGATTTGAACCCACACTTGTCAGGTCCCCCTAAGCGGACCAGTGGATTTATAATTTATATAATTATTATTGTTCTTTCTGTGTTTCAGAAGCGAAGAAATAAACAGTCCTGTGAAGTGAAAAGCAGAATGGTGACAACTGACTTCCATTTCAGTGTATAGCATCTGAATAACTGCCTACTGTTCGCTTGGGTCATCACACATGTAAATATGATCATACTATCATAATAGTGCGCAATGTGCATACGCACAAAGTACATGTTTTCTACTTTAAATGTCACCACCTTCATTTTCAAGTCATTCAAAATCTATTGAAAATGACTTTGAAGCACCCATCTGAGACCTTTTTCACGCTTCACGATGATAATATGAGAAAAAATGCCTTGTTTTGGATATCAGCCGACCCGCTTCAAATCAATACTTGACGTGACGTTAAAGAGTAATAATATACTTCAGAGCATTTAAATATCCAGCAGTATCCTCATGGAATGGTCGAAAAAATGTAAACAAATGGCAAATGTATATTCCATCTTAAGAGGCACCATACAATCGCTATTTTTTTACGTCCCGATTTCAAACTTTGTGAGAAAACTATTGAATATTTAAGTATTCTGAAATATAATATTATGTCTTTGTAACGTCATTACTCATGAGGCTATGTTGTGATTTTACGATCGAGTGATTTTTGTCACCAAAAAAATTGTCCAAATATAACCGATCGTGAAATCACAACATAGTCTCATGAGTAATGACGTTAAAAAGACATATTATATTTCAGAGTATTTAAATATCCAATATTTTTCTCCCAAAGTTTGAAATTGGAACGTAAAAAAATAGCGAATGTATATTCAGCCTTAATTATTGATATAAAGGGCGTGGTGGGTGTTGGCTCAGCCCGGGCCGCCGTCTGGCCCCCTCTCTTTCGTCTCCATGGCAACCCCCGCGCAATACCGGCAATACCTATTGGTGATGCGACATTTGGAGATAATGGGAATACGCCTTTATCTTTTCACCCAAAAAAATTATGGGTAGGTCTCCTTCTGATAAATCCGTTTTCACTCTTTAAAACTGTAGGTACCCAAGTTTTGTACACGATGCGTAGTGAGAGGTGGTTGGGTTTTCAATGTCAAGAATATTCTTCAGAAAAATTATTCAAAACGCTTAAGGGTGTAAATACAAAGGCAAGGAAAGGTGCTGCTCCAGAATGGTTTTTGTTTCTTTTTAACAACTGGTTTCTGATGTTAAAAAGGTGTACCTATTATTTTACAGGGCAAAAAATAACCCAACAGGTTCTTAAAGGACGCACCATAAAAAATGCAAAAAAGCAAATTTTTGTTCTGCAGCATAAGAAACAATTTTATCGTTTTGAGCACGAAATTTTAAAAGTGAGTTTTTGTCACTAGTCTGACTTTTTTTCGGGCCCTCGGCTTTTTTTAGGGCCCTTGTATTTGCACCCTTAAGGCAAAGCATTGCAGTAGGTACAAGATGCATGATTTTTCAGGTTTAGTCATAGTTTCTGCTACACCTCGTGACTGCTGGACCCTGTTAAGGTAGGTGCCTACACTGGAGTTTTGTAAGATTTGTTAATGTTGTAGATTATAAAGTGGGGGTGTTCGTTATAGAGAGACACCTCATTATAGAGAGAGTGTTGTAGATTCTAAAGTGGGGGTGTTCGTTATAGAGAGACACCTCATTATAGAGAGAGTGTTGTAGATTCTAAAGTGGGGGTGTTCGTTATAGAGAGACACCTCGTTATAGAGAGACACCTCGTTATAGAGAGACACCTCGTTATAGAGAGACACCTCGTTATAGAGAGACACCTCGTTATACAGAGACACCTCGTTATAGAGAGACACCTCGTTATAGAGAGACACCTCGTTATAGAGAGAGTGTTGTAGATTATAAAGTGGGAGTGTTCGTTATAGAGAGGTACCTCGTTATAGAGAGTGTTGTAGATTATAAATTGTGAGTGTTCGTTATAGAGAGGGACCTCGTTATAGAGGGAGAGTTGATTATTATAAATTATAAATGTTCGTTATAGAGAGGGACCTCGTTATAAAGGGAGAGTTGTTGATTATAAAGTGGGAATGTTCGTGATAGAGAGGGACCTCGTTATAGAGAGAGTGTTGTAGATTATAAAGTGGGATGTTCGTTATAGAGAGGGACCTCGTTATAGAGAGAGTGTTGTAGATTATAAAGTGGGGGTGTTCGTTATAGAGAGGGACCTCGTTATAGAGGGAGAGTTGTAGATTATAAAGTGGGAATGTTCGTTATAGAGAGGGACCTCGTTATAGAGAGAGTGTTTTAGATTATAAAGTGGGGGTGTTCGTTATAGAGAGACACCTCGTTATAGAGAGTGTTGTAGATTATAAAGTGGTAATGTTCGTTATAGAGAGACACCTCGTTATAGAGAGACACCTCGTTATAGAGAGAGTGTTGTAGATTATAAAGTGGGAGTGTTCGCTATAGATTGTTCGTTATAGAGAGGGACCTCGTTATAGAGGGAATGTTGTAGATTATAATGTGGGATGTTCGTTATAGAGAGGGACCTCGTTATAGAGAGTGTTGTAGATTATAAAGTGGGGTGTTCGTTATAGAGAGACACCTCGTTATAGAGAGAGTGTTTTAGATTATAAAGTGGGGGTGTTCGTTATAGAGAGACACCTCGTTATAGAGAGACACCTCGTTATAGAGAGAGTGTTGTAGATTATAAAGTGGGAGTGTTCGCTATAGAGAGGGACCTCGTTATAGAGGGAGAGTTGTAGATTATAAAGTGGGAATGTTCGTTATAGTGAGGGACCTCGTTATAGAGAGTGTTGTAGATTATAAATTGTGAGTGTTCGTTATAAATTTTTCGTTATAGAGAGGGACCTCGTTATAGAGGGAATGTTGTAGATTATAAAGTGGGGTATTCGTTATAGAGAGACACCTCGTTATAGAGAGAGTGTTTTAGATTAGAAAGTGGGAATGTTCGTTATAGACAGGGACCTCGTTATAAAGAGTGTTGTAGATTATAAAGTGCGAGTTTTCGTTATAGCTTAGGACTTCGTTATAAAGAGAAGGTTGTAGATTATAAAGTGGTAATGTTCGTTATAGAGAGGGACCTCGTTATAGAGAGTGTTGTAGATTATAAATTGTGAGTGTTCGTTATAGATTGTTCGTTATAGAGAGGGACCTCGTTATAGAGGGAATGTTGTAGATTATAAAGTGGGGTATTCGTTATAGAGAGACACCTCGTTATAGAGAGAGTGTTTTAGATTATAAAGTGGGAATGTTCGTTATAGACAGGGACCTCGTTATAAAGAGTGTTGAAGATTATAAAGTGCGAGTGTTCGTTATAGCTTAGGACTTCGTTATAAAGAGAAGGTTGTAGATTATAAAGTGGTAATGTTCGTTATAGAGAGGGACCTCGTTATAGAGGGAGAGTTGTAGATTATAAAGTGGGAATGTTCGTTATAGCGAGACACCTCGTTATACAGAGTGTTGTAGATTATAAAGTGGGAGTGTTCGTTATAGAGAGGGGCCTCGTCATCATCAATATTAACGATTAAGGACGTTAAGGATGCATCGGGCCTCTTATACCTTTCTTGGGCCATTTCGGTCTCCCTCTGGAGTGTCCGAGTTTCCGGTATCAAAAGACTATAAAATAGAAACAGGTGTTTGTTTACCCCGGCATTGTAGGTACTGCAACAAGTGTACAGTGGTGGAGAATCTTTCGTTTTTTTCTTGTACCTCGAAAGAAATCAGGTATCGGAATATTCAAAGCAATGCGTCTAAGTAATAGGTACTAGTGAGGAAAAAATTCGCAGTCAGAGAGAAAAGTTTTGCGATAAAAGTTCCAGGAATATTTCTGCTAGGCACGTCCGCCATAAGCTAAAAGTAGGAGCTCGAAGTAGGGCAAGAATGGGTTCGTCCTCAGATTGTTTGGTCTTGCCGGAGAAAAAACGAAAAAATAGAGTTTGTGGCAGTTCAGTGCGATCCATCCGCAGAGATTATAAATTGGCGAGCAGCACGTTAGGGAGGCTCATTTCTTCTTCGAGTTATTTATCACCCCAACCCGCGGATCTGCGGTTGCACCCTAAGGGGCCCTTAGGTGATCTCGTCCGCCATTTTTTATGGTCGGAAAAAACGTAAACAAATAGCGATTGTATATTCCGTCTTAACCGAATTATTTCCTTATGCAGGTGCGCACTTCCGCACCTGCTTCTGACGGTGTTGGTGTTCCTGGACCATCATCACGTGTCAGCACAGAGCTGGTGCGCACTTCCGCACCTGCTTCTGACGGTGTTGGTGCTCCTGGACCATCTTCAGGTGGCAACGTTCCAAACGTGGTGGAGCTCAAGTTTATTAAAGTGAGTAGTAAGTACAGCGGCTACCCTCCGTCCAGTGTCACACTCCGAAAACTGCGCAGATTGTCGCTATCATCAGCCATCGGAACAACTGAATGGGCTGGAGACTTTTTGATGCTGTTGACGAAGAACGCCCCTTTGTTAGAAGATTTAGTGGTAACAGTGCATGACGAGATGATGGACGATTTAGAATGCGTTTTTTGTTCCCATGGTAGTATTCGGAAACGGGTTGTCTTAGATAGTTTTTGTGATATGAGAGGTGCTGAAATGTCGAGAATACTCTCTTACCTGGGGCCACAGTTGGTATATAGTTGCGTATACTGGGGCACTTTCCTGAAATCAGTGATGCTGATGCCTGCCTATCAGTGATCCAAGAAAACCTCCCGAATATAAGGAAAATCGAGTTGAGCTCGTTTACCGAGCAAGCTTTGGGTAATCTGTTGAAAACTTAACGTCTCCTCGAGCACATTAACCTCGAAAAATCGTCTGTATTTGATATGGAAACTGCTCGACTGTTCCCAAGTATGTCACATCTACGTTGCGTCAATCTATCTAATGCACCTAAGGAGTTCGATCTGAATATAGCTTTTTCCAGGTGTTCCTGGACCATCATCACGTGTCAGCACAGAGCTGGTATACGTTCGGTATACATTTCACTTCGCTTGCTGACTAAGGTAGTGACTCAGTCGAATTTCCAGGACTGTGAAATGTCGTATCTGGACAAACGGGACGAGGTGATCTCCAAGAAACCTCTCCTGCTTTAGGGTGAGCTCAATACCGGAAAGGCAGCTCGAAGAAACCTCTCCTGCTTCAGGGTGAGCTCAATACCGGCAAGGCAGCTCAAAAAAAATTCCGGCAGGGAGAAAAGGCACGAATCCAGCATATTGAGGTATTGTCTTAAAAGGCAAGGGCCTGGTAGGATGCATCTATTTGGGAGCAAATGAAAAGTAAATGAAAATTCCTTTGAAGCATCTTTCTGAGACCACTTTCACCAATTTTGAAGGAAATCTGTCGATTAGGGTTGTTGCAAATCCGTCTTAACCAAACAAAAACGTGATTTCCATTTTTGGAAAATTTTTCCTACGATAATTCCAATATTGGCCCATCTCAAAAAGAATAAAACTGATCCTGTAGCATCTATTTGGGAACACTATTGCGAAATTACAAGGATCTAACTTAATAACTGTAGTGCCAAATCCGTCTTGACCAATCAAAAACGAGATTCTAGTTTTTTTTCCTATTTTTGACTTTATTTTGCCTATATTGGCCGCAATTTTCAATTGATTGAATATTTCTTCGATGAACCTTTAAGTAATGTTATTAAGCAGAAGTTTATGGATTTTTGTGAAATTCCGGCTAATACTGTTCATGGGGCCAAGATTTTCACGTATGGGCCAATTTTGGCCCAAATGTTTGGCCGATCTCCAAAACAATAAAAATGATCCTGGAGCATCTATCTGGGAACACGACTGAAAAATTGTAAGGTTCTTACTTTATTACCGTACCGTGAAATGCGTCTTGAGTAGACAAAAACACAATTTTGAATTTTTTTTTGACACTTTTTTGACAATAGTGGGCGCAATTTTTGTGTAATCACAATTATATTAAAAATGTATCTCGGAACTGATTTTAGACATCTATATTCCAAATTTGAGCCAAATCGGTTGACTGGTGTGATAGCCGCGCTACAGACAAACGTACGGACATGACCTAAAAACCATTTTTTTGGTATCTAGGACCTCTGAAACGCCTTTTGCAATGAAAATCTTAAAATTGAAATTTCGCACGATTACATAACTTTCTCAGCCCATGTATTACATACGGGCGAGAAAGTAATATGATCTAAAAATAAAAGAATCTGCCCTACACAGAAAAACAACTCTGATCCAGTGCATTCCTTTTTAAAAATCACCAATGTGAATAGCAACCAAAACCTTGCAGCCGTCTCAGTATTTTTGATACACAGAGCTGTAAAAAATGTATAAAAAGGGCCAAAGAGGCATCGGTCCCTCGACCGGTGACTAGTGATGCACGATGCAAGAACAAGAACAAGAAACGGCATTTCTTGTTCTTGTTCTCGCAAAGCGACTCTTGTTCTTGTTCTTGCAGTAGAAATCATTTCTTGCTCTTGTTCTTGTTCTTGCTGCAAGACTCTTGCAATTTCTTGCATACACGTGGAATTTTCTGCGGTTAAAATGTGGTTTTTTGCCTACCGAGCGGCCATTGCAAGTGCAATCTATCGTCGCATAGTCTGCAGAGTTTCTCGTACAAAATATGGACTGCAATCCATGAATAAAGCTTTGGAAAAAAACTGCCTGTGTTTATGCAAGACTCTTGCGAAAACTCTTGCAAGAATTCTTGTTCTTGCAACTCACTTCTTGTTCTTGTTCTTTCAGCCAAAATCGACTCTTGTTCTTGTTCTTGTTCTTGCATGCAAGAAATGCAAGAACAAAAGCAAGACAAGAAATTTTCGTGCATCACTACCGGTGACACACGGTCTGTGAGACCGGGCGTCACGTCTGTGAGATCGGGGACCCCAATACACTTCCGAAAGGAGTCTTGTAATTTCAGTAATCTGGTCATTGAAACGGAACATTCAAGAACATAGAGTTTGAATAAAAATTTCCATCGACAACTAACCCCTGCTAGGCATTCACTCTTCCTATGGGTGAGTTCGTTTACCCGGTCGGTCTAGCTCGAGTGCCGGGTCACACCGGTTCGATCCCGATCCTACCAAAGTTTTTCTGATCGGCATTCACCTCTGATATGTTCAGCGTGTCCAGAGAAAAGCATATCGAGGCTGTGGTGGTTCGGAACCCACCTAAAACTGTAGGTCCCCTACCCAACATGAACATTAAGTATACGGATTGATTTTGTTCACTGGCTTCACAGCTCCAGCTTAAGTTACATAGTAGTATCACTCCTAGGCTGTTATTTCCAGGCCGTTATCAGTACCGATACCTAGCTGTAATCAGCGAGACCAGCGAATTAGTAACAGTAAAGCATTTCTTGCTGGTTTAATCCGAGCATTCACCTCAGTATTACCCAGTAAAGTTTATATTCACTTTTTTGTTTTTTGTAAAAATGTCTGTCTATAGAGGGTGGAGGGTGAGATTTGATCTCCGACAGTAGCTGGTCGACTGAAAGTCTTCCTAATATGCAGTAGTCTCTCTATAACGACTGTCAAGGGGTCTGAATTTTCTCGCTATAGAGAGGGTATTAAAATGGATCAGTTCGTTAAGGGACTTTTTTCGTTATAGTGTGGCCGCCACTGTTGGCCGGGCAGACAGACCGGATCAATGTTTCGTTACCGTGGTTACCAGGGAGTTTGGCTCGCACAAAGTTTTCCATGGCTACCTGAAGAGTGGGGGAGGGGGAGGGGGGGGGGGGGGAAGCCTCGCTCAATACATCTCGATTGGTTTTGGAGTGCCCAGGGAGCTGGAAAGATTTCATCTCAAGCGGATAATTGAAAAGAGGGGTTCAAAGCAGGGGGTAAAACGGAAGTTGAAAGAGGTCACAGGGTGGAAGGGAAGGGAGGAAATTCATTAAAAAGGAAAAAGAAGCCATTGTCGATTCTTATGGGGGGAAAGAGGGGGAAGGGAGAAAAATCTACAACTGAGGTGGAAGGAGAAGGCAGCTGTAGCTTAGGTAACGTCGGGAGGGTGGGTATGGCAGGGGGCACACTGATCAACCGATTTTCCTCAAATTTGGAATATAGATAACTGAAATCAGTTCCAAGATACATTTTGAATAAAATTTTGATAACTTGAATATGCCCACTATTGTGAAAAAAAAATCGAGACGAGACCTTCAAATTTCGCAGTATAGTTTTCCCAAACAGATGTTCCAGGATCATTTTGCTCACTTTTGAGAAAATTGGCCTACACGTTAAAACCTTGCCCCATGAAAAGTATTCGCCGGAATTTCACCACTTTCCGATAGTGTCTATCAAGAGAGGATTTAACGAACGGATTTACGTTATCGTATGTTTAGCTTACGACAAATGCCTTGCGCTTACACTTGTTTCTCTTGCGGTCGCACTTGTCGTAAGCTAAACATATGATAACGTAAATCCGTCCGTTAAATCCGCTTGTTATAGACACTATCGGAAAGTGGTGAAATTCAGCCTTAAACATTTGTTGAACAAGACGAATTTTACACTACGTTAACGGACTGATAATCAATCATGAAGATTGGTGAAAGTGGCCTCAGATAGATACTTCCGACTCTTTTTAACAATATTTCGACCATTGTCAGCCCCTTTATTTATTAGGGTGAGAGAGAGAAGATATTACAATAGAATGAATTATTAGTTATAGTTGTTGTTTAATTCATATTATATCTACAGACGTTGAATTAGACGTCCGGGCTGGGAACCCATACAGCCCAATTTCGAATCAATTTTCAATTCATAATAGAAACTCACGTGAACGTCCGAGGGGTTAACCACTCGTTGGGAATCATTGGAATCATGGGTTCAATCTTAATGAAATCTCAGGGAATCTTGGAATTTTTTGGAGTGGTTACCCCTTTGGGGTTCATCTTTCTATGAATATCGTTGGGAATCTTTGAAAATCTTTATGGAATCTCAGGAATCTCTGGAGTGGTTACCCCCTCGTGAACGTCAATATGATCACTTATTCAAAACGTCGAGTCTGTTTGTTTGAGATAATTCAAACTCTGCGAAGTAGTCAAAAGTCATTTTCATGGATTTTCGCTAACTTTACGTTCTTAAAAGAATTGAATTTAAGTTTTTATTTCAATAAGGAAATTAGTTTCTATGATAACATGAGAAAAAGTGCTTTGTTTTGGTTCCGGTGATCATAAATAAACATATCCTCTTAAAACTGCATTCTTAAGACCGAACATACATTGACAATTTGTTTACGTTTTTTGTGCATAATTTATGAGGAAACTATTGGATAGTTTTATGTTCTGAAGTATAGTATACCTTTTAAACGGCCGAAATGAACAGGCTGTGTACTTAGTGATTTTCGTCATAAAAAAATCTGTCTGTAATTATCTGATCATAAAATCACCACACAGCCTGTTAATTTTGGTCATTAAAAAGACAATACATCCATACAGAACAAGCGGTACGACACGGTCGGACAAAACTTTACCTGCTTATTTGCGTGATTCCTAGAAATAAACCCTTGGTTAAATGATTAAAGACGGAAAAACTTTTTGACGAAAGGAATGGTCCCAGAATGTTCTCCCGAGTACTTAGAGACCCCACACGACATACTTCGGCAACCACACAAAACTACCCCCTAAAAGGAGGTGGGGTGGATGGGGAAGCTCGGAAAAACGTTTCGACAAAATAAATTGTCTCAGAACGTTTCCCTGAGCATTTTGATACCCCATACAATGTACTTTGGAAAGTATCCAAAACTCCCCCCATAGGGGGGGGGGGGGGGGGGGGGTGCGGCGAAAAATCATTTTGACCATATAAATTGCCTCAGAACGATCTCCCGATCATTTTGGGCCCCCACAACCCATATTTCGCAAACCACTCAAATCTACCCCCCTTAGGGGGTGGGGTGCTTGGATACGTTCAGAAAAACTTTTTGATACAAAAACTTGCTTCACAACGTTCGCCCGAACAGTTTGAGACCCCATAAGCCGCACTTTAAAAGCCACTCAAAATTGCCCCCCCCCCCTGGGGGGGGGGGGGGAGGCTCGAAATAAGCCATATACCATTTGTGACGAGTATGGCCGTTGTCACGTGTCATATCCAGAACTACTCATATACCACAAAAAACTGAATCCACTGATTTCGCCCTTTTACAGGTCCAGGGGGGACTTCCCCCCCTTTTTTAGCGGCCAGGGAGTTATGCGGGGGTAGTGGGTGGTATCATTGGATTCGTAATTATTTGTTCTATAATTGTCTAAAATTTGATCGAAATCGTTAGAGCCGATTTTGAGCAAATATTTTTTTTCTACTTTTTGGGGGTGTTTTAGGGGGGTAACCCCCCTTAATTTTAAAGGGGGGAAACTGGGCTTCTGGATTTTTATTTCTTCCAATTTTAGAAAGGTCACTACCGATTTTGAAGAAAATCGGTTGAAAAGTGTGCCGTCCAGGTCAATGCCACATACAGAGCTAGCTAGCTAGCTACACACATACATACATACACACACACATACATACATACGTACTGACACGGAGTACCTGACCTCTTCTAAAAATTCCTGTGGGCAAACTTTTCGTTGGAGGAAAAAAGTGAGATGGTTTTCATATTCCGAAGGAATGGACGTTTCCAAAAGGTTTATGAAAGTTTCAGTCGCTTTTGTGGTTTGGGAGCAATGACGGTTCAAAGTTGAGGTTTGCCGAAAATTGGCCCGCACGAATACAATACTTTACCTTACGTATACTCCGTATACAGGTAAAGTAAAAACGTAAACGGCCATAATTAATAATAATGCTGTGTTGCCATGTTTACGAGCTCGTCGGGAGCGGAAGGAAGC
The DNA here is from genome assembly GCA_950004255.1 of Mesopsocus fuscifrons. Classification (NCBI taxonomy): domain Eukaryota; kingdom Metazoa; phylum Arthropoda; class Insecta; order Psocodea; family Mesopsocidae; genus Mesopsocus; species Mesopsocus fuscifrons. Next base: position 15,677,948 of record OX465378.1, read on the forward strand.
CTAGCTCAATACATTCTCGATTGTTCTTGCCATGCGCAGGGCTGGGGGTGGATAAGGCGTCCTGTCTGCTAAACCGTAGAAACGAGGTTCGAGCCCTGACCTTTGAGAAATTTCTACCCATTTTGTGCTGTATTTTGGTAACAGCCTCGTTAGATGGTAGTGTTTATAAGAACACTCCAAGCCGGTTCACAGCGGTTCGATCCCGAGTGTATGAAATATTTCCTAACCGGCATTCACCGCTGATTTTGAAACGCGTGCACTTTTTTTAAAACTTTTTCAGATTTTCAATAAGTCTATCAGTTACTACACTTTAAATTTCATGCAAATCGAATGAGTTTCATGTTTCATGAAATTATAAGAGTGGCACAAAAACAAAAGTTTTCGAATTTTCAAAAACTTTTTTCAGATTCATTTTCAGCATGCCAGAAAATCCCTATCCACCAATTTTCACTGAGATCAGAGAAAAAATGATAGCCGCCATCTGAAATCCGCCATTTTGAAACTTTATTTTGAAAAACCGATGCCACCTTTCGATGCGGCATCCTTAAAAATTGTACCAAAACTGCAGTTATTTTTTCGCTATTGTAAGTTGTTAGCGAGTAAAGGGCAAAAAACCATTTGTCAAGTTGACTGGTTCCGGCCCTGTATCTCAGTTAGGAAGGACCTGCGACCCCACATGTATTAGCCAAAAATGGTCTATGGGGGTGTACCTACCCGCCATATTTTTTTTGCCCCGTCATTCGGAAACACCCTGTATAGAGGCTGTGGTGGTAAAACCATTACCTTGGCATAACTGTACATAGCACAAGACAGTCTGCTATGAACTTTGATGGGATTGGGATCGAACCGGCGTTCCTCTGTAGATAACCGTCTCTAGACCACTCGGCTATCGAGGCTGGCCCGGGACCTTCAGGTCTATTACGGATCTGTTAACTCCAAGTTAGCGACTTAGATAATGACGGAGTGTGGTGTGTGGTGCATTAGGAGGCTTAAAGCTGAATATACATTCGCTATTTTTTTACGTTACATTTCAAACTTCGTGAGAAAACTATTGGATATTTAAATATTCTGAAATATAATATGTATTTTTAACGTCATTACTCATGAGGCTATGTTATGATTTCACGATATAGGTCGATTTTGGACATTTTTTTTTTTGTGACAAAAATCACTGGATTGTAAAACGAGTAATGACGTTACAATGATATTATATTTCAGAATTGTTAAATATGCAACAGTTTCCTCACAAAGTTTGAAATCGGAACGTAAAAAATAGCGAATGTATATTCGCAGCCTTAACGCCAGAGATAGCGACCAAGATCCATAATAGTTCTGCAGATCAATGTTCGTTTCCATAGTTACCAGGCCGTCTGGGACTCTTCAAAGCAGAATCGTTGCCATAGCTACCTGGGGGGGGGGGGGGGGGGGGGGGGGGTCACTTGACAGCATTTTTTTAATCAATACTCATGATCTTCCTGGGGTCACACACTGGTTGAGCGGTTTTGTAGAAGCAAGGTTCGAAGCCAGACTGCTGGAAAATTTCCCCTTATTCATATAGGACGGGGATGTGATGCACGATGCAAGAACAAGAACAAGAAACGGCATTTCTTGTTCTTGTTCTCGCAAAGCGACTCTTGCTCTTATTCTTGCAGTAGAAATCATTTCTTGTTCTTGTTCTTGCTGCGAGAATCTGGCAATTTCTTGCATACACATGGAATTTTCTGCAGTTAGAATGTGGTTTGTTGCCTACCGAGCGGCCCTTTCAAGTGCAATCTATCCTCGAATAGTCTGCAGAGTTTTGTGTACAGAATATGGACTGCAATCCATGAATGAAGCTTTGGAAAAAAAACTGCCTGGGTTTATGCAAAACTCTTGCAAGTCATTTCTTGTTCTTGTTCTTGCATGCAAGAAATGCAAGAACCAAAGCAAGACAAGAAATTTTTGTGCATAACTAGATTGAACAGGTGTCTTTCTTTATGAGGCGGGTGGAGGAGCCCCGAGGCTCCCCTGAACACTTAGGCAGGTACTCATTGTGCCTCCCCGCATTATCTACCCTACTGCAGGAGCCTGGCCCTGGAAGCTGTGCATTTTTACTAGAGGCTGCTGCATGATGTTAGCAGGCTCTAGTGGTTTTCGGTATATTGTAGTTTGATAGTTAGGTTGGTGAGGGCCTCAAATTCACAGAGAACGTCTCCCATGTCACAAACGGCTTATACACGTTGCCACTGTGCAGCCTGAGCCCTGGGCATGTCAAGATGAAATCCAGTGAGGCTTGAGTGCCCCTCCCTCGCTCCTGTCTGTAGCCATGGGAACCTTGAGCAGTCCCAGGTCAAGCTGTCTAGCCAGCCCAGGCGCAGCCTCGCTCCGTCCCCTCCTAGGTAACCGCGGCACCCTTTGTTCTTTGTCCTGAGCCAGACTCCCTATCATAATTACCACGGTAACATTGATCGAGTCAGGCTCTCTGTCGAAAGGCGAGTGGTTCGCTCCCGATCCTACTGAAGTTTTTCTGCTCGGCGTTCACCTCTGATATGTTCAAAAATGAAATGGGTATCGAAGCTATGGTGGTTCGGAACCTGCCTAAAACTGTAAGTCCCCGTCGTGTACTAGCACGATGTGTGAGGAGCTGGTGTTTGGTAGCGCTGCCATGCAGCTGAGCACGTTGGATAATTCTTGGAGTGGTGTAGTTGCTGGGCTTGTAGGTTTGTCTGCCCTGCTTTTCCAAGAGGTTGGACGTTATCGGCACCGGGCGTTATCGTTTTCTTTCCAGGCTTCTTTATCTCCAACTCGCAGTCTGGCTTGGTACAGGCTTATCTCCCCTGCATAGAGCATTATTTCCAAGCGGTTGAACGTTATCGTTTTGTTGCCAGGTGCCCTTATCTCCATCTCGCCGTCTGGCTTGTGTACCAACTAGGTATAAAAATACTCAGCAGGCACAGCTATTTGATAATATATAGGTATTTATAGTAACCTACGAACTACCCTGGCTAGCTTTTTGTGGGTTCAAGAAAGGTTGTGTCAAATTACTTTGGATAATCTATAGATAGAATAAATAGTTTGAATCCTACAGCAACAACACAATTTTAGGTTAAACTCATCATTATAATATACAGTACTATTAGGTAAAAGAATGAAGAGTGCAGTAAGTGAACAACAAGTTACACTATAAATTGGGAGCTCCCCTAAACCAAAGTAAATTTAAATATAAGAAAGTCCTTATTATTGTCTATCATGTACTAAATTGAAGTTAAATTAAAGTTAAATTGGATGTAAAAAAATCAAATATGAGATCCGGTACTGAATTGGACGCCAGAAGCAATAAATACTTAATTAAAGAAACGTTATGCTACATCGATTTGCTCCTATCGATTGTATAGCTTATATTAACGAATGAACCAAGATTTTAAGTAGATAAAGGTTAACTGTAGCTACGACTAGTCAGAACATACTTAGAATTGCTGAAATCACACCGCTTCAACTTTGAGCTTGTAAATATCTTATAAACTTTAGGTAATGTAGGTAATTAAATTATTGTTTCAACATGATGATCGGTTCCAGTCTCCACATTAATAGGTACTTCTTCATCTTCCTATGTCATCGCCAACTAAGGTAAACTGTTCAACACCGACCTTGAAAAACTCCATCGAAGTTACTTTGGCTAGGATTTCCCTCGAAGTTTGCAGTTTAGCCCTCCATCATCTATCATCTCATCTATTGTCACCTTGGAACATGCGGTCATAGCAGTACGGCTCCAGGATACGATTGGTACTCTATGCTCCAGGATATGGTAGGAACTCTCTGCTGCTGTACATCAACCTCGTACTATAGAACTGCTATACTGGAAACTGGGCACTGCAACTACTGCAACTACTGCAACTGCAACCTCCACCTAAATGGAACCCAATTACTTAGTAACTACTCAAATAAAAGGAACTTTAAACTGAATTAACGAAATTACCAAAAGAAAATTATGTAGGTACTCGAATGATCGGAACTTTCAACAATAATCTTGACCAAAATACTTAAAGAAATACTGATATGAATGGAACTTTCAAATTTATCTAACCTATAATTTTAATTAAATCTGAACTTACCAAGGGAGGTCACAAATTTGTTAAAATAAGGAAAAGGAACGAAAACACGATGATAAGCAGAGGCAGGTCACAGGCAATCTGGCAGGAAAACGTAGTAGTTGCCGCTGTTCAAATCTGTGCTTGCATCCCTAATATAGTTTGATTAATCTCCACCAGAAAGCTGCACCTAACGGAGGTCTGTGAGATGAAAGATGTAGAAATTAATGTATTCTATATTTTTGCCGCAAGACTAAAATACACATAAGTGCTGTTCACCAGCACACTTGCCACCTATAAGACGCAAGCTACACACTCATTTTCTTCTTCTATTAACTTTTGTATTCATCTCACCAGTGTAGTTGAAAAAAAGAACTGATTTGAACGGAAGTTAAACTGTTCACTGAGTATTTTTTGATACAATTTTTATTGGTAACGTATTTATTTACCCCTAAATGTGAGCGTGTGATTGAGCCCTTAGCTTATAACGATAAGGACATTCTTTCACGGTTCTCTCTTCAGTATGGCGTGAAATATTCTTCAAAGCACGATTATTTCTCATCTAGATTTTCCGTACTTAAACTGTGTCAAAGTCTGTCTGCGACGCTTCATATCCATACCTTGAACACATCACATGTATAGGAGGAATTTAAGGGTGGGCCCAAATCTTTTCGCCCATAAGGAACTTTGTCGACTGACTACGCAGTTGTGATTGCACTCAGTATATTCAAACTTTGCATGTTTGTACTTAAGCCATTTACAAAGGGAACTTTATGACCCTTTTTCAATTTTTTATTTTCGTTCGCCAAATATGGAGCTCTCAATTTTGAATTTTTCCAGAAGTGAAAAGTGCCACAGTTTTAATTATTTTTATTTAGGACTTGGTGGAGTTATGGGCTGTGTAAATATAAAGGTCAGCTTAGGCTCAAAAGTTAAAAAAACTGACTAGTTGTAGATAATTTTGAAATAATATATTATTTTTAATAGGGCTTTAGCGGCTGCATCGTATGATGTAGACTTATGTAGATTTTTCTGTGGGTAGGCGAGTGTATCATCTAAAGGTAATCATTAATAAAAACTATCACCAGTGCCATTCAACTACGCTATTATTAAAATTAAAAAATGTTGTTAAAGAAACACCCGCGCGTAACAATGGCATATCTGGTGTCGGGGGGTAAAGGGTCAGTGTGTTACTATCTGCGGGGGGGGGGGGGGGGGGGGTGAGGTTGTCTCGGTCGCGAATACACCCTCTACCTTGCGCGGACATCGTACCTGGGTCAGTGCGCCTCGACTTCCATCCCTTATAATGCCAGTGCAATAGTCTACGTTTCAAAGTTTGCTAATTAACAGAGATAACAGTGACAGTGTAAAAACCTTCAAGACTTCAAGTGATTATTGTGTTATTACTGATATTATATTTACGATGGGAAATTCAAGAAATCGGACAAAAAAAAGGAAATTAGGCAGAAATCTTCCAGGTCAAGTTATCAGGTAAGTAACCATGTGTTGGTCTTTAAAATTACTATAAGGTAGGTATTATACCTTCATACCCACAAAATCCTGTAGTAGTAGGCACGTAGGATATACTTAGTTACTGCGACCCGGGTTACTGCGATCTATGTTACTGTTAGGTAGTTTCTCGCTGGTGACATAATGTATCACAAACCTAGTATGGGATCAACTGAAAAACAGCCTCTGTATTTGCAGATAATTTGTAGTTTGCTTAGGACTTTTCACCTCGATAAGGGTGTTACTTCACTTTGACACCGAAATTGTGCGCGAATTTCTCACGCCAAAGGTAATAACAACAAAAATAGGTAACCTACCTGCATTCATGGACGCACAAATTGAGGTGGCTAGTAGGTCAATGGATACAAATACCTACCTACCACCCTGTGTACGACTGTTATCACTCCTGATTGTTCACTTTGATGTACAGGTACAGGAACAGGTGGCTCAGAAATGATAGAGAGGCGGACACTGAAGTTATTTCTGATCAGGCCTCACCTTCATCGCCATGCCCTATCCCACCTGAAGCTGCAGAACATAGTGTTCTCTCCTCGCTTGGTCTTGTTGAGATTGCTACCCCAAGTGAAAAAAGTACCGACACCTCTGCTGGGTCTCACGTCATATCTGGCGTCAAGGGTACACGGGGAAAGCGTGGTCCACAACAGTACGAAAATGATGGTGTGTATTTACAGGCAATAACTATATGGATATTTACTAGGTCTCAACAATAATAATGTACATAATATACAATGGTATTAGTAGTAGGTAGGTACTTCGGTAGTAGGTAATACGCACTAGCCCCCTGAAGAATTACCACCGTCCAGCCCTGCAGATACCTATAATACGAGTATACAGAATGTTTCCGGATGACGGGGCAAAAAAAATATGGCGGGTAAGTACACCCACATAGACCATTTTTGGCTAATACATGTGGGGTCGCAGGTCCTTCCTAACTGAGATACAGGGCCGGAACCAGTCAACTTGACGAATGGTTTTTTGCCCCTTTCTCGCTAACGACTTATAATAGCGAAAAAATAAGTGCAGGTTCGGTGCCATTTTTGAGGATGCCGCATCGAATGGTGGCATCGGTTTTTCAAAATACAGTTTCAAAATTGCGGATTCAAGATGGCAGCTATCATTTTTTTGTCCGATATCAGTGAAAATTGGTGGTTAGGGGTTTTCAGGCATGCTGAAAATGAATCTGAAAAAAGTTTTTGAAAATTCGAAAACTTTTGTTTTTCTGCCACTCTTATAATTTTATGAAACTCAATCGATTTTCATGAAATTTACAGTGTAGTAACTGATAGACGTACTTATTGAAAATCTGTAAAAAGTGTTCAAAAAATCACACGCGTTTCAAAATGGCGGCGTCCTTGTATTTGTTTAATGGCTCCGATCTGCATGAAATTTATAGCACAGTAATTGATAGACGTACTTATGTAAAATCCGTAAACAGTTTTCAAAAAGTTTCACGCGTTTCAAAATGGCGGCGTCCTAAAATTTCCCTAAAGTTGTCATAGACTCATCAGATTTGCATGAAATTTGACGACAATTATTATTAATTTCTGATTATTTTATGATTAAACACATTGCTGGACATTCTCGAACAACATTTTGTAACAGACCCAACTTTCTGATTAATTTGATTATTTCACGTTACCCAGGTACCCAGGTACCAGTGTGGTACCAGGTACCCACCTTATTGCCTGCCCTAACTTTGTTTCTGTGAATTTTTAAATAATTATTTCAGATTATTGTTTTTATCTCAGTTAGGAAGGACCTGCGACCCCACATGTATTAGCCAAAAATGGTCTATGTGAGTGTACCTACCCACCATATTTTTTTTGCCCCGTCATGCGGAAACATCCTGTATACCTCCTTCACAGCTTACACTCGCGAACATGTCTCTTTCATTACTGCACTGACATAATATTTACTTATTAATTGCTTTCTTTTCAGGTTTTATAACAACTTTATCCTGCCGGAACTGACAGTGGTTTGAAAAACAAGAAGCAAAAACCAAAAATTCTCGGCGAGCCACTATACCTACCGGGTCCCAAGCCCCAAGGGCGTATAGGGAAAACGATGCTGTCTCCTTCAACAAATGTGCCAATGTGACTGTATTAAAATTACATATATACCTACAATAGAAATTATACTGTAATTTGTGTTGTTTTAAAGTTATTCATCGGGGGGCGGGGGGGGGGGGGGGGGGGGGGCGTCAGCCGTAGAGACCACTGCTGGAAAAATACTGTAACTGACCCCACCTCCACTGACTACATACCTTCCTCTTTGTATTACCTAGATCACCTAAGTAAGTACCAGCTCCCCACACATCGTGTCAGTAGTGTCAGTAGCACGGTGGGAACCTACAGTTTTGGGTGGGATCCAAACCACCACAGCCTCGATATAGGTACCTACCTACATTTCACTTGACATTCTGAAAATATCAGAGGTGACAGGAAAATATTTTGGTGCGCGATCGGGATGGAACCAGTCATCATCACATCACCCAAAGTAGTTGACAGTTGTAAATGACCCGGCTGGTGGCCGGGGACAATAGTGACATTGGAAGGATAGCTATTTACAAGTTCTGAGACTCTGGAGACCGGTGCACCATGCACCCCTGCCGGCCTGCCTGCGAGCGGCTCAACGTTCAGAGTCAAAACCCACCAAGTACACCGTTTTGCTCTGACGTCATTTTTGATGCCCACCCTTAAAGGTGGTCTGAGAGTCAGGGAGCGGCGGGGAAACTACCCTCTCCAGGTATACTTCTTCCCCTCACTTTGAAAGCAAGGCCATGGTAGCGCGCCAGAACCAGTTATCTTACAGAGCCTAGGGCAGTGTGTCTTAGCATACCCACTGTAACAAAACATGTTATGTTACAAGTCAACACAGTTTTGGGATCTTGTCAGATACGTCCTTATAGCCCGTGGAGAGGCAGGGGATGTAACGCAGAATCCTACTCCAAGTTAGTATTAAAAGGGCTTATGCCCCCTTTATATTGGGTATATTACAGAACCTGCATCAACCCCCAGCCCCAGCTCCAGTGGGCTGACCAATGGGAGAGCAGGTACAAGTGCGGTGGCACCTGGTGGGGGTAGGCTGCTGGTTTTGTGACTGCTTTAAATTCCGTCTACTATAACTAATTCCTCTCGGGAGTGCTCCCCATGGCTATACAACACACACCAGGGATTGAGCTGAATAAATTCTCTAAGGGAGTGATGATGGCCATACTTTCGAAAAACTGCAGAGGGATTGGTTTGTGATATCACCACAAGAACTGTGGATGCTGGGGATGGTAGCTTATTTATTGATTAGTGGGAAGTGCCAAGAAAGTCGAAGCCCCACCCCCTGCTCTCAACAACAGTATGGGTGGCGGGGGGTAGGTGACGTCATGCGCAGATTGGATCTCCATCCAAGACGCCCGGTTCTCCTTCCGTTCCCTCGCAGTTCTCCGCTAGCTCTCGCTCAAGTCAGACGGGTTGCTCCGGCTGAATTGCAACATTCCCACCTTAGTATCCCTTAAAGTTCCTATAGTGTTTTTCTCCCATAAAGTTTTTGGTTACTTTTTCGGGAAAATAAATTTTTTTAACTTTATTTGTAGCCTGTAAAGTGTCGTTTTAAGTACTTTTCAATCGTAGTTTTTAATAATTGTGAGATAACAACTTGTGCTGCTAACCAGTGTTGGGTAAGTCCTGTTTCCACAGATAATCATACCCTCCTCTGTTCCCTACCAACCAGATAAAGTTATTAGGTAGATTTCGAAGAAAAATCTACCTATTGTAGTCGTACCAGTAGTCTCACTTTTGAAAAATTTCTTCACAGTTATTCTTTTTATGACCCCTGGATCCCAAAACCACCATCAGTTCAAAAGTTTATATATATATATATATATCTATATATATATATATCTATCATTTTCACTTCCTTGTGAACACGCTAGCAGCCGTATTTTTGAAAAATAATTGGTTTTGACTATTTAATAAAATATAAGGGACTAAAATCTCGGTCGAGTTCGTTAATGGGGGAAATCAGACCAAGGGGGGGGAAATGGGGGGACTTTTTCTAAATCTGGCTTTTTGGCCATAACTCCCTTAATATTGCAACTAATGAAACGTAGTTTTCTCTGAGGGTCGTCTTACAGTACTGCCTACAACTTTTCTTAGTAACGTAGTTTGATCCCACCCTTAATGGTTGAATAGGGGTGGAAAAAGAGGGTTTTGCGCACAAAAAAAATCATAACTTGTGTCCTAGGGGTGTTATCGAGTTCTTTTGTTTTGTAATGTATTTGCCTCAATATTACCTACAACTTTTGTCTGAAAAAGTTTTTCGTCCGACGCACCGTTTAGGCAGGGGGTGGGGGGTTGAATTTTCAAAACGTCATAACTCACTTAATTGGTGAGATATTGAGTTTTATCTTTTTGCTATGAGTTTCTATTAATAATATCTACAACTTTTGTCTGAAAAAGTTTTTTGTAAAATCACTTTCATTTTCTTGTTAAGGGGGGGGGGGGGTGAAATTTCAAAACTCAATTCCTCCGTTTGTTATTGTGTTATCGAGTTCTTTTGTTTTGTAATGCATTTGCCTCAACATTACCTACAACTTTTGTCTGAACAAGTTTTTCGTCCGACGCACCGTTTAGGCAGGGGGTGGGGGGGTTGAATTTTCAAAACGTCATAACTCATTTATTTGGTGAGATATTGAGTTTATTCTTTTTGCTATGAGTTTCTATTAATAATATCTACAACTTTTGTCTGAAAAAGTTTTTTGTAAAATCACTTTCATTTTCTTGTTAAGGGGGGGGGGGGGGGGTGAAATTTCAAAACTCAATTCCTCCGTTTGTTATTGTAGATAATGCAATTGGATCAACTGAAAATCTTCTTATCCGTCTTTCTAAATGATTTTAGACTGCTTTTAGTTGATGGAAGTAATCTTCGAAATCTACCTACGCCTTTCGGGGCTGCCAAAAGGGATTTTTTTTTTTTTTTTTTTTTTTTTTTTTTTTTTTAAATTCTTCTAGATCACTTGATGATTTTAGAGCGGGAGGTTCTGTGTTAAGTAATGTATCTTCCTGATAAAGTAGCCGAAAACTTTAATTTGGCGTTAAAAGTCCACTAGCTAACGTTACGATAAGGCCGCTATCGGCAGGATGGTGAAAGCCACCAATTTTTCTTTTCGGGGGAATAACGCTATAGTGAACTTTTAGGGGACACTATAGTAGACTTAAGTAACTGGGGAATTCTACTCTTACTGTATTGCCCGCGCGATCCCTTGCTGTCTTCCGTGTAATTGGCATCCCTACTATAAATATAAACTCATTTTCTGCATGTACTTTAAATATAAGTTTTAAATAAAATAAAATTCCGATCAAAGTGGCAATTCTGTCACTAAGCGCCACTAGTTTTGCGTGATTGCGTCGGAAAAGGTCCATTAAATATCAATCCAGTGACGTCACAACATGCCCTGAAAACTGGTAAATATATATCCAAGTGAATTATAATGTTCTGGGTCCGAATCCCTGTTGCAGCAATTTTCCGTTGGTAGCATGGATGTCACACCAAATATTCATTTGGCTTCGGCCGACAATCAGTTTGTTAAATTAACATCTGTGCCTTCGGGCCAAGGGCATGTCTGTAAGCAGCAGAACGAGTGGGCCCTTATTTTAGAGAATATACATCGTTATACTCGAATAAACTGTGGTTATTATTTGTTTCAGAAAGACACATTGACTGAAAAAATCGTACTCCATGAGCATTAACCTAGCTTCTCACCCGAACCGGTAAGTTGGTGTTTAAAATTAAATGGAAAAGGTGAAGGTTCTTTGTCTTCGCCTCAAACCACATTTTTTGGGTGCCTTTTGCAATGAAAATCTCAAAATCGAAATTTTGCACGATGGCATTAGTTTCTTGTACCTACCTTTGAAATAGTCGTAATAGAAACAGAGTAGATCTATTTATTTCGTTATAGAAAGGTGTATTGTGTATAAGTGTCAATGGACGTTAGCGTTCGTTATAGAGAGGGACCATTGTAGTTGATTTTATAACCCGAATAACTTTATAAATAATCATTAACCATGTTCCCCCTATCTAACACAGCTTTCTTTATTTCCAAATACTCCAGTGCATTCAGCAGGTGTATTCCCTTTCTCGAACGCCAGAAAACCCACCCAAGTAACACCTTCAAAATTTATTGTAAGAAGAACTGTTCTCCATATATTACATCATGGCGTGCCTTATCTTCTTACAATAAATGTTGAAGGTGTTACTTGGGTGGGTTTTCTGGCGTACGAGAAAGGGAATACCACCTTCACGAGCCCACCCTTATTACAGCTAAGCAGTTAATGATATTGTGTTTGCTACCCTCTCCCCCCGTATTGACCTGGCAGCCAAACTGTCCAAGACTCCTCCTCCGCCTCCCCCTCCTGACAGTTAATTGTTAGACTCCAGTTAAATTCCAATAATTGTTTCATGTAAAAACCGAATTTAACCGAGGTTTATCTGGTAACTGGGCATGGTGGGATGCATCGTAAAACCAAACATAATTCGCTGTTTGTTAACGTTTTTCCTCCACACTTTATGAGGAAACTATTGGATATTTAAATGTTCTGAAATATAATGTATCTTTGTAACAGCCCAAATTAACAGGCTATGTTGTAATCTAACGATCGAGTGATTTTTGTGAACAAAAAATGTGTCCGAAATTAACCGATCGTAAAGTCACAACATAGCCTGTTAATTTCGGCCGTTAAAAAGTCATATTATTTTCAGAGCATTTAAATATCCAATAGTATCCTCATAAAATGTGCAGAAAAAATGTTTAAAAAACACGACTGTGGGTGCGTCCCACCATGCCCAGTTAAAATTAAACTGGAGATTCACCATGTTAAATTTAACTTAAATGTTAAATTTAACATGGTAAACATAGGACAAAATCTCCAGTTTAATTTTAACTGGGCATGGTGGGACGCACCCTAAGTAGACCGCCTTAACCGGGCATGGTAGAACGCAGCCTGATAGAGTCAACGTAAATGTTTCAGATACAAAATGGCCACTGACATGGACAGCGTGCTGTTAAAGATCCAGTACCTGGATGTCAGCGTCAACAGAGAGAATTCGGATGATTTACGATCCATCCTCTCTCAGTTGACGATAAAGGTCATCAATCGGGGGAAAATCTACAAATACAGATGGACGTTTTCCTGGAAATTGCTATTAAAATACGAAGGCCGCAGCTCCCTGCCAGCTGCGACAGTCGTTTTACGGCATTTCCTGGAACGGTCGGCGCAATTTTACGCATACGGTGGTGACACAATTAAAAAGTTGGTTATCTTTGTAAGTATTCGCTGGACTTCATAAATTATGTTGGGTGGGAACCCCGCATTCGATTCCCAGGCAGTGATTTTTTTTTTTTTTTTTTTTTTTTTGCCTAGGTGTAATTGCAACACCGCCCTTGGCTGTGGCAGCTCTAAAAGCTAAACATAGTGTGCTATTGTAATGTGAAACAAATTACCTACTGACAGTACGACACTATGTTAAGGGGCCCGCTATATCTGACGATGCATTTTTTGCCGCCCATAAGATTAACATTGTTAGCGGCGATTCATTTTCAAGGTTTACCCTTGGTTGGAAAGACACAATATTTTGCCTGTACCTAGCCCTAACAATGTTCTAGGTCGTGTTCGAAGCAGATTTCCCATTTTTTTTTTACTGGTTTTCGAGATACAGCACTTTTTTTGAGGTATGCGATGCTAGCATTTGCAAAACAGTTGCAATAAAAGAAACCAGTGAGAAATTGGGAAATCTGCTAGAACGTTGTTAGGGCTAGGTACAGGCAAAATTTTGTGTCTTTCCAACCAAGGGTAAACCTTGAAAATGAATCGCCGCTCGCAATGTTAATCTTTTGGGCGGCAAAAAATGCATCGTCAGGTATAGCGTCCTCTTAAGCTTTCACGGCAGAAAAAAAAAATACTTTCGAACGAGAGAAATTGTGTTGCAATTACCGGTCTATATAGGTATCTAGAGAAACCAGCAGTTCGGACATTGTATGGAATAAATAAATCTTTGCGTATGTGCATGTGTTTTTAAGATGAAATGATAATATATTATGTGAAGTTTGTTTATGTTGACCTCAACAAAAACTAAACATTTTTTCTGATATTGTAGCTCTTGTAAGATGACATGGCTGTTGTTTATATGTATATGTTCACCTGGACCAAAACAAAGCACTTTTTCTCATATTGTCATCGAAACTAACCTCCTTATTAAAATAAAAACAGTGTACTTACTTAGGGTGAGTCCCACCATGCCCAGTTAAAATTAAACTGGAGATTTACCATGTTAAATTTAACTTTTGAGTTAAATTTAACATGGTAAATCTCCAGTTTAATTTTGACTGGGCATGGTGGGACGCACCCTAAGTAGGTTATTTTCGATGATAAAATGAGAAAAAGTGTTTGTTCTGCTCCAGGTGAACGTAAATAAACATATCAGTCGACCCATGTCATCTTAAGATCGTACAGTAAGCAAAAATTCATTTAAATGTCGATGAATGTTTGGTTACGTCACGTTCTTAAAAGAACTGTCTAAGGATTTAAAATGTTTTAATTCCAGTAAGGAGGCTATAGTTCCCATATCATCTTAAAAAGTCATGTTGTATTTCGAAGCAGTACGAAATATCGTAAGAAGCTTACGGTAGTATATATATATATTTTTTTTTTATTATTAACGCGTGACGTTCAGAGAACATATGCGCCGATGGGTTGGTTTGTTAGATTTTTTTGGCCGAAGCCACGAAGTGGCTGAAGCCGAATATGAGTGGGCCGAAGCCAGTTTAGGAGTGGGCCGAAGCCAATACATCCATGTCGGAAGCGGAAAATTTTTCCGTTCCGCCGGGATTCGAACCCGGACCTCTCAGGGCACAAAGCGGACCCCTTGACCACTCGGCCACTGAGAGGCACTTACGGTAGTATAGTAGTTGGTCTTATGGTGAATTAGAGAATATTTATCCCCATTTCTACGTATGGTATAGTGGAAACACCTTCACACGACTCAGGTCCTGGGTTCGAATCCCGGTAGCAGCAATTTTGTGTTGGTAGCATGAATGTCACGCCAAATATTCATTTGGTTTCGGCCAACAGTCAGTTTGCTTAAATTTAAACATCTGTGCCTTTGGGGAAAGGGTATGGGCTGTAACCACCAGTAGCTGCGTGGGCCCTTAACTTTATTATATAATAACACTGGTTTTTGGTTTTAGTATATGGAGCAGCTGCTGCGGCGACCCCACACCCCGAACTACCAAGACCCAACTAGGAATCATCCCCGCGTTGTTTGCGACTTCCTGCTCAACAACCGCCACCATGTGCTAGACATCGCGTACTCCCTTACTAGGAACTATGAAGGAGATGTGGGAATCCTAGGGCTTCTGTTCCTATTAATAGGTAAGTCTTTTTCCTTTAAGGGGTCATCCCCAGGGTCATATTTGTTTACGTTCACCCAAAACCAAAGCAACCATAACAAAGCACTTTTTCTCTTTTTTTTTTTTTTTTTTTTTTTTTTTTTTATATATATATATGCGCAAGACCCGGAGGGGTATCCGCGCAATTGAGCGGTGAGGTATAAAGAGGAAAAAAAGGGGGGGGGGGCTATATTTGAGACATGAGCCCCGCGGCACCCAGGAAGGCCACCAGGGCAGAAACGGTCCCGGCATCATCCCCCAGCACCGCACTCAGGGTGGATCCGAGCCCACACTGAGTGCGCAGCTGGAGGAACGCCGGGCATTCAAGGACTGCATGCTCTACAGTGAGGAGGCATGGACAATTGGGGCAGGTGGGGGCCGTCTCCTTGGCCATGAGGTACCCGTGGGTGAGGCGGGTATGGCCAATACGTAGTCGAGCTACCACCACTTCTTCCATACGGCTGGGTCGGTAGGCCGACAGCCAGTCACCAATCTTGGGTTTCACCCTCCGCAATTTATTACGAGTATTTTCAGGGGAAGCCCAAAGATTTTGCCACGTTTGCAGGCAAGCACGCTTGATAGCGGCCTTTAGGTCGTAGGCAGTGAGAGCAGATGAGGGGGGGCCAATGAGTAATGCAGCTTCCAAAGCTGCCTCATCAGCGGCCTCATTTCCAGCGAGCCCCGTATGCGAGGGCACCCACAGGAAATGAACCCGCTGCGAAAGCGGAAGGGTAGAAATTGAATGGCGAATAGATGTAAGAAGGGGGTGTCGGGGATAAATCTGCGATAAGGCGGTAATGGCACTTAGGCTGTCTGTCACAATTAGTGCTTTGGGGACACGCAGGTGAAGAATATGTAGCAGACAGTAATGAATGGCAATGCGGTGTTCTCGGTGAGGTGGGAGGATTAGGTAGGTGTTGACTCGTCAAGCGTGCATGATTAACTCCCTATATTGATATACTTCTCAGCACTAGCTGAGTATAGGTCCAGCCTAGGTGCCGTACCACCACACCTACCCTCTAAAGAAAAGATTAATATTCAAATAAAAATAAAATCATTACGCACAATCCGATAAACAAAAGCGAAAGTAAGCATCAATTTAAACTAAATTAAATTAAACTATTAAAATTCTATCCTGGTGGACAACCACCAGTTTGTTCCTTATATCTAAAGTACAATTAGGGGTATCAACATCTACCTCTACAAAGGGACCTTCAAAGAGGTGCTCCAATTTACTAATACTTCCTTCCCTTCGTAGCAAAACTTTACATCCAGGTAACAGAGCTTTCGGTTTCCTGCTAGGATCCTCACGGATTTTCCTATTTTGTTTGGAAGCGCATAACCGATCACGAGCCATGGAATGGCTGTGTTGCAAGCGAAACTTCAACTCTTTACAGTAGTCATCAAGATTATAGACCGGGTCCACACGTTTGACATCAAAGCCAAGATTACTCGGCAATTTACATAAAGAACCAAAGACCAATTCAAAAGGGGAAAAGTTTGTTTCAGAATGAACTGCTGTGTTATACGAAAAAACGTAAAAACGGATCCATGAATCCCAGGTGTTAGTACTTTGACAGAAAGCTCGCAAATAATTGCCTAAAACTTTGTGAGAATTTTCAAGAGCTCCTATCGACTCATGATGATAAGCAGTAGAATGTAGCTTTGTAATGTGAAGCAAGGTACAAACACTGGATAACACGTGATTTATAAATTCAGTTCCTAGGTCCGGGAGGCCGAACCTCAAGAAAAATTCTTCGACCAGGACTCGACTAACGGTTTTAGCTTCTTTATTCGGTATGGGGAAAGCTTCCATGTATTTTGTGAGTTCGCATTGTATGGTCAAAATATATCTGTTACCATTCTCAGTTTCTGGTAAAATACCAACTAAATCTAAAAATAATTTTCCAAATGGTCTACTTGCGGTAGACGTAATTTCCATTGGCACTTTCGGCATTATAGCATGCTTTGTCTTACGGCATGTCATACAATCATTTACAAGTTTCACAATATCCCGTTTCATATTAGGCCAATAATATCGTAACTTAATAGTTCGTAACATTCGATTAATACCTGCATGGCCTCCAGAGGGCAAAAAATGTGATTCATGCAGTAACATTTCTCTATGTCGTTCATTGTCTATCCTCATAGCGTTAGTAAGGATCATCATTTTCATATCCTTTATATCGTTAGGTACCATTTCCGCTTCTGACATGGATGTATTGGCTTCGGCCCTCTACTAAACTGGCTTCGGCCCACTCATATTCGGCTTTGGCCACTTCATCTTCGGCTTCGGCCAAAAACATCTAATAAACCAACTCATCGGCGCATATGTTCTGAACGTCACGCGTTAAAAAAATAAAGGGTCGACAATGGTCGAACTTGACTTTCTCGCAATTTTCACGCCAGCGGTATCGAAAATTTTGATTTTTTTTTTACGTAATTTATTTTTTTTGGGACCAAAATTTTAACTTTTTCTAAAAAATATTTTGCCATACACTGGACAATAATTTTAGGCACCTACTCACCGGATTTCAAACATATCCGTCAAATGGTGAAGTGTCGTTCGACGCGCAAAGTCCGTTTTCCTATTTTCCATGTCACGGCCTTAATTTTCAAGTAATTGAAAATCTATTGAAAGTGACCTTGAAGCATCTGTCTGAGACCATTTTCAGAAATTTTCAAGAAAATCAGTTGATTAGGGTTGTTGCAAATCCGTCTTAACCAATCAAAAACGTGATTTCCATTTATGGAAAATTTTCCTACGATAATGCCAATATTGGCCATAATTATTATGTTGGATGATTTTCGTTAGGTAAAACATCAAACTAGGTTAAAGTACACCTTGCTACCAATTTTTATTGAAATCGATCGAATAGTGCTACCGGAGTGACGACCAACGCGTTTTGGCCAAAACTGGGCCAAGTTATTGGCCCACCACCAAATGATTGTAAAAGACCCAAAAGCATCTATTCAAAAACACTTTCGCAAATTTTCAAGGTTCTTACTTGATATATGTAGCCTCCAGCCCTTCTTAACCGTCAAAAAACACGATTTGTTGCCTTTTTTTGACCATAGCAGACGCAATTTTTGAGTTATCGAAATTTATCAAAAAATTTCTCCAGGTATTTACATTAGGTCCACGATCAGTTCTTGTAAGAACAAATATTTAAAGTAAATGCTTCTGATTAAATCGAAAGGAGGCTTATTCTTGACATCTGAAGGGTTTCTTAACTGTTAGTTATTACATTCTCGCCCGTATGTAATACATGGGCTGAGAAAGTTATGTCTTCGTGCAAAATTCGATTTTGAGATTTTGGGTTTCCCATGATCCTGGTTTTTAAAAAATGTCCGCCCGACGTACGTACGTACGTACGTACGTACGTACGTCACTCTGTCGCGCAACTGGACGTCACGCCGTTCGTCCGATTTTGCTCAAATTCGGTATGTAGGTACATAATGTAAATATCTGAACCTGTTTTTTGATAAATTTTGATAACTCAAAAATTGCGCCTGCTATGGTCAAAAAAAGGCAAAAAATCGTGTTTTTTGACAGTTAAGAAGGGCTGGAAGCTACGTATATCAAGTTGGAACCTTGGAAATTTGCGAAAGTGTTTTTGAATAGATGCTTTTACAATCATTTGGAGGTGGGCCAATAACTTGGCCCAGTTTTGGCCAAAACGCGTTGGTCGTCACTCCGGTAGCACTATTCGATCGATTTCAATAAAAATTGGTAGCAAGGTGTACTTTAACCTAGTTTGATGTTTTACCGAACGAAAATTATCCAACTTAATAATTATGGCCAATATTGGCATTATCGTAGGAAAATTTTCCATAAATGGAAATCACGTTTTTGATTTTCTTGAAAATTGGTGAAAATGGTCTCAGACAGATGCTTCAAGGTCACTTTCAATAGATTTTCAATTACTTGAAAATTAAGGCCGTGACATGGAAAATAGAAAAACGTACTTTGCGCGTCGAACGACACTTCACCATTTGACGGATATGTTTGAAATCCGGTGAGTAGGTGCCTAAAATTATTGTTCAGTGTATGGCAAAATATGTTTTAGAAAAAGTTAAAATTTTGGTCCAAAAAAAAAATAAATTACGTAAAAAAAAATCAAAATTTCCGATACCGCTGGCGTAAAAATTGCGAGAAAGTCAAGTGCGACCATTGTTGGACCCTTTATTTTTTTTCTGCCTGGAGTGTAATGTGTATTGTTATGAAACTGGTTAACTGATTTCGGATTTAACTGTCATTTTTTCACTGCAAAAAGCAGGGATCGCTCAATCCTTATTAGGTTACCTGTGCTCTGCAAATAACAAACTTACCAATTTCAGTGCAAAAAAATATCCCAACGGTTTTAAACATGGAAACGATAACGACCTTGTAAACAAACATAAGTTTACGGATGCTGACTGCTGTTGTTTATGTTGCTTACAGGAGAATAACGGGGGTTACAAGAGGAGAGCAGAGAGACCTTCGAGGGAGTGATTCTAACCAGATAGTGGACTTCCAGTTCTTCGCTTCGTGGGACCGTTACGGTAGGATTGTAGACGTAGCAATTCTTTCCTTTTACCTACAGAGAATACACAACATATACGTGTAGCAGTCTCTCTCTGTAGCGACCGATAAGGGACCATGTAAATTTTCTCGCTATGAGAGGTTCAAAATGAGTCAGGGGTTCAAAATGAGTCAGGGGTTTTCATGCAACCCATTTAGCGTGTGACAACTGTGTAAAAACTGATCATGCAAAAATAATAAAACTACCGATTATAGCTTCCACTGGAGTGGTGAGATTGATATCATCAGTTAACTTGGACATTAACCGCAGGTTAATGAGTGTGTTGTGTATTTTCTGCGGAACTCCATTGCGTGAGATGGTTTGGCTGCGCGTATACAAATCACATAAAATCTAATTACGATACTTAATAAGTTATAGAAATAATAATAACAGTTTTGCTCTGTGCCACAACTAAAAAGAAAATCATGATCCTGCTTATCGTGATAGATTATCTAAATACTGCTGATAAATGGTAGGAATGTAGGTACTGTTGCTTGCATCCGTCCCCTCTACATCTGTCGTTTGTTTGTTGGTACACCAAGTGAATATTTTGGATAGGTAATGCGATGTGTAATACTGACTAGATTCTGTTTGGGGGGAAAATAGTCAATGCGTATACCTACAGAACCTAGTGGAGAAGGGGTGAGGGGACAAGTTTATTAACGAGATCATCAAATCATTGCGGTAGTCATGTAGCCTTGTGCTGTGCTACGGGGTGTGCTGTTTTTTTTTTTTTTAATCAACAATAATGGATTTGAAAATTTGATTTTTATCAAGTGAATCATCAATAATTGAGAATGAAGTAGTAATAGGGGGTGGGGTGGGGGGATGCCCAGGAACTGGACCATTTCGAAAACTAACCGTTGTGCTCAGCTGGCAGCACTACCAAACACCAGCTCCCCCGCCATCGTGTAACCGATGGGGACCTACAGTTTTGGTGGGGTTTCGAACAACCACAGTCCCTATTTACATTTCATTTGACATGCTGAAGTATCAGAGGTGAATGCCGATCAGAAATACTTTTTGGTAGGATCGGGATCGAACCGGTGGTGTGACCCGGCTCAAACTCGGCTATCGAGGCTGGTATAAGTAAAATGTTTATTGAGACTGACGTTGCATGTAAATTGTATTTGACGCATGAGTTGCTGTTATAGGGACGCTTGTCCTGTCTTAGTGGGTGATGCGTCAGTAGTTGTAGTAGTAGCGTTCATTTGTTTGTTTTTTTAGGAAATATTTAGGGTTGATCCCTTTAAGATCCGTTGTAGGGTTCGTCGTTGACTATAGCATTGTTCCGAGTCTTCTCAGCTTGTAGTTGCGGTCATCTTTGATTCGCTTCTGGTTAAAACTAAATGTACAATATCTTACCCCATATGGGGCCAGGAGTATCGAAGCTTGATGCCTTCAACATCCAATTAATACCAGCGTGACCTCCGCTAGTCAAAAAATGAGCGTCACGTAAAACCACATTGTTATTCTCGTAGCAGACGCATTCAATAAAACTTTACAGCTATTCATTTTTCCTTCCGGACTATTTTGCTAGAAATGTGTTGTCTTGCGTTTGCGCAGTTCATCAGCCATAATAACAATCTCCTTATTGTTAGATCTACACAAAGTGGGGCCAAAGTCCCCTCTGATATTTACATGGAAACATTTCGGAGATAATTTATTGCCCCACACTGTGTGCTGCTAACAGCACCCTGACAGGACTGGCGGCTTCACACCAAGCTACACTCGTCATTATCATATGAGTCGCCTTTTAACCTCGGGAACTGGAATGGCAGAGTTCGGATTCCTCTATAAAGAAACGAATCTTTGGATTACCTACAGGCACCCGTAAAATATCCACGACTTTGGGGTGATCAGTCTCATTTCTCAACAGCATCAGCACCAGTGTCACCCAGAATTGTTGACTGGTAGGTATCCTCCTTAATCGATTCAGATGCTACGCAGTATAGACAACCATGCACATTCCTATCGGTAGTCACCTCCCCCTCTCGATCACCCTCTGTGCAACCATTTGAAATATCGACCCCCGTATAGTGCACATTGCGCCCATCTCCCTTCCTTCACTATACTTACCTTCTTATCCTTGCTCTTTATTTCCCCCGCATTGTCACCCCCAACTGCTCTGCAAGGCTTTCTTATAAGAAAACCCGTTTATCTGTACCACCCCAGTTATCGTATTAAAATGTCCCACCTGAGGTAACTTACCATACCTCGAAGCAGTGCACTGAATGTGCTCTTCCAGCCCACGTTATACTCGTCAGTCCTCGGACGCATAGCTGCGATAGGATAGGATAGCGATGGTCGCTAGCACTCGATATGTTTCCTTTTTTTTGCATGTAGGCTGTAAGGCCAGTTGCGAATTGCCACCCGTTTTCCGTCTGGATCCCCAATTTACTGTTGCAAATCTTTCTTTTTCGTATTTCCTTTTACGGTCGCCATTTTTGCCGCAGTCTCGTCAGCGTACTGTACCATAATCCTACTCAGTGCGTCAGCAGGGCCTCGGCCTTGTGTTTCCCTACGGAACTATTTTAATTACAAAACATGTGAATAAACATATAAAATTCATCGAAATGTATTTCCAAAAAGGTTATATTATCTTGGGGTTGTTATTCTTTCTTAACCAGTACGTCACAAAATGACTATACGCTCTTCTTTTCATACTCACTAAAAATTTCCTCCTCTTGGTTTTCTTCTTTCAAATCTCTTCCAGCATCGTCAACAGCAGGTGCTTCTCTTTTCGGCACAAACGTCCCCACCACATCCATAAATTTAATGCATTCACCTTTCTTTTTGGAGCACTCCACATAGCTAAAAGTCGCACAGACTTCTCCCGACTGATTTTTTGAATGGACAGGAGCATTTTGTGGCTTTATCTTCTTCAGGGCTGCGGCGTCCCAGCGACCGGTGACTTGCTCACTCAGGCACACGGTGACGAGATCTCATTGCCAGTCCTCGCACATAGACCTGCCCACAACGTAACGAGGTAGCAATGATCGTGAGCGATTGAATTTCCCGCCCAATCCGTCCATTTCCGTCCGTCTGCACGCAAGTTACTGTTGCATATTTCGCTTTCTCTCGTGCCCATCTGTTGTGTTCACCATGTTTGTGGAATATGTGACCACACCTAGTTACTGTCAACACACGCTCGTCAGTAAAAATATCTTAGCATCCTGTTTATACGTCAGATTCATTCTTCACCGTTCGTCCATTAGCCCGTCCTCATCCCCTTCACTCTGCATAACGTCGTGTTACTGTCCACTGTAGTAAGTTCGTTAAGTAACAAGAAACAAATGGTATATGGCTTATTTCGAGCCTCCCCCCCCCCCCAGGGGGGGGGGGGCAATTTTGAGTGACTTTTAAAGTGCGGCTTATGGGGTCTCAAACTGTTCGGGCGAACGTTGTGAAGCAAGTTTTTGTATCAAAAAGTTTTTCTGAACGTATCCAAGCACCCCACCCCCTAAGGGGGGTAGATTTGAGTGGTTTGCGAAATATGGGTTGTAGGGGCTCAAAATGATCGGGAGATCGTTCTGAGGCAATTTATATGGTCAAAATGATTTTTCGCCGCACCCCCCCCCCCCCCTATGGGGGGAGTTTTGGATACTTTCCAAAGTACATTGTATGGGGTATCAAAATGCTCAGGGAAACGTTCTGAGACAATTTATTTTGTCGAAACGTTTTTCCGAGCTTCCCCATCCACCCCACCTCCTTTTAGGGGGTAGTTTTGTGTGGTTGCCGAAGTATGTCGTGTGGGGTCTCTAAGTACTCGGGGGAACATTCTGGGACCATTCGTTTCGTCAAAAAGTTTTTCCGTCTTTAATCATTTAACCAAGGGTTTATTTCTAGGAATCACGCAAATAAGCAGGTAAAGTTTTGTCCGACCGTGTCGTACCGCTTGTTTCCCCTGGACCTACCTACATAGGTATCTGGCAACTAGAGGTGCGAGCTGCTACCCAAATTCTAGCTACTACATCGCTTTTCTGAGAGAACTTTTTGTCACAAATAAAGCAAGAGAACCGCTTATTTTCGCCAGTATGGATTCGTACATGCTTCTGGAGATTCCGGCTTTCTAATAAATTTTTTATCGCATAACAAAAAGTCAAACGGCTTCTTCCCAGTATGAATGAGTGAATGTCTATCAAGACTTCCACTAGTTCTGAAGTCCTTTTCACACTCGTGCTCCTTCAGGTTCCCTTTCAATACAATTTTTTTTCCACATTCGGAGCACTCGAATGGCTTATCACCGATATGTTTGCGAATGTGTCGTTCTAATATCACTTTTCTGCGAGAACTTCTTGTCACAAATAAAGCAAGAGAACCGCTTATTTTCGCCACTATGGATTCGTACATACTTCTTGAGATTCCCATTTTCGGTAAATTTCTTATCGCATAACAAACAGACGAACGGCTTCTCCCCGCTGTGTGTCCAGGCGTGTCTATTATTTAGACTTCCAAGTTTTGTGAAAGTTTTGCCGCAGATTAACCCTTTACTGCATGAGTTCTTATAATTGGTGAAAAATTGCTACTGGGTTGCTTATGGGCTCTAGGTAGTCCAAAAATTCTTCACTTACCCATTGAGCTTAAAAATTAACCACCTAAGGTAGTTCCATATGTGCATAGCCGGAAACTATTGAGGAGGTAATGGTCTGAGTTGGTAAAGTGCTTGTACACTTCTTCGAGGCCTGCCTCAGTAAGTTCAGAAGGTGATTTGATTGAAATCTTCAATTGTAGTACTTTCAGTCTCACCAACTCTGCGTCTGTTGAATATGGTCAGTGCGCCCAGCGCCAATTTTGCAGTTTCCACCCAGTGACATTTCGACCACTTCTTCATGCCCATAATGTTTTTTAGGTCTTCGTTTATGCCATCGATTACTTCACAGACATCACGTGACTGAGGCAATTTCATACTTTTGTTGAAGCTTTTGGTTTTTATTGTCAGTTCTGCCAACGGGATGATCTTGTATTCATTTCGTATTACATCATCGAACATCTTATATCTCTTGGACTCCTCGTGACGTCCATTCTTATTACAGTCATGGACCAGAAATGTGGTGTAGTCATAATATATGACCCGGCAGTACCTCTCTGCCGATGACAGTGCTTCAAATGTCGCCCCGTTTTTAGTTACTTTGTAACGTGCCATCTTTTTGATCATTTCAACAAACATGTCCGCATACCCTGGTGATAAGAAATACTTTAGTTCTTTTGTTTCTCCCTGTGTCTTTATTAACATGTCAGATATGAGGCCTAGGTCTCGCAGTTTTTGTTTCACGTGTTCATCTTTGCGACATGACTTCCTCTCCCACAGGTCCTTCCCGAAGGCAAGGAAACTGCCATTGCTTCTTACTTCTGTCCCTACTTCACCGGTTAACGAAAGCCAGGACTTTACCATGGTGGCGTCAAGAAGGTGATAAAAGACTCTCATGTACCACTTTTTGGACTTGAGGACTGTTTTGAGGCGTCCTGTTGGTACCTATCTCAGCTCAGCCATCACAATGTGGCCACGAACGTGGTCCAAAGTGGTCGTAGCAAACACGTAGGGGTTGTTGGCCGGAACGCCGCCGGCTGATCTCTCCTTAATAATTATTTCCATAGATGAGTAGCTTAGGTTGTCTGTCAGTGTGAACACTCTCTTACTGCTCTTGCCAATGGTTTCGACAAGACGAAACGACGACATGAGTCCAGAATCCTCAGCAGTCATGGACTCCTTCACTTTTTGAACTCCAGCATTAGTAATGGAGTCGCACTCCCCGGCCCGACGCCTTTTAAAAATAAGGAGTGACCCGAGGCAGTGCTTCACCGCCTCCAGCCAAAGTTGGCGTCTTTTTTTTTGAACACTCCCACTGAGGAAAAAGTCGCACCGGCTACTCCCGACTGATCTCTTGCATGGATAAGGGGCATCACTGCTGACTTCAGTCGAGAATTGAGGTCTCTATCCTGTCCTGTACTATATCTGGATGGTGGAGTCAGTGGTACCAGATTTCCCCATTTAAAAGGGTAAGCATTCCATTTCACAATATGTAGGAGTCCTGGAAAGCAAGCATCAGCAGAAGTGCGTCGCCACGTAAGTAGGAGATATCCATCAGATCCATACAGAGTAGTTTTTTAGTAGGCATTCTATTGTCCAGGGGATGCCCGTTCTAGTGAAAAAACCGGTCCACCAGGTCTATTACGGATCTGTTACCGCATTTGATAACGACGAAGTGGTGTTGTTTTACCTGTGTTTTAGCATTAGGAGCTGAGCGCCCGAGATATCGACCAAAATCCACCCACCCGAATGTTAAAGTAAGGGTGGGTTGCCATGGCTCCGTCCATGGGTCCCTCCCCATCCCATCCACCCCCGTAATGCGCGTCACATTGAGTCCATAGCGCTATGAAACGTATACATACAATCAGGCAGACTTTGCCACACAGAAGATGCCACTAAGATGCCATACTCCATCGAATGTGTAACCTATAGTATACCTATCAGCTCCGTTGAAATATGCATTCCATCCTATCTGATTCGTATTTAGGGGACCGCCTACAGGCATATCGTAATTTTAAACCTTTTTGCGAAATCTCGCCTAGTCCCATTAACAGTGTGATACAAGACTGTAATGAAGCAATTATTTTACCTAACCCTCTCTCCAGGTCTTTTTTTTTTAGCATTTTTGAACCCCTCTATTATCGCGGAGTGGGATAAAGAAGCGTTGCATTGCAAATGGGGTGATTTGTTCACAAGCATGGCAGCCACTTGAGTATTCCCCCTGCCAGACCCTGGCCTCGCAAGATTCTACAGATAAGATCCCGGCAAGAAATCCTATTGTATCAAATTTCCAGTTCCCCATTGTGCCAAATATTTATCTCCAGCTGGAGCAAACAACAAAACATCTGTCCTTTTTTTCTTTGTTCGCTGGGATTCATGCTTACATCTCCGGAAACAAGATGTAAGGGTTTGACAGACAAAAGGGTCCGTGTAATCAATAGTGAGCACTGAGCAGTCTCTATTCAGTACGCAGACGCAGATTGCGCAGACCGGTTGTATTAACGTCTGTCTTTGTGCACGTAGAGGGTGTGGCTTGAGGGGATAATGAGGGTGCGGCTTGAGGGTAGGGGCTGCTATCCCGGGCGACTGGGAACGCTCCCAACTCACCAGTGTTTGAGCTGCCATCGTCTGGAACAGTCAAAGTAATACTCGCTGTCTTTATTTTGCATTTTGAATTATCCAAAAGGGCTAGTTAGTGGTAAAAGTGTAGAGTGAAGTTTTGAGAGACCGGTAAGTGTCATTTTTCATTGTTTTATTAATTTTTTGTTGAAATTTGATGCGGCTGCTTGAACTGTGGGGATGCTTGGGCGTTGATGTAATGGCGGCCATTCTGACGAACTACGCAATATGTTATATTTTAATTATTTTACCCATTGGTGAAATGTGATTAAAATGTAGATTGAAAGTTCATACATAGTGGCAGTTACTTGTTATTTTTCCGATATGTTCTTGAAGTAGTCTTCATGCAAAGCGTGATCGGCTTTTTCCTGTAGCGTCGTAGCTTGTCTGACTAGTGAACATGTGTTATGTGTGAATTCCACAAGTTATTGACGTCCACTAGAGCAGCGGTCCCCAAACTTCTTCATCCGCGGAGCCCTTTCTGTCATAGGTACTGCTGACGAAGGCTGAAAATTTCAAACAAACGGTGTGACTTAATTTTTTTTATATACTTTTGCAACTTGTGCCGAGCCCCTGAAGTGTTGGAACTTTTGAAACCTCTCCAGAGTGTTGGACAATGGACAGCCTCGATAGTCGAGTGGTTACATGGTAGACTTTAGCGGAACACGGACAGCAGATCCTATCAAATGTTTTCTGATTTGCATTCACCTCTGGTATGATTAGTATAATTTATTTTGAAGCTGTGGTGGTTCGGAACCCACCTAAAACCGTACGTTCCCATCCTTCACTAAAACGGGTGGGCAGTTGGTATTTGGTAGTTCTACGATAACTGACGGCGATGTAAACTTCTTGAAATGGTCTAGTTGGTGAACTTATCCCCGACCCATCTACTACTAAAGTGGCTTCCAAGCATAAATTTAGGTTATCCTCTAAACTCTAAACGTTACAGTAACACTCACGATAAGCTAAACAGATGCTTGGAATATTATATGATTTATCCTATCATTCTGTTGGAATGGTTAAAGGTGAATGCCAGCCTGAGTAATTAATTAAAATTAAAATATCGCAACATATAGTTCAGTGTTCAGCCACCCTTTTAGCGTTTTTGAAAAAATGTTGAATTACAGAAAGTCATCGGGAAATTGGGTGATTTCTGTAAAAACGTGTTAGGAACCTAACTGAAGGCTAGGCGAAATTCAGAGTGGCTCCAATCAAGGGTGAAAATTACAATGATTGCTATAAATAAATCCTTTGGAAAGCAGAAACGCATCATCAGGTGAAGCAGACCCTTACGGAATGTGTTTTTGGAGAGCACATCGGTCAAGTTCAATGTAGTATCAATATACCTGTATTATTTCAGATCCTGGAAGGGTGCACTGCGGAAAATCTGTGGGAAGAAGCAGCGGCAGCGGCTAGGAAAGGTAAAATTGTAACTTATTATGTTAATTTATGTTATAAGTGTCCGAAATACATGATAAGATAAAGCAGTGCCTTAATCTGGATAATCATTGGGTTAACTTGTACAGGTGAAAGCCACCAACTTAAGCTCAGGGGAAGAGGCAAAAGCGTCCTCTTAAGTCTAAACCTCTCGCTTGGATGGACTTGCGATAAGCTCAACATGTGCGGCTTTTAAATTTAAACAATTTATCTAACCTGGTTTTCAGTCCACCCAAAATCACCGGTGGGCGTTAGTTTTGGTCTCCGCGAATGGGGAAGAGTTTTGGGATGGATTCAGATTACGACGTGTTTACATACGGGAAAATACCTACTATCGTTTTGTGTTTGTACTATAGTCCCCCTCATTCCCCCATCTCACTGTCTACAAGGGGTTTTCTGTTTCATATTGAAAAGGAGATACAACAACGTGAGCCGAGGCATGACACCGATTCTGAGGCGTGACACCGTGCCTGAGGCATGACACCGAGCCTGAGGCATGACACTGAGCCTGAAGGATGACACCGAGCCTGAGGCAGGATACCGAGCCTGAAGGATGACACCGAGCCTGAGGCAGGATACCGAGCCTGAAGGATGACACCGAGCCTGAGGCAGGATACCGAGCCTGAGGGATGGCACCGAGCCGAAGGGATGACACCAAGCAGGAAGTTTGACACCGAGCCGAAGGGACTACACCGAGCCTGAGGGATGAAAGGTAACAATAGACCTGTTATATGTACCTTCCTTGTTCTTCCCCAGTGGCTTTCAGTACCTATAGTGTCCCTTGACTTCTTACCTAATTTTTAACCTAACCGAATATTGATACTACCTACGATGTTTGTGCTTTAACCTCAAATCATTTTGCTCCTGATCGATTTCTTAGTTTTTGGCATATCAGAGAAGCGATGCTCGTCTTTTCGCATTTTTACTTTCTCGCCCGTATGTTATACATGGGCTGAGAAAGTTATGTTATCGTGCAAAATTTCAATTTTGAGATTTTCATTGCAAAAGGCGTTTCAGAGGTCCTAGATACCAAAAAAGTGGTTTTTAGGTCATGTCCGTCCGACGTACGTACGTACGTTTGTCTGTAGCGCGGCTAGAGGTCACACCAGTTAACCGATTTGGCTCAAATTTGGAAAATAGATGTCTAAAATCAGTTCCGAGATACAATTTTTAATATGATTTTGATTACGCAAAAATTGCGCCCACTATTGTCAAAAAAGTGTCAAAAAAAATTCAAAATCGTGTTTTTGTTTACTCAAGACGCATTTCACGGTACGGTAATAAAGTTAGAACCTTCAAATTTTGCAGTCGTGTTGCCAGATAGATGCTTCAGGATCATTTTTATTGTTTTGGAGACGGGCCAAAATTGGCCCATACGTGAAATTCTTGGCCCCATGAACAGTATTAGCCGGAATTTCACAAAAATCCATAAACTTGTGCTTAATAACATTACTTAAAGGTTTGTCGAAGAAATATTCAATCATTTTAAAATTGCGGCCAATATAGGCAAAATAAAGTCAAAAATAGGAAAAAAAAACTAGAATCTCGTTTTTGATTGGTCAAGACGGATTTGGCACTACCTTATTAAGTTAGATCCTTGTAATTTCGCAATAGTGTTCCCAAATAGATGCTACAGGATCAGTTTTATTCTTTTTGAGATGGGCCAATATTGGAATTATCGTAGGAAAAATTTTCCAAAAATGGAAATCACGTTTTTGTTTGGTTAAGACGGATTTGCAACAACCCTAATCGACAGATTTCCTTCAAAATTGGTGAAAGTGGTCTCAGAAAGATGCTTCAAAGGAATTTTCATTTACTTTTCATTTACTTAAAAATTAAGACGGTGACATGCAAAATAGAAAACATATACTTACTTTGCGCGTCGAACGACACTTCACTGTTTGACGGATATGTTTGAAATTCGGTATGCAGGTGCCTAAAAGTATCTTCCAGTGTGAGGCAAAATACTTTTTAGAAAAAAATAATATTCTGACAATTATTTACGTAAAAAAAAAAAAATCAAATTTTCGATAAAAATTGTGAGAAAGTCAAGTGCGACCATTGTCGAACCCTGTATTTATGTTCCAATGTGAATGTACAGTTGTTACTCTATCTCCATCATTCACCCTCTCTATTGCGAACTCGCTTTGTAGTGATAAAATTCACGTGATAATGGTAGTTGTAGAGGGAGGCTACTGTATGAAGATTTGAATGTGCAGACATCTTTTAAAACAAATATGTGAAATTCGGAACTACAGTACTTTCTATATAGACCGTCATGGGGCCATGTAAATTCGCTATGAAGAGAGTTCGCTATAGAGGTCACATTGTGGAGGTAGGGCTGTCAAGTGACCCTAGCATTCTCTCGTTCTCGTTACGTGAGATTTTCGTCATTGAAAGTCTAGTGTAAAATAACCACATTAAAATGAACTGAAAGAATAATTAATATTAGCTAAACAAATAAATCGAATGGTCAATATTTACAAGACCTCGATTATATCAGAACTGAGGCAGCCATGATTGTGTAAGTCAACCTGCTATTTCCGCTTTCCAAACCAAATACAAGCAACCTCGGTCATGGTTCCCTCTTCGAAGGATGACCTTGGATGTTTAACACTGCTGACTGGGTTATGTTCCTTTTTACTCACTCATGTATGCATGTCTGTACCCTAATGGTGCCACAACTGAAACCATTACAAAATTAGATAATTAAAAAATCCGCAATGAAGTTCTGGAGGTTGTGACTTTCAGCACCACCCTGAGACATGAGTGTTAATGTCTGCTTTAATGCTTTGTTACAGCAGAAG
The DNA here is from genome assembly GCA_950004255.1 of Mesopsocus fuscifrons. Classification (NCBI taxonomy): domain Eukaryota; kingdom Metazoa; phylum Arthropoda; class Insecta; order Psocodea; family Mesopsocidae; genus Mesopsocus; species Mesopsocus fuscifrons. The sequence goes on from OX465378.1 coordinate 15,708,940, forward strand.
AATAACTCAACGTGGGCTGCTTGTGGGAGTGATCCTGACCATATTGCTACTAGGGTCGCTACTACACCGAGGGAGCGACTCTGTCTTCGAAGTCATCGTGGGACCGTTACGGTAGGATTTTATATGTAGGAATGCATTTCCTTTACAGAGAATACACAACCTGATATAGATATGTAATGTATTCATGAAAAAAATACCTAACTACAGATTATAGAACAGAACCCTTTGTTAACCTTGACTTTAACTGCAGTAAGTGGGTGTGTATTCTCTGTGTATCTAAATATATGCATGAGGTTGTTTGGCTGCGCGCACACAATTCGTTTAGCGGTTTACAGCTGTGCCAGAAATGTAGAATGGTGTTATACCAACCATATATAGGACCCCTTCGAGGTTCGAAAGTCACGTGCCAGTTACTACTCAGGTAGAAATTAATAATTTACTCTGTGACACACAGGTGTGCAAAATAATTTATGAAAAAATGTCAAAAGTTTGGTTGGTACCTATTTCTCCAGTTGACCTCACTGGAAGTTGTACCGACTGCGACTTCTTTAAATTTCTTGTTACATTCTCTAAATTATCTTGAGACTTCCGAAGAACAACTGAGTAGCAAACAAGTCACAGTGAGAATTTTTAGTTTTTATTTCGGAATAGGAACATCCCCCTTAGAGGTCATTTCTACTTCAAATATCACAAGTTAGTGCAATTGATTGCCCCCTGTATGGCCTCGATAACATCAGGAGTAGGTTCCACTCTGGCGGGTGGTCCACGAAAGCAGCCTTCACCAGTGCTGCTCCCCACACAATGGACTCTACCACCCTACCCCATACCCGATCACAGTGGGCCATATAGACCCATGCTGGGCGATATAGTTGCAGCGTTAGCCAGTTGAGCTGCCTTGGCGATGGCTTACACGGGCTGAGGATCCCCCTCATGTATGTAGGTACCGTTGCGCGCAGCCATCCCCTCAACCTCTGTCATTTGTTTGTTGGTGACCAGATTTTTTTTTTGGGGTGAAATAGTCAACGCGTATACTCAACCTAGTTGGGGAGGGGAAAAGTATAGCTACGTGATCTTTGAAACAGTTATGCAGCAGTCATGTAGCCATGTATGTGCTGGGGGGTGCGTAGGGTTCCGATGGATTCCGGTTCCATTTTCCATTTGATTGAAGCAGCAGTCATGGAGAAGGTGAGTAAACATTTGACTGCCCATGGATTGGAATTTTGATTGGATTTAACTGTGATGGATTTCGGCTTGATATTCTTTGGTGGGTTGTGAACTACCATGCTACATCACGATTCATTTTATTGATTAATACGTTTTCACCGTAAGACACCCATATAGCAATTGTGTGGCAGACCACAACGATGTGTAACACATGTTATACTGACCGGTGGGTTCTGAACCACCACTATACGATAGCATAAACTTCCTCTTTTCACATCTCGTCACATTGGCTGTGCACTGCGTTTTATTCTACCAATAGTGCATAATTGATCATCTCTTTTTTCTAATACTTTTACTTTCTCGCCTATATGTAATGTATAGGCTGAGAAATAGTAATAGTGCAAAATTTCGATTTTGAGATTTTGGGGTCCTAGTGATCTAGGAAAAAGTTCCGGGATTCTGTTCACCGAATTTGCTGAAATTCGGTACGAAGTAAGAATCTCTAGAGTGACTACCGAACAAATTTTGATAACTCAATATTTGCGCCAGTGATGGTCAAAAAAGGCAAAAATTGTCTTTTCTTGATAGTCGCGTTTTGATTTTGTAACAGATTTCCGAATTCCGAAAACAGAATTTTCCAAAAATAACGGTTGTTGTAACCCAAAGCGTAAACTATTGGTTTGCGCGTCAAGCGACACATCACCCAATCAGGGCCTGACTTGTGGGCGTAATGCGTGGTAGAAAATAGAAGTGACATCCTTGAACTGATTGACTACTGAGGTGAACGCCGCCAAATTTCGATGATTTTGTGTCTAAACGTTGCTGTATTATGAGCACTTCAGGCACGTAGATATTTTGAAGAAACATTAGCGTACCTAGCTTAATGACTACGATAGCAAGAAAGTAAAGACCATTAATTTATATAGTTATTATTATTATCACACAAATTCTAACTGCAAGTGAGACCCAATACTTTCCGAGATAAAGGTTTTATAAGCTAATTGGGAAAGCAAAACGGAAGAAGACTTTTATCTGGATCGTCGATGCCTTCCGTGAGATCTTTCTTCATAACATCGTCCATCATGTCGATATCGAGCGGCACTTCGCTTTCTGAGGAGTGGGATATATTGGTCCCCGCAGCAGTAGCTGCAGACTGAACACCACTCCAACTTACCTTCCTGCAACTACGTGCGTTCCCCTAGCAGCAGCAACAAATCGTCTGAAAGAGGTGCAGTCAGGCTACTTGTGCTGCAGGAGCTCATATTCACGAGGGCTGCAAGCTTTAGGGTGGATTGACCGCTTCTCTAAAGTATGTTATAGGGTCTCCTTTCCAACCGTTTTAACAAACAGATTTATCTTTTGTTCAGCTTATGACAAGTGCAATTGCAATATTATACTATAGTGCTATAGTACCTAAACATTAAGAAGAGGTGAAATCCACGCTAAGGATGGCTTTCACCAGTCCCAGTTAATGACAAGATAAATTGTATGATTTTTCCAGCCTATGTTTAGCTTATCGCAAGGTTTAGAGGACGGTTTGGCTCTTTTTATAAGCTAAATATAAGCTTGGATTATTTATACAATTTTTCTTACCGTTAAGTTGTAATTGTGGAAGCCACCCTTAGGGAGGATTTCGCCACTTCTTAAAGTAAAGTATACTATTGGGCGATTGCATTCGTCATAAGTTAAGCATACAAGAAGCATACAAGCATACTCTCTGTTCGAGAGGAGACACTGTAGTATATACTTTAGAGAAGTGCTGGAATTCATCCTTAGTCTCGCCAGATTACCGCCTGTGCCTGCGGGAGGCGCGGCTCAGTTTCACTCCTTGCACACCAAACATCTGGTAAGAAGTTCCCTTATATACGGTTTATTCTTAAATGAATTAATAGTCCTCACCATAGTCTAGTGGGACTACATTAGACTCGCACGACTGAGGTCCTGGGTTCGAATCCCGGTATCGGCAATTTTCCGTTGGTACCTGTTATATAACATCGTATCAGTTGGCTTCGGCCAACAATTAGTTTGTTTAATTAACAACTGTGCCTTCGGGCCAAAGGTATGGGCTAAAACCACCAACAGGTGCGTCAACCCTTAACTTACGTAAAACGAGAAAGTAAAAAAAAAAACATTTTTTCTTTTATTATAATTTCCAATTCTGTTTCAGGTTCAGAAGTGGTTGGAAGCCGAATTGTGCTCTCTCCCGTGAAGGTGGATGTCCACCTCGCCGATGTCCTGCAATATACAATTTTGCTGCTGCGAGAGGGGTTGGTTCTGGGAACGCGTAATGTTGCAGGAAGGCACGACGATATCGACATGCTCGAGGATTTAAAGTGGATAAATCTCGCAAAAGATATTGGCAATCCAGCTCTGGGCAATTCCAGATATCCTGACTAACCAGATCAGCTCAAAAGTTACTTCAATATAAATGGAAAATAAAAAAAATCTATTGTTTATTAGTATTCCTTTTGTTCTTTCCAATTTATTTTTAAAATGTTTATCTCCAAAAGTATTGGGTCTAACTTTCGCCTGTATTTGTAGCAAGTCAAAAAGTATTAGTACAGCCTGTTGTGTACACACTGAATGTGTGCATGACAGGGAAGTACTAGGCTGAAAACTTAACATCCATAAAACGAAAATGGAAAACAATAGAAGATATGTGTTATAGAACTAATCTGCAACAATCAATCAGTGTTAAAATAGTTAACACAAAAATATTATTTGGTTATCTTTACCTAAAGATAAAAATGGTGATAAATTTTGTTTAAAAAAATTTGAAGCCTACATATGGTAAATGCAAAATTTCGTTTCCGAAATATTTGCCGTATCTGCTTAAAAGCCGTGGATAGTCCCTATTAGGACCTGCTGTGGTCCCAAGAAAAACCCTATCTCCTCAGTCATTTTTACACGAGAAAAAGCTATCCTCTCTCTATAGCGAACATTTAAAAGCTATTTAAATCCAATACAATTATCTTTCCGTTCCCTAGTGGCACGCAGCCATTCTTCCACATAGCTTCGTATAGAATATAGAATCGTTCACGTTCGTGTAAGCGAAGAGTAACTGTGTTACTCTGCAGCTACCGGAAGAAGATGTAGTGCACTTCTCTCTCATGGTGGTGCTCTTTTGAATGCAGGTTCTTGAACTTGACTCTCGAGGTATGCTGAATAGACAAGAGGATTTGGCAACTTCTTCCATATGATGCATTCAAGTTTCATAACCATCTCTTGACCTATTTCTGCGATGGTTATATCGATTTCACTATTTTCAAACCTCCCCTTCGGTAAGCTCTCCGAATGGGTGGGAAGTCAACTTGACTTTCGAGGTACGCTGAAGAGACTAGAGGATTTGGCAACTTCTTCCATATGATGCATTCAAGTTTCATAACCATCTCTTGACCTATTTCTGCGATGGTTATATCGATTTCACTATTTTCAAACCTCCCCTTCGGTAAGCTCTCCGAATGGGTGGGAAGTCAACTTGACTTTCGAGGTACGCTGAAGAGACTAGAGGATTTGGCAACTTCTTCCATATGATCGATTCAAGTTTCATAACCATCTCTTGACCTATTTCTGCGATGGTTACATCGATTTCACTATTTTCAAACCTCCCCTTCGGTAAGCTCTCCGAATGGGTGGGAAGTCAACTTGACTTTCGAGGTACGCTGAATAGTCTAGGACTAGAGGATTTGGCAACTTCTTCCTGATTCTTCCATATGATGGATTCAAGTTTCTTAACCATTGCTTGACATGTTTTCACTTGTTCCAAGCGGATGAATACATCAATAGAATAATTAATAATGCGCACCTACTTGCAAGTGCTTAATTCTGTGGTTGGATTGCCTCCAGACCACTTCATCTCTGCACCATTTGCTGTCTTTACGTATAGAACTTGATTAATAACGAATTGTTACTTTGCGTTGCTTTGTAATGAGGGGGGGGGGGGGGGGGGAGGGGTGGAATGACATCTGGCCATTGCTAGAATGCGGTCAGGGCGGTAAAGCTGAGTTTGAATTGTAGCACGTCGGTTCCTTCCTGGTAGCCGGCGTCATTGATAAATCGTGTACACTACTACTATTCGTCTACTATACTATACTGAATACGTCTCAAGGTTGCTGTGACTTGACATAATAAGTCTTGAGCAACGCTATGATAGTGGAACTTATTCAAAATATTTAATATTAACATTTTCCATAACAATAACGGAACATCAATTGTTCAAACGTGGAACGAAGGAGTTTTTTAAGAATTCCTTGCACTTGCTGCATAATTTAGCAATACATTGTTTTAAATGATAATTTTCCCATTATCCAATGTCACACGTGACTATAGAAACGTGCAGTATAGACAAATGCTATATTCACCGCATTCGTTGGAGGGTCATCTGAAACTGGGCACTCGGCAATTGAATGTCCGAAACGTTGAGAGTTTGTGCAACGCGCCTCAGCGTACGATAAGTTCTCCGTGACGCTTAATTCTTTTATCTTAACTTTCCGAACGAACACTGGACATGTCCTGTCGTCAGCGGTATGACTATTTTTACAGTTCGGACATATGGGTTCGTCCGGGCAAACATGCCAGTCCTGCCTAACGTAGCCACACACACACATCGGATGATCGACCGTAAATGGGCAGTTGACAAATAAATGCCCAAAACGCTTGGAATAGTACGAAAAAAAGGGCTGTTGCTAATTTCACGGTCCCAAATGCTGATGGAAAGGACGCTATTTTCCCCGGCAAGGTACGCACTATAGACAAATGCTATATCCACCGCATTCGTCGGAGGTTCGTCTGAATTTGTGAATTTGTCCTGATGATGATTTTCCTATAATAATAGTTCTGCAGGATGAGTGGCTTCAAGTCCTCTTGATGATTCCCTCCTTAGAATCAAAACTCACGCAATCACGATACCTAAAATTCAGTTCTAAGGATGACACACAGTAGCTACACAACAATTGACTTAGGATCTTCCACCTTGACGACGAAATCCAGGGTGAGACTGCTCCTCATCTCGCGAGATCCTGTACAATGAATTTAAAGGGGACGCTTGTTGGTAGGGTGTGGCAGATGGTTAATGCGTCGGTGCGTCGCCTCTGTATGGAGTGGTTGATCAATGCGAGAGGGTGAAATAATGGAGAACCAATCAAAACAGCGCTCGGCCCACCCCTCCTGTCTGGACCCCTCTATTGATCTTGCCCGGGTCATTGACATCGTGCTGCTTTAACTTGGCAGTTCACCTTTCATCTTGCCAAAATTTTGCATTTTTATAAAATAATTGTTTCCTAACTAGGTACCTACGCCACCTATAGGTACCTACCTACATTATAGGAAGATAGACTATTTATTTAAGGTGAAAATTGAATAAAACGGGTGAGCAGGCTTTCAGATTTACCGTGATTTTCATTCATTGTCGGAAACACTTCTACTATATCGTACTATTCGCTGATGGCCAATTCTCGGCTACTAATATTACTTTAGAAACATGAAATCCTTTCTCCTTCTTGAGCATTTCTTATTTCTTCATCATCTTACTGGCATGGCAGAAGGAAGCCTGTTCGCCCTCACAGTTCCCGTTCCTCCGTATTCTGACACATTTAGGTCATAAAGTAGCTGAAGTCCCGTGAAGAGATTGCCGAAGAAGAAATGGTACGGCACATATCCTAATAAGATAAGAATGCCTAAAAACGTCTTCATTTCGCTCGGTGATATTTCAGGAAAATGGGAGGTTCTTGAATTATGCATATTTCTTACTTTCACTTTTTCAAGATTCTGTATAAGGTCAGTGGTAAAAAACAATGCAAATAACTCCACGCAAGACAAATTTGAATATTTGCTGTAGTCAGGTTGGGGAAAAGCATAAGACGTATTGGCTTCTATATCCGCCCCTTGGTGCCACGTCTCCAAGTCAGTTTTCATCATGGGCCAGAAAGTTGACTACTTTCAGTATCCGTCTGTCTCATTGTACTTATATGTAGAATCAGAAGAAGAGTACTTCCTAAGATTTAAACTGAGACAGTATACATGAATGGGTCCTGATGACAGTATCGTTTATGAGGGAAACTGTCTCATTTATCTTCATATTTCTCGTCTTAGTGGCCATTCCCGGAAAACAACAGCAGATTATCTTTCAAATCTTTCAATATGCCAAAATTGGCGCCTGTATTCCAAATTCTTTCGCTACACGCCGCATCGTGACTTCGAACAAGACTTCGTCTACCTGGGTTGTTTTACACCTGTAAAAGTTCATCACCCGGGTGATCTCGGTAACGGTGCGATAGGTATGAGTGAAGATGCCGTCTCATCGTCATAGTGCTGCAACGTTTTCAAGAACTATCCAATTACGGAAACTATAAGTGCTGGAGAAACTTTCTACCATACCTATGATTGAATGAATGCCAGGATTAGCTCCTGAGCTGTGACCTGTCATGCTGATGTCTGGTGTCTTGTCGTCTTGAGTCATTCCAACTCCCAAGATGACTATTCGAAGAAATCACACACAATGGTACATAGAAAAGATTTGTCACCCGTGTGAATTCGCATATGAAAGTTTTGATCACCTTGGCGAATATGCCTATTACAGCTGATTCTTGACTCATGTTGAAACTCTCTATAGCGAACAGATTTATACAGAAAGACTATTTATTTACGGTATTTACCTTATTTTTTTTGTTAAAATGATAGATTGAAAATGAAACTTAACTGAAATATCTGAAATATAAATGCATCCTCATCAAATGCATTGTCGATACAACTCAGTGTTATTTCGACACTAAACGAGAGTAGGTACAGTCGTATCAATTACTCTGTGCCACAGCCTCAACTTTTTTTTTTTTTTTTTTTTTTTTTTACGATTTGTTGACCTTGTCCCACCAAAAATAGGTGGAACTAAAGTATAAAACGCCTGGTTGTCCAGTTAAATTACAAATTTAGAAATTCCTCTAAACTATAAAAAATATTTTCAAGTAAATATGATTTTAGCAATTTTTTAAAAATCGTTAAACTTTCTTCAGATTTAATTTCAACCGGGAGAGCGTTATATAGACGAACACCTAAAATCGGAGGACTGTTCAAACGAAGGGAGGTAGCAAATTTGCCTACATGTATATTTGAACACGACCGAGTTTTATAAGAGTGAAAGTTTGAATTAAGAGGGAAGTGTTCTGGGTGTTCGCGAACAAATAATAATACCTGATAAATGAAAACACAAGGAGCAGGGAGAATAGAGAATTTCTGAAAAAGTGACCTGCAAGAAGTACGCGGTGGCACTTTAGCCATGATTCTTATGCATCTCTTTTGAATTTTTAAAATTGGCTCAATATTCTGTTTGACACCTCCCCAGAAAAGTATTCCGTAACTTAGAATTGAATGAAAGTAGGCAAAGTAAGTGATGCGTGCGATATACGGAGAACACGAGTTACAAATTATTCTTTGAGTAAAACAAACAGAAGCGAGTTTAGACCGAAGGTTTTGCGAATGCTGATGCCAATTTAGGTGTTCATCTAGCTGGACACCTAAAAATCGTGAAGACGTCTCAAAAGCAATGTCATTGTTGTTTAATTGAAGAAGGGGCCGAATTCGACTTCCTCGTAATGAAAAATTAATTGCATGTGTTTTTTGCACATTTACAGACATTTTATTATGATTAAAGTAAGCCACGAGGTTATCTAGACTTTCTTGAGCAATCTGTTGAAGGTCTGAAAAATTTTTATGGTGGAAAATTGCATTCGAATCGTCGGCATATAGAACAGCTTTTGCGAAAAGAGGATTCATGACGGTAGGTAAATCATTAATGTAAATTAAAAAGAGAAGTGGACCAAGAATACTACCTTGTGGAACACCGATTTTGATAGGTTTGAGGGAAGATAAAGTTTGGACAAGGGTATTTGAGGTTTTATCCAGTGTAGTGACTTCAACAGATTGCTGTCGATTTTTCAAATAAGAGCGAAACCAATTTAATGCCGTTCCCCTAACGCCAATGGAGAAAAGTTTCATAAGTAAAATATCGTGATCAACAGTATCAAAAGCTTTAGAAAGATCTAACAGAACTCCGGTGACATACTCTCCTTGATCTAGTGCAGAAATAATAGTTTCAGTAAAGTCTAAAATAGCTGACTCAGTGTTACGATCCGGTAAAAAGCCATGTTGATTTGAATTTATTATGTTATATTTTGTTACATAGAAAATCAGCTGCCTGTAAATTATTGATTCGTAAATTTTGGATAGCGCCGGTAAGATTGAAATTGGTCGATAATTAATAACATTGCTAGCTGCACCTTTACCTTTGTAAATGGGAACTACTCTGGCTATTTTCAATTCGTCTGGAAAAAGTCCGTGCTCAAAAGAAAAGTTTATCAAATTTTTTAGAACGGGAGCGAGTTCTGAAGCGCACTGTTTTAAAATTTTCACTGAAATTCCAGCAAGGTCAGGTGTTAGCTTATTTTTCAATTCCTTAATTATTTTACATACTTCCGATTCTGTGGTTAGCTCAAGAGTAAAAGAGTATGCTACATGGTTAATTATTTGAGGGGCAGGGCCTACTGGAAGTTGTGAAACAAGCGAAGCAGCAATGGACGTAAAGTAGTTATTGACATGTTCAGATAAAAGTAATTCATTTGGAAAAGGTTGGCCGTTGTCTTGAAGAATTTTTGTAATTTTGGCTAAGGGTGGTGTGATTTGACAAGTCTCACTGCGAACAATTTGCCATATTGCTTTTGATTTGCTTTGAGACGAAAGGATAAACTCATCATTGGATAGTTTTTTCGCAAGACTAATAGTTTTTTTGTATATTTTTTTATATTTCCGGTAGAGAGAACAAATTTCATTCGTATTATTAAATTTTCGGAGGCGGTGGAGTTCTTTAAGGCGTTTACTGCTTTTTTTAATTCCCGGAGTTACCCACGGTTTCCGAATACTTTCTGCACATTTTCGTTTTAGTGGGAAGTGTTGTTCAGAAAGAGAGGTAAATTTTTTATAGAAGGTAGAAAATTCTAAATTAGGGTTTAAATCAGATTCTTGCAGAGCTTGCTGAAAATTTTCTAATCTTTCGGAAGTAAAAGAACGAGTCCAAGATCGAATAATTTTAGTATTGAGATCTAGGCGAGGAATCTCCAACAAAATACCATAGTGATCCGAGAGTCCTAACTCAACAACAGACAATTTTTCTGAGCTTAAAAAGTTTGAGACCATATAATCAATGCATGTTGCAGAAGTTAATGTTTTTCTTGTAGGGGTAGAAACAAGAGACTCAAGGCCGTGAGTCGCAAAAAGGTCAAAGAGTTTACATTTGTAAGACGAATCAGTTAAACTATCTACATTAAAATCTCCACAAAGAATAATTTTGCACTGTTTCGTCCTAATTTGTGTCAATAGCTCATCTAAAGAGGTTAGAAAGAAATCAAAATCGCCTACAGTTCCTTTAGGGGATCTATAAATACTAATAATATAAATATTCGTTTCGGGAATAGATATCATTGCTGCTTAGAAAAGGGATTCTTTGCATTTAATAGAATGCGTTTTATATTGCAAATTGTTTTTAACAAAAATACAAGACCCTCCTCGAATTTTAACTGACCTACAAAAATGAGAGGCAATGCTGTAACCGGGAATGTTAATTTTATTTATTTCATTTTCCTTGCACCAATGTTCTGTGAAGCATAATATATCAAAATTTTGACCTGCCACGAGAATATCTAAGTCATTTATTTTATTTTTAAAGCACCTAATATTTTGAGAAAGAATATTAAGATTAGATGAACCTCGTGACTTTCGCGGATTATTATTATTGTTATTTGAAAGGAAAGAATTTGTAAAATGGGGGCATTGGAAATTAAATTTTGATAATGAAGGAAGGGACAAGGTCAACATAAAAAAGCCTTCAGGCCAGCGGCAACCTGTGAACATAAAACACGCTTCCCTCGGTGGTTGAGGTGCAGCCCGTGCCTCGTGTAGTGACTTCTGTTTAAGCCTTGGAGCGAAAATCGTGAAGCGTTAGGGAATCCCGCGACGATGCTGTCCACAACTCGGTTTGCTTTGTTGATGTCGCTGTTCTGGAACGGTTCATCGTAGCGATGCGGGGTTTCAACGAAGAAAACAGGATTGGGTACAACAGGGAGGACCGCACGAAGACGTTGCTCGTAGACTGGGAGATACTCTCGGCACCGGTTGGTTCCTCCAACGACGACGATGACATCTTCTGTAGAAGACCAGCTGGCAACTGACTTGATGAGGCCTGGAAAGTGCGATGCTGGAGCTCCGGGCATTAGTGTCGTCGTTACAGCTACCTGGGAACCCAGCGCCTCCTGTAGAAGATCTGCACAGCCTCGCGCGTGGCTGTCGCCGATCACCACGACACTCCTCTTCTTTGAGATACGACAAGAAGGAGTACTCTTCACGGGTCGCCTGATCGGGAGGGACAGAGGGGCCTGAGGAGACTGGGGGGCTTCTGGAGGTGTTTGGTAAGAAGAAACGTTATTAGATGTTGCCAGCGATTGAAACGAATTCTGAGTGGACAGAGAAGGTCGGGAATGTGCGTGAGAGGGAGAGAAGCGATGGCGCCGTGGTGGAGTCTGCCATGGGGACTTAAGGAACCCAAGACTGGATGGGAGGGATGGCCAGGATACAACTCAGTGTTATTTCGGATGAGCAGTCTCTTCCTATAACGAGGGAAGATAAAACTTCACTGTCTTTGCTCATGGGAGGTCAGGGGGGTTTCGTTCACGATCACACGGACTTCGTCATTAGCCTTCCTTTGCGTACGGGAAGTACGGCGGGTTGCAGTACGTCTTTGCTCATGGGAGGTCAGGGGGGTTTCGTTCACGATCACACGGACTTCGTCATTAGCCTGCCTTTGCGTACGGGAAGTACGGCGGGTTGCAGTACGTCTTTGCTCATGGGAGGTCAGGGGGGTTTCGTAATAGATCCTGGAAAATATACCTGATTTTAATGAAGTCAAACCCAAGCCTAGCTGCCGGTCGCAGCCCAACGCTCATATAATAAGGTTCCCCCTATACTCCTCCACCCAGAAACCTCGGTACTCTGTTTAAACTGAGACAGTATACATGAATGGGTCCTGATGACAGTATCGTTTATGAGGGAAACTGTCTCATTTATCTTCATATTTCTCGTCTTAGTGGCCATTCCCGGAAAACAACAGCAGATTATCTTTCAAATCTTTCAATATGCCAAAATTGGCGCCTGTATTCCAAATTCTTTCGCTACACGCCGCATCGTGACTTCGAACAAGACTTCGTCTACCTGGGTTGTTTTACACCTGTAAAAGTTCATCACCCGGGTGATCTCGGTAACGGTGCGATAGGTATGAGTGAAGATGCCGTCTCATCGTCATAGTGCTGCAACGTTTTCAAGAACTATCCAATTACGGAAACTATAAGTGCTGGAGAAACTTTCTACCATACCTATGATTGAATGAATGCCAGGATTAGCTCCTGAGCTGTGACCTGTCATGCTGATGTCTGGTGTCTTGTCGTCTTGAGTCATTCCAACTCCCAAGATGACTATTCGAAGAAATCACACACAATGGTACATAGAAAAGATTTGTCACCCGTGTGAATTCGCATATGAAAGTTTTGATCACCTTGGCGAATATGCCTATTACAGCTGATTCTTGACTCATGTTGAAACTCTCTATAGCGAACAGATTTATACAGAAAGACTATTTATTTACGGTATTTACCTTATTTTTTTTTGTTAAAATGATAGATTGAAAATGAAACTTAACTGAAATATCTGAAATATAAATGCATCCTCATCAAATGCATTGTCGATACAACTCAGTGTTATTTCGACACTAAACGAGAGTAGGTACAGTCGTATCAATTACTCTGTGCCACAGCCTCAACTTTTATGTTCTCACATATAAAAATACATCCTCATTACACGCATTGTCGATACAACTCAGTGTTATTTCGGATGAGCAGTCTCTTCCTATAACGAGGGAAGATAAAACTTCACTGTCTTTGCTCATGGGAGCAGGTCACGGGGGTTTCAAGCACGATCACACAATCATCATCATCATCATCATCATCATTAGCCTGCCTTCGCGTACGGGAAGTACGGCGGGTTGCAGTACGTCTTTGCTCATGGGAGCAGGTCACGGGGGTTTCAAGCACGATCACACAATCATCATCATCATCATTAGCCTGCCTTCGCGTACGGGAAGTACGGCGGGTTGCAGTACGTCTTTGCTCATGGGAGCAGGTCACGGGGGTTTCAAGCACGATCACACAATCATCATCATCATCATTAGCCTGCCTTCGCGTACGGGAAGTACGGCGGGTTGCAGTACGTCTTTGCTCAAACACGATCACACAATCATCATCATCATCATCATTAGCCTGCCTTTGCGTACGGGAAGTACGGCGGGTTGCAGTAGGTCTTTGCTCAAACACGATCACACAATCATCATCATCATCATCATTAGCCTGCCTTCGCGTACGGGAAGTACGGCGGGTTGCAGTACGTCTTTGCTCAAACACGATCACACAATCATCATCATCATCATCATTAGCCTGCCTTCGCGTACGGGAAGTACGGCGGGTTGCAGTAGGTCTTTGCTCATGGGAGCAGGTCACGGGGGTTTCAAGCACGATCACACAATCATCATCATCATCATTAGCCTGCCTTCGCGTACGGGAAGTACGGCGGGTTGCAGTACGTCTTTGCTCATGGGAGGTCACGGGGGTTTCGTTCACGATCACACGGACTTCGTCATTAGCCTGCCTTCGCGTACGGGAAGTACTGCGGGTTGCAGTAGGTCTTTGCTCATGGGAGGTCCGGGGGATTTCAAGCACGATCACACAATCATCATCATCATCATTAGCCTGCCTTCGCGTACGGGAAGTACTGCGGGTTGCAGTACGTCTTTGCTCATGGGAGGTCAGGGGGGTTTCCCACGTCGAGTCCCACGATTGGGACTCGATTTTGGATTGCTTAAAAATTACGCCCGCAAAAAAATCTCAAAAAAAAAACCAAAAAAAAAAATCATTCTGGGCGAGAAAGTTAAGTGCGACTGTTGTCGGACCCTTTATTCCTAAATGCTTAACTTCCTTTTTGGGGTGTCCCTGCTCTTACTTGCTGCTTCTATATATTAAAGTCATGCCAGTACCTACTACATGAACATATCGCGTCTTGCCAAAGTGCTTCTCTTAGTGAAAGAGCATCATTTTCAGTAATAGTCCCCACTCCAAATGATGGACTGAATGAATCTTAACTGAAAAATATTTTTGATACTTTATTGGAAGGTGCTTCGTACCTATCTACTTCGCTAAGGTTCTGTTAGGTGACCATATTTTTCTTGGTGAATTGATGGACTGAAAATGAATCTTAACCAAAAAATCTTTTTGATACTTCATCGGTACTTCGTACCATTACATATATTACAAAACCAGGTATAGAAACCTTTATCTTCTTAGGTAAGTGATCATACCAAAAGCTACCACGTATAGCATCGTCCCAAAATAGTCTTCCATGCTAATGTAGTGTGGAGAGAATACTGCTGAAATTTCTTATTTTAGGCGCGGTTAAAATTCACTTTAAAAGCACAAATTTGAATCAATGCAAACAATTATGACCAGTAGTCGTTTTGAAGGAAGCTTTCATTACAAATTATGTTGTGAAATAAAAGGATCCAAGAAAATACACCCTATTTTAATTAAATTAACGCAAAACCAAGCCAAGCTAAGCTACCGGTCGCCGCCCAACGCTCTTAGATTAAAACTTCCCCCTATACACCTCCACCCAGAATTTTCTGTACTCCGTTTCCGAAAGGTTGTTTGAAGTATTCTGAACCACTATATTCACAGCCCTAATACGGGACGCAGTATTCCCGTTTATTCCTATTTCAATTTTGATAATGTCTCAGCAAAAGAGTACTTCCTATGATTTCAAATATTATTTGACATTACTCTTGGATGAGAGTAAGTGCAATATGCAGGGGTGGATAGACTGCACAGTTGTCAGTTGTTATTGTTTCTTAACTCTTCTAGATCATTGCGATTCCTTTTTCTGAAGGTAAATAGTGTCTGTATCCCAAGCAGGAGTTTGTGGCCTTCACTGGCTGGAGGATAGCGCGGTGAGGCGTAATTGTTCTTCTTACGTACCTACCCTGCATGTACCTTCCTACCTAATCAAAGCTACTGTACTAGGATATAATCATAATACATAGTAAAAGTGGGGAGCCTTGAAACACTTAACAGTTTTATTTTTTTACATTTTATTCCAGCGACAATAGAGAACCACTTCTTGGCTTGTCCCTTGGAGACCTATTTTGAGTCTCACTTAAATTTGATTTGAAGGTATTACCAATAATAATAAGAGGTAAATTTACTGAAAAATGTGCATTTTGTCTCATGGCTCCCACCCGGTGGGAGCTATGAGTCACCAGGGTGGTGGGTTGAGACAAGGGAATAAAAACACAGCTATTTCTGTATCTCAGTGGTTTAAATTTTTTTTTAGAAACATCACTTGTTTGAAACTGTATTTTTCTCGGCGAAAATTGTTTAACGATCGTTTTTTTTCGTAATATCAGCTTTTGGAACAACGCTGATATCATCAATATTATCGGGTAATGCGGAATATGTATGTCGTGCGATGGCGTCTGAAAATTTGATTTTGAATTCTTCTTCATGTGACAAAATTTGAAGAATGGTTCCGATAAAATAAGCAGTTGTGTTTTTCGTCGTTAAAGATACAACACAGTGATCGCCGACTTCCAAAGTAAGCGATTCTTCCTCCTCTTCAGTAGATTTTGAATCAGATGACGTGGAGTCCCCGGACTCCTGACAGATGTCGTCCCAATTCTCCCCTCCACTGTCTTCAGAAGATGAGTTGCGCGTCCGACGTTTGGCTTCGGTTGGAAACACTCTGGGCTTCAAGGACACCTTACTTCCAAATTTGAGCTTTTTTCTGACCGTCCTAGTCTCGTGTTGCATCTCAATGTCATTCTTGTCGGGAGTGTTGGTCAGTATTCACGATTTCAACTTCTTACGTCCTCGATTATTTTTTCTCGTCCCAGCTTTGGGGAATTTTTTTGAACTCCAGCGCTTCGCTGCCATGCACCTTTATGTTCTTCGGAATGAGTGGACTTCCATTTCCCTCTCAGATACATTTTGCAGTTAGTGCACTGCAAAATAGTATGCTTTGATTCGGCATGAGTAAAAAGATTCATAAAATACTTGCCACATAAATTGCACTTTTTTTTATTTTTAAGGCAACCGACTTTGTATGGCAGTTTATCTGTTATAATCTGTTTAAAGTGGCTTTCCCAGTTCGGAACCCGCAGAGTGTGTTTCTGAGCTAAATGACGAATAGCTAACTTGGGGTAGTAATATAATCCCCGATCGCAATGTCTGCAGCGATAGGCCCATGTGTGAGCAAATTTGTTATGTTGTCCCAGGTCCTGACAGTAGTACTTGCAGATGAGACAATCGCCGCCAGTCAGAGCGATAGCAGATAGACTAGTGTTCTGAGTCTCAAGCGTCCTGCTGATTAGGCTAGTTCCTCCGGTATTATTTTCTAAAACCGTATTACTGCTTTGTCTGGTTTCCGGGGAATTATTTAATACAACCGCGCTGCTGATTTGGCTGGTTCTTGAGGAATTAGTTACTGAAACCGTGCTCCTGTTGACTTTACAAGTTCCGGTTGAGTTACATACTAAAACTGTACTGGTTCGGTTGACTCCGGAAGAGTTATTTACAAAAAATGAGATGCTATTTCCTTTTGTATCGGGTGCATTAATTATATCAGGACAAACTGCAGGCACTTTCGATACATGGATTGTTTTATAAAACCTCATAACATCAGGGTTCTGAACACCTTGTGTTAACTATTTTCGTAATTTAGGGCGCATTTATCGAATATAAAAACACGACATAATATTGTCTACCATTTTATTTTCCCCACTGTCACTACTACCAACTTGACAATCTAATACAGTTTTCCCGCCAACATTCGGGCATCCTGACGTCCAGAGTCCTCACTGGCCGTCCAAGACATAGTCCTGGAGTCGTGCTGGAGCCCGACGCACACGGGGTGGCAACGGCGGTCGTGCTTCCGGTCCAGTATCGTCTTCTTCCGCATCTGACTCTGGATCAGCCCTCTCGTCCTCCTCGTGCAGCGCCCACGGCTTGACGCGGTCCACGTGGACGGTCGTCGCGTAGACTCGGTCCCCACCCGGATCTAGCTCCGTCACCAGATAGTTGTCATTGGGTAGGACTTTGGTCACAGTCATAGGCCCTCGGTAGCGAGCTTGACATTTGGTGGGCAGTCCATCAGCCACCGGTTCCCGTCGAATGAACACAATTTCTCCAACCTTGTACTGAGGGGGAATCCCGTGCTTGCCATCAAAGCGCGCCTTCATCGCCTGCTGAGCAGTCAAAATTCCTTCCACTGCTTCCTTCTGTAGTTGCCCTGGTCCCACGAACTCTGGACAAGTAACCTCCTCGACGTAGTTTCGCAACGGGCCGTCCCCGAAGTTTGGAACGTACCCCATCACCAGCTCGTAGGCGGTCTTTCCTGTCGCCTTGTTCATGCCTAAATTTAACCAACGCTCCACCAGGTGGATCTGCTTGTCCCATGAGCTCTGCTTCTCCATGGCAGCCATGATAACTGGCACCACCGTCGCATTGACCCGTTCCACTTGCCCGTTTGCCTGTGGATGCCGCACCGCGGTGAGAGTGTGGTGAATACCATTACTGGAGCAAAAGCTGGTGAATTCTTTACTTGTAAAGCAGCTTCCTCGATCACTGACAAGACGTTTTGGAAGGCCCCTTTCTGCGATCAGATTGTCGAGAGCCTTGATTACATACTTGGTTGATGTGTCTTTCACGGGGTAGAGTTTCACGAACTTGGTCAAATTGCAGATAACAACAAATAGGTGCTTGTTGCCCTTTCCACTCGGTACGAAAGGACCCAGATGATCACAGTGTAGATGTTCAAAGGGACGCACCCCAGGAGGGATAGGATGCAGGCGTCCCGGCACTTTACCTCCTGGTCTCTTGTTCAAAGCACACTCGAAACACATCTTGACATGTAGCTTTACATACCGGCGAAGTCCAGGAAACCAGTACGTTTCCATAATACTGTGCACGGTGCGGTCCACCGCAAAGTGCCCGTTCAGGTCATGATACTTTACAACTATGCTTTTCCTTGCACAGTCAGGTATTACGTACAGAAGCTTCTCCTTACCGTCATGTTGGACTCTTTTCATCAGTCGTTTTCCAGTGAGCACATAGTCTTTTGCCTCATTTTTATCGGCCTCGGTACGCTCACACTCAGGCTTTTTCAATATTTCAACCTTACTCTGCAATTTTTCGTCACTGAGTTGTATCATAAGCACCTGATCTTCGATGCTAACAGCAGCGAATACACTAACCTTGTCAACCAGGTCTCGCGACACCTCTTCCTCTTCTACTGCCGCCCGACTCAGGCAATCCACGTGCTGCATTTCGACAAGATGAGTACACCCCATCTGCTCTTGGTTCTCAGCGAAGCATTCCTTGTACCGGTTCAGTAGCTGCAGAAGACTAGCTCGGTCATCGTCACTAACGGCTGGATCGACCTTGACATCCTCACAGACAATATTGCGGGTCTTCCCTGGAGAGACCATCGTGGCGGTGGCTTCAGTCCTCGTCACCGTCTCACCGATGTCTATGTTTCGGAAAGGTGACAGGTCTCGATGTCCAACTACGACCACATTGTCCTTTTTCACTAACACGATATGCGGCAGGTTCACCCAAGTTCTGCCAATGATAATTGGAACCGGCTGGGAAACATCTGGCACCATTAAGAGGTCGACTTCCCCTACGACGTCATCCACCATGATCGTGACCTTGGCGTGCCCCAAAGTTGTTGATGCCGCTTCCTTGACACTGCCGAATCCATACACTTCAACGGCATGTTCTTCGAAAGTCAGCTTCGATTTCACGGCGTCGGTTTTCCGTATCGTGCAGCTCGACGACCCTGGATCCAACAAGGCCAAGCAGCTGAAGTCATCATTGAGTCTGACAGTCTTGAGATAACCACTGATAGATCCCTCGTCCGGAGGAGGATTCGCCGTCAAGTACATCTGATTTATTGGTTCTCGCTTGACACGACGTGGCTCACTACAGTCACGGGATATATGTCCAAATTTATTGCAGTTGAAACAACGGATCCCGGACGTAGACGGCGGTTTGGGTTGGGTAACGGTCGACCAACCCTCAGTCTTCACTTCACGACTCCTCACTTCACGATTCCACGGCTTTGCAGGTAACACCTTGGAAAAGTTTTCACATTTGGGATCTGACGGACCACTAACCGGATAACGAACGACGGGTGGCTTTGAGGTTATATTCTCTCTATTCTGGTTTACTCGCATGAACAGTCGAATATCTTGCAGAACTTCATCGATATCACCATGTTTCGCACATAAGATTTGACTGGCCAACTCCTTCGATAGGAGCCCTGACACAATCTGCTCTTTTGTATCCTCAAGAGACAGGTTCAATTTTGTGCATAAATGCACCTTTTCATGAAAGTACGCACTCACTGTCTCGTCTCGCTGTTGAACTCTTTCCGAAAGTTGTTTCCACTTTGCCGTTAGCGACACTTCCTTTAAGAATGTATTTTTGAAGCTTCTTTTGAACTCCTGCCATGTTTCAGGTTTTCGGGAGGCCAGCCAAAACTTTGCTGGACCTTCCAATTTCCGCCTAGCCAGCTCCAATTGGTCATTTTCCGTCCAGTTGTAAAGTTTCGACATTCCCTCTATATCACGGAGCCACATTTCTGCAAACCCCTCATCTTTTTCTCCAGTAAATGGCGGAATGGCCGCCAGGGCCCCAGCTATATCCGTAAATGCAGGCCCGCGCACCACTTCTTCAGGAGCTCGAATTTGAGTTTGCAACGCTCGAATTAATGTAGAATTTTGCTCTATTAACATCGCTAATAGGTTCGGTTGCTCGGGATTCGGTGGCTGCATGGGAGGGGAAGCAATCCTTTCGGGAGTGGGTGGCTGTGACGGTTGCGGCGTCACCACCCGCAAACGGCCCCCGAACAGGTCTGGCAGGCTTCCTGCACGGCCTCCAATGCCCCATTCATTATCTCCAAACATCACAAACTATTTTGGTGGATCCCACTTCTGAATTTGTTAACTATTTTCGTAATTTAGGGCGCATTTATCGAATATAAAAACACGACATAATATTGTCTACCATTTTATTTTCCCCACTGTCACTACTACCAACTTGACAATCTAATACAGTTTTCCCGCCAACACTTGTTCTTCCTTTGCGTGTTTAGAGGCACTAGAGGTATCATAAAGAAAATGAATGCTGCAAAGACAGCATTGTAGAATGCACAGTTTGGGACAAATAACACCATAAGAGATAGTCTTGTAAGAAAGTAATCTATACTTGCCAAATAAAGAACACTACGTTACGTACGTTACGCCATTTTATATTCAACACATTTTCTTCTGCTTCGGCGGTGACGTCACAAGCAAACAACAACAACAACAAGAACAGAGCAGAAAGATCACAAACGGTACATTGGAATTTTCTAGTTGGCAATCGGGTCGCTGAAGTATCATAAGGCTTATAACTGAGCCTCCACCCTTTTCTTGTTAGCTTGTGCTCCTTTCTGTGCCGCTTGGCCGGCTTTGATCTATAATACAATTTAAGCTTCTTGCTAGAATCATCACACAGCTTGCACTCGAGAGCCACAGTATGAGCATAAGCCTTGTGAGCAGGCCTTAACTCTTCTGAAGAAGCAATGTGAGCTGGTGAAGCACCATTAGCTGGTGTACCGCCTAATTCCGCATACGTACTTATTTGGTCAGGGGGCCGCGAATAAAGGCTAATACCCCTGTGGGTTGTTGAGGGCGCTACCCTGGCTAGCTCTCTTCAGGGTGTAGGTGTTCATACAGACTAATCTGAGCAAGGCTCGGCTAGGTGTCCCTAATCAATAAAACTACAAGATTTCATTAGTATAGGTACTATTAACATCAATCAAAATTCACCAGGTTAGGGAGGCTCAAAGGTTTACAATAAAAATGAGTGCACTCGTACATGTTTAAAAGAAAGGGGGGGGGGGCAAATCTTCCTTCTTGGGCGCCACTGGGTCTTCTTAATCCTGTTGGTCCTGGCCCAGACGAACCGCAGGTACAGATTATGCAAATGATCCAAATATTGAAAGTAAAAATCAGAATGAACTTGCCCGGACGTAGGTGACTGTTGCTGTTGCTGCTAAGGCTGCGGAGTGGGCTCTCCTACGTCGGAGACCCAAGGGGTGGCTCCTACCCCATCATCATGTCCTTTCCTTCCTTTCCCAAACACACTCCACTGTCTCTCTCCATCACTACACTCCTGTCCATATTACTCTTGATACATTACTTCCCAAATCACACAACTATCCACAACCTTGCTCCACCACAATCTTCCAACCACCACCGAACCGTCCTCTCCAAAGTATAACGAACGACTCCCCCGAACCGTCCACTCCAAAGTATAACGAACGACTCTCCCGAACCGTCCACTCCAAAGTATCTCCTCTGCCCAAAACTGTAAAAACCAAAAGTGCCCCCTTCTATGTTTACCATATGCTACCCCCTATTTACTTATTCCTGAGCTGCCTGAGTGGGCCAAGGCCGATCCCACGCAAACATAGCCCACGGGCCACAAAGCCTGTCAACAATTTGTCAACTCTCTCTAAAAGCCGCCAACCAAAAAAACTATTTACTTAAGAACTGCCTCAGGCTGTTCTCAAACCCCAAGTAGCCGTTACACTGGTGAAGCCACATGTGACGATGAAGCAAGGGACGGTCCAGCGCGCTGCTCTTGGAAAGCTGGCGAAACAACAAGAGACGATGAAGCAAGGGACGGTCCAGTACGCTGCTCTTGAAGGAGGGCTCGGTATGTGACATCCGGGGGGGGGGGGGGGGGGGGAATGGGGGACTTTTTCGAAATCTGGCTTTTTGGCCATAACTCCCTTAATATTGCAACTAATGAAACGTAGTTTTCTCTGAGGGTCGTCTAACAGTACTACCTACAACTTTTCTTCGGAACGTTTTTTGATCACACCCTTAATGGTTGAGTAAGGGTGGAAAAAGAGGGTTTTGCGCACAAAAAAATTCACAACTTGTGTCCTAGGGGTGTTATCGAGTTCTATTGTTTTGTAATGCATTTGCCTCAATATTACCTACAACTTTTGGCTGAAAAAGTTTTTCGTCCGACGCACCGTTTAGGCAGGGGGTGGGGGGTTGAATTTTCAAAACGTCAAAACTCACTTATTTGGTGAGATATTGAGTTTATTCTTTTTGCTATGAGTTTCTATTAATAATATCTACAACTTTTGTCTGAAAATGTTTTTTTTAAAATCACTTTCATTTTCTCGTTAAGGGGGGGGGGGGGGGGTGAAATTTCAAAACTCAATTCCTCTGTTGTTATTGTAGAGAATGCATTTGGGTCAACTGAAAATCTTCTTAACCGTCTTTCTAAATGATTTTAGACTGCTTTCAGAGGATGGAAGTAATCTTCGAAATCTACCTACGCCTTTCGGGGCTGCCGAAAGGGATTTTTTTATTCTCAGCGCACTTCTTCCTCCCATTGCTGTTCCCTGGTTCAGCGTCGAATGCTGTTGCTCAAATCCTAGTAAGGTCAGCTGGTAACCGAATACGTCTCAAGGTTGCTGTGACTTGACATAATAAGTGTTGAGCAACACTACGATCGTGGAACTTATTCTAAATATTTAATATTAACATTTTCCATAACAATAACGGCGATTGGAACATCAATTGTTCAAACGTGGAACGAAGAAGTTATTTAAGAATTCCTTGCACTTGCTGCATAATTCAGCAATACATTGTTTTAAATGATAATTTTCCCAGTATCCAATGTCACACGTGACTATAGACACGTGCACTATAGACAAATGCTATATCCACCGAATTCGTCGTCGGTTCGTCTGAATTTGTGAATTTGTCCTGCCGATGTCTATTGCCTTGTCTGGTTGAGCCACTCCGCCTCCCAAGATGACCATTCGAAGAAATCACACACAATGGTACATGGAAAACATTTGTCACCCGTGTGAATTCACATATGATAGTTCTTGCTGGAGCTTTCTGGGCTTCATTGGTAGCGAATTATAATTTTGGAATATTTCCACTTGACATTTATTAGGTTAGCCAAATCTGCGTAGTCTTTGAGTTTGAGGGCATCACTTTGGAGGAGTACTGGCGAATATGACGCCTCCCGCCAGCGATGACACATGCACGAGGCTGGTGTTTTTTCTATCAGCCAGGGACAGGTAGGAGATGATCTGCTCCAGCACTCCGTACGGCAGGTCTGCGATGGTCGTCATGGTCTCAGTAACCAAACAGGTCATTTCTGTAATAAAATAAGAAAAACTATAACAGGTGATAGCTGATAGGCACCTATATAATCTCGTACACCTCATCAATACTTTTTACTTTCTCGCTAGCCATATATGGCGAGAAAGTATTGTTTTCGTGCAGAATTTCGAAATTGAGATTTTGCGATTTCCATGATCCTGGGGGTCCCCTGAGTCCAAAAAAGTGGTTTCTGGAAAAAGTCACACACAATGGTACATGGAAAACATTTGTCACCCGTGTGAATTCACATATGATAGTTTTCATAACCTTGGCGAATATACCTGTTACCGCTGATTCTTGACTTATGTTGAAACTCTCTGTATAGCAAACAGATTTATACAGAAAGACTATTTATTATAGGTACATAATGAATAAAAGGGGTGAGCAGGTATTCAGATTCAACTTGATTTCCATTCCCTATCGGAAACACCTGTACCCATAATTTCTCTGTACTCTTTAATGACCTTGCCATCTTCTCCAGCTACTAGATTCCTAATCTCTATCATACTATTCTGATAGTTTATGCTATTACTGCCACCTGGAATAATTCCTTGCGAGCCAGAACCTTCTATCTCAACAAAGTCCATGTTCCTGAGCCCACGGTTGTAAAAGTAGAAAAATAAAGCACAATTCTTCTCTATTAGTTTTAAGACAAACAGAGGCTCCAGCTCCTTTATCTCTTTATATTCATCAATACCTACTCGAAGCGGAAATTCAGATAGAGCCAAGCTATTTAGGTTTCTCATTACCTCAGCTATGCTCTCCGTTATACTTACTGTGACATTGACTATAATTAGTGGTGATTTGTCAGCAATGCGCACGTCAGCGCCACAGGCTAGTTCGACCTTGCTCAGGTTGACCCACTCCCTAGCTGTTAACTTGCCTTTCTTCTGGGCAATCTTTCCCCCCTTACTTAAACGAAAGTAGCCCTTCTCAAATGCAAAGGCTACACCAACATCCACATTACTTAAGAATTTATATACAAGGCCACTGGTGCTTTTAGGAGTATTGGCATGAACTTGTCTAGAGAACTTTAACTGAAGCGATGTAATTGGGAAAGTAGTTACGCCCTTTTCCTGCATGACTTTAACTTTAGGGAGCTGCCTAAAGGTTTGAGATACATTTTTTACATTCTAAATTAGTCTAGGTTCTATGTCATCAATGTCATCATAGTGGATCGAGTGAGTTTCTGAGTAAGTCATATTGTTATTCGGTCTTCGGCAATTCAGTTCTTGCAAACTTTCATTACCACCCTTAGGATTTTGAGATTCTATACCAGTGTGTAAGACGCTCTGGTTTTCCGAGTTGTTAACTGTTAGTTCAGTCTCAACTCTTCGGCGTTGTCGCCCTGGGCAGACAGTACCATCTCTCACCTGTGAAGGTTCTATGCCACTGGCTCGCGCACAATGGGTTTCTGACGTAATAACTGACCTAATTAAGTACAATACTGAGTTTAAGCGCCTTTTTAAGTTAACTATACGATCAGAACAGTTGAGCTTATCATCCAAAATGACACCCAAGAACTTAACTGATTGTTCGTAACTGATCTGAACACCGTTCAAGTCGTCTTTCTTCCTTCTCAACCAATATCTGATCTTCTTACACCTCCAAAATCTCACACCATGGAGCCTTGTCGCATTCATGCAACTCAAAATGTATTGTGAACGAAACTTTGCTGCTCAGTTGCGCAATGTCATACCTAAGTGTCAACAGATACATGTTTTTCAGCAAGGGGTACTTCTCAGCAATTACTGCTGGTTTTAAACAGGACAGTTCAGGAGGAAAATAATCAAAACAGACTGACATATGGCTGGGCCAGCAAACTCCTGAGAAAAAATTGGTGCAACTTGTAGCAAGATACTCGAGATCTTTTAAACTGCTCAGTGGAGAAATGTCTTGGATGCCATAGCAGCGTAGGAGGTCTAGGCTGCGCAGCTTTTGGCCCCAGTCACCGATGGACCTAACCCCCTCATCCGTGATACGACAAGCGTCTAAATAGAGGAACCTTAGGTTTGGTAAACTCGGTAAAATTTTAAGCAAAATTTTGTCCGTAAGTGTAGCATTCGAACTCAACCTCAGTTCAATGAGCTATATTCAGATCGAACTCCTTAGGTGCATTAGATAGATTGACGCAGGAGAGGTTTCTTGGATAACACCTCTGCACGTTTGTCCAGATACGATATTTCACAGTCCTGGAAATTCGACAGAGTCACTACCTTAGTCAGCAAGCGAAGTGAAATGTATACCGAATGTATACCAGCTCTGTGCTGACACGTGATGATGGTCCAGGAACACCTGGAAAAAGCTATATTCAGATCGAACTCCTTAGGTGCATTAGATAGATTGACGCAACGTAGATGTGACATACTTGGGAACAGTCGAGCAGTTTGCATACCAAATACAGACGATTTTTCGAGGTTAATGAACTCGAGGAGACGTAAAGTTTTCAACAGATTACCAAAAGCTTGCTTGGTAAACGAGGTCAACTCGATTTTCCTTATATTCGGGAGGTTTTCTTGGATCACTGATAGGCAGTTATCAGCATCACTGATTTCAGGAAAGTGCCCCAGTATACGCAACTCTACCAACTGTGGCCCCAGGTAAGAGAGTATTCTCGACATTTCAGCACCTTTCATATCACAAAAACTATCTAAGACAACCCGTTTCAGAATACTACCATGGGAACTGAAAACGCATTCTAAATCGTCCATCATCTCGTCATGCACTGTTACCACTAAATCTTCTAACAAAGGGGCGTTCTTCGTCAACAGCATCAAAAAGTCTCCAGCCCATTCAGTTGTTCCGATGGCTGATGATAGCGACAATCTGCGCAGTTTTCGGACACTGGACGGAGGGTAGTCGCTGTACTTACTACTCACTTTAATAAACTTGAGCTCCACCACGTTTGGAACGTTAGGAAGAATATTCCCTAGATGAACCGGTGGAGCAAGAGGCAAACGCAGGCTTTTGATGTACCAAAAACTCGTCGTATCGTTCTTGCTGGAGCTTTCTGGGCTTCATTGGTAGCGAATTATAATTCTGGAATATTTCCACTTGACATTTATTAGGTTAGCCAAATCTGCGTAGTCTTTGAGTTTGAGGGCATCACTTTGGAGGAGTACTGGCGAATATGACGCCTCCCGCCAGCGATGACACATGCACGAGGCTGGTGTTTTTTCTATCAGCCAGGGACAGGTAGGAGATGATCTGCTCCAGCACTCCGTACGGCAGGTCTGCGATGGTCGTCATGGTCTCAGTAACCAAACAGGTCATTTCTGTAATAAAATAAGAAAAACTATAACAGGTGATAGCTGATAGGCACCTATATAATCTCGTACACCTCATCAATACTTTTTACTTTCTCGCTAGCCATATATGGCGAGAAAGTATTCTTTTCGTGCAGAATTTCGAAATTGAGATTTTGCGATTTCCATGATCTTGGGGGTCCCCTGAGTCCAAAAAAGTGGTTTCTGGAAAAAGTCTGTCGTCCGTCAGTCCGTCCGTGCATTACTGTAGAGCCTATACCGTTCACCAGATTTTGATGAAATTTGGTATGGTCTGCCTAAAATCACTGCCGTGGGGCGTTTTCAAGGATTTTTTAATTGGTCAAAAACTGCGGCCGCTATTGCCAAAAAGCCACCGAAATAATTCAAAAATCGTGTTTTTGGTTAGTCTGACAAGCGCGGACGGTACACTTTTAAATCTATAACATTGAAAATTGGTAAGTGTGTTGACAAATAGATGCTTCGAGGTCCTTTGCAACTAAAATCTAATATGTTCAAAATTACGGCCGCTTTGGACCAAAGTTCGATCGTTTCGGCGCCAAAAGTGTTGAAAATGAGTTGAGAATGAGAAACCACGTTTTTGAATGGTCGGAACGCATTTGGGACTACAGTATTAAATTACAGTCATGAGTCATGAGATTTGGTATGAATTATCTCAGATAGATGCTCCTGGGTCATTTTCAACCAATTTTGGATTCAGAAGCAGGTGCGGAAGTGCGCGCACCAGCTCTGTGCTGACACGTGATGATGGTCCAGGAACACCAACACCGTCAAAAGCAGGTGCGGAAGTGCGCGCACCAGCTCTGTGCTGACACGTGATGATGATCTTCAGCATTTTGAACTGTTTACGGTCCATCATCATCATCATCATCTTCAGCGGCTAATGTCCTAGACCACATGCGGGCCCATAGGACAGTTTACGGTCCAAGACGTCTAGAATTTCAATGCCGGTAACATTGAATAGTTCCTTTTCATGGGCTATCCTCATTTTGATAATCCTTTCACGATTCCAGCCACCCTTAGTTTTCACGCCATTCTCACGATTCTGCTTAAGCTGCTCCAGTTCGTCCTTAAACCGATCTAAATACTTGTTCATGGAAGCCAATAGGTCCCTCGGTGTACAGGACTGAACATCTGACAACTCCTTCTGAAACCAAAGATATTTTTTGGCTGCCAAACGTTTTTTTCTTGTCGCAGCCTGCTTCTTCCTTTTGGGTTGATCCAATTTGGCAGCTGGCGCTGTCCCGCTTTGGGGAGACTCTGAGCTCTTCTCGCCAGCAGTTTGCGCTGTCCCGCTTTGCGATGGTGTTGGACTCATGTCGCTTACTTCAGCCATTATCTCCATTGATATCGATTAAATAAACGAAATTTAGTACAAGAAATTGTAACCATAAAGAAGTCTTTTTCACTTATTGATTTTTGACTGGATTCCGGATTCTCTTTGGCCTGTTGCGCACAAGCGAGCACCGGCGCATCCTCTATGCACCGGCGCTTTGCACCCATCTCCAGGCTTTGACATTTTGACACCTAAGTGTCATCTCTTGATAGAATACTCATTTTTACAACTGCATTCTGATTTTATTTGTTATATTAACCCACACTGGGTGATTCTGAATCACTCTAACATCCATTCTCTCAAAAAATCTGCTTCGGGAGGAGGATGGTCGACGAATGTGACAATCGAGCGTGGTGCATCTTGAACGGAAACATGAGAGGGGGCGAAGAGGGGGAGCTGACCTGCATTGGGCAAAACGGCCACAGCGTAATAGAATAGAATAGAATATTTTTATTACAATACTATGCAGTTGTGAATCAGGCGGCATGGGAGAGAGTAGAAGCTTTCACGGTAGGAGATATGCCAGATTCTGATCATCTGCCACTGGAAGTGACGTTGGACTGCAGAAAGGCTGGTGTGAAGTGAAGTGATGGATACTTGAACTTGGAAGTCTCGGCTCAGATCTTCGTGCCCGCCTAACAGCAAATACCCTGTATATAAGTGGTAAAAACAATAGCACCAGAATGGTTTTGAATGCACGGCTAGATGGACGGCCTGCTTTCATCTTCTCTGTGTAATGCTAATTCTACTAATTCTCCACGTAATGCTAATTGAAATCTGGGGGAACTTTTGGATTTTTTTTTTTTTTGTAAATCAGGAATAGAATAATACATCTAAACGAAGCGTTCCATTGAAAACCACCCGGGTGATACTTATGTTTTTTACCAAAAAATAAAACCAACATCCATCCAGCTACAACGAAATATGTGTCAGTCATAGCCCGGTACTAACCTGTCATCTGGAGATGGTAGAGAAGGCAGACTTGTCTGACCACTTGTGGAGGGCATACTTGTCCGTCGCAGACCACTGGATGACGGCCGTACATCCACGGAATCACCATCGTCGGACGAATATTCCCGATCAGAACTACTAGAAAATCAGAAATACTATAAAAACTATCCTCCAAGAAGGATCTTTTCACCTTCCTTAATTGTAATTTAACACACAGATCTTCTAAATCTATAACATTTTTCAGGTTATTCTAAATTTTGAGGCATTGCGTACGTGATTGCAGGTTGGTAAAACATTACCATATTTTAAAGTATATGAAACACATTCATGCATATAAGGCTGGGGAAATAACCCCGTTATTCGTTTACATATTCCCCGCGACAGGACCAAAACTCACAGCCCTCTTCCACAATCAGTTCACTGTCTTTTTGGCCAAGTTTAATACTGGTATATTTGCATTTGCCATTTAGTTTAGCCAAATTGGTATTGCTCTTTACGACACATGCATATAAAGGCTGGGGAAGGGAAGGTGTTACCTCACGGAGCTGACTTTCCCTTTCATAGCACGGTACTAACCTGTCATCTGGAGATGGTAGAGAGGGCAGACTTGTCTGACCACTTGTGTAGGGCACACTTGTCTGACGACTTGTGGAGGGCCGACTTGTCTGACCACTTGTGGAGGGCAGACTTGTCTGTGCCGCCTCCTCATTATTCCCGATGAGAACTACTTGTCGATGGAGAACACCGTGGATCCCGAATTTGTGGGGTGAGAAAGTTATGTTTTTCAATCTCTTCTATTGGAAGTACTTATACTTAAGTTCTTGTGGTGGGCCGACTTGTCTGACCACTTGTGGAGGGCAGACTTGTCTGACCACTTGTGGAGGGCAGACTTGTCTGTGCCGCCTCCTAATTATTCCCGATGAGAACTACTTGTCGATGGAGAACACCGTGGATCCCGAATTTGTGGGGTGAGAAAGTTATGTTTTTCATTCTCTTCTATTGGAAGTACTTATACTTAAGTTCTTGTGGTGGGCCGACTTGTCTGACCACTTGTGGAGGGCAGACTTGTCTGACCACTTGTGGAGGGCAGACTTGTCTGTGCCGCCTCCTCATTATTCCCGATGAGAACTACTTGTCGATGGAGAACACCGTGGATCCCGAATTTGTGGGGTGAGAAAGTTATGATTTTCATTCTCTTCTATTGGAAGTACTTATACTTAAGTTCTTGTGGTGGGCCGACTTGTCTGACCACTTGTGGAGGGCAGACTTGTCTGTGCCCTCTCCTCATTATTCCCGATGAGAACTACTTGTCGATGGAGAACACCGTGTATCCCGAATTTGTGGTGTGAGAAAGTTATGTTTTTCATTCTCTTCTATTGGAAGTACTTATACTTAAGTTCTTGTGGTGGGCCGACTTGTCTGACCACTTGTGGAGGGCAGACTTGTCTGTGCCCTCTCCTCATTATTCCCGATGAGAACTACTTGTCGATGGAGAACACCGTGGATCCCGAATTTGTGGGGTGAGAAAGTTATGATTTTCATTCTCTTCTATTGGAAGTACTTATACTTAAGTTCTTGTGGTGGGCCGACTTGTCTGACCACTTGTGGAGGGCAGACTTGTCTGTGCCCTCTACTCATTATTCCCGATGAGAACTACTTGTCGATGGAGAACACCGTGTATCCCGAATTTGTGGTGTGAGAAAGTTATGTTTTTCATTCTCTTCTATTGGAAGTACTTATACTTAAGTTCTTGTGGTGGGCCGACTTGTCTGACCACTTGTGGAGGGCAGACTTGTCTGTGCCGCCTCCTCATTATTCCCGATGAGAACTACTTGTCGATGGAGAACACCGTGGATCCCGAATTTGTGGGGTGAGAAAGTTATGTTTTTCATTCTCTTCTATTGGAAGTACTTATACTTAAGTTCTTGTGGTGGGCCGACTTGTCTGACCACTTGTGGAGGGCAGACTTGTCTGTGCCCTCTCCTCATTATTCCCGATGAGAACTACTTGTCGATGGAGAACACCGTGTATCCCGAATTTGTGGTGTGAGAAAGTTATGTTTTTCATTCTCTTCTATTGGAAGTACTTATACTTAAGTTCTTGTGGTGGGCCGACTTGTCTGACCACTTGTGGAGGGCAGACTTGTCTGTGCCGCCTCCTCATTATTCCCGATGAGAACTACTTGTCGATGGAGAACACCGTGGATCCCGAATTTGTGGGGTGAGAAAGTTATGATTTTCATTCTCTTCTATTGGAAGTACTTATACTTAAGTTCTTGTGGTGGGCCGACTTGTCTGACCACTTGTGGAGGGCAGACTTGTCTGTGCCCTCTCCTCATTATTCCCGATGAGAACTACTTGTCGATGGAGAACACCGTGTATCCCGAATTTGTGGTGTGAGAAAGTTATGTTTTTCATTCTCTTCTATTGGAAGTACTTATACTTAAGTTCTTGTGGTGGGCCGACTTGTCTGACCACTTGTGGAGGGCAGACTTGTCTGTGCCGCATCCTCATTATTCCCGATGAGAACTACTTGTCGATGGAGAACACCGTGGATCCCGAATTTGTGGGGTGAGAAAGTTATGTTTTTCATTCTCTTCTATTGGAAGTACTTATACTTAAGTTCTTGTGGTGGGCCGACTTGTCTGACCACTTGTGGAGGGCAGACTTGTCTGTGCCGCCTCCTCATTATTCCCGATGAGAACTACTTGTCGATGGAGAACACCGTGGATCCCGAATTTGTGGGGTGAGAAATTTATGTTTTTCATTCTCTTCTATTGGAAGTACTTATACTTAAGTTCTTGTGGTGGGCCGACTTGTCTGACCACTTGTGGAGGGCAGACTTGTCTGTGCCGCCTCCTCATTATTCCCGATGAGAACTACTTGTCGATGGAGAACACCGTGGATCCCGAATTTGACTCTGCCACTGGACACCACTCGCAGTCTGTAGAAAATAAGATATAATTTTATTGTAGTAACGCAGTCGTCACAATGTAATATTGTTGTGTCAGTAAACAAAACCTTCAGTCACCTAGAAAATCAGAAATACTATAAAAACTATTCTCCAAGAAGGATCTTTTCACCTTCCTTAATTGTAATTTAACACTCAGATCTTCTAAATCTATAACATTTTTCAGTTTATTCTAAATTTTGAAGCATTGCTAATTTGTTCCTCGTGTTGTAACTGTGTACGTGACTGCAGGTTGGTAAAACATTACCATATTTTAAAGTATATGAAACACATTTATGCATATAAAGGCTGGGGAAGGGAAGGTATTACCTCACGGAGCTGACTTTCCCTTTCATAGCACGGTACTAACCTGTCAACTGGAGATGGTAGAGAGGGCAGACTTGTCTGACCACTTGTGGAGGGCATACTTGTCCGTACTAGACCACTGGATGAGCTTGTGGATGGGATAGGCGTAGGTGGCCACATAGGGGGCTTCTTTCTCCTAAGAATATTGGGCCATGAGTAGCCGCTTTCGGAATCGCCATTTCCAGAGTCAGCTGGTGAGAGTAGCACACCTGAGAAACCGTCATCCTCGTCGTCCGCCATGTCCCTCCCCGAAGTTATGGAACTATGAGAACTATCAGCCACGTTGTCCGTTGTGGGATATGCATATGATTCGTCTTCAGCCGTTACAAGACTAATGTCTACCGACAGAGCCTCCGCTGTACTGGGATTCTCCGGGATAGACTTAGTCGTTGTACTTGCAGGCGTAGCCTTCTTCGGGATGGTATCCTCCGGCGCAGCGTTCTCGAGAGCGACATTTTGGTTGGTCTGTGCGGTTCCTTCAAGTGCAGTGTTATCCGGAGAGGTATCTGCCGGTGCAGCGTTCGTCGGAGTGTCGTCAAGCGCAGTTCTCATTGGCGTGGCGACTTCCGTCGGGGTAGTGTACTCCGCAACAACCTCCGACGCAACTTTCACAGACGTACACAATAGCCCGGCTAACACTGGGAATATCCCCGTGCTCTAAGAGAAAACGACTGTGGTTCTTGCTATCTGGTGACCTTTCTCCGCACAGTCTTTCTTCCCATTCCTGCACCAACCCCCAGGCTAGGAATCTCTTCATTATTTCGGTGTATTCATAAAACAAGCTCGAATCCTCATCGTGACTTCTTAGTAGGACATAAAAATCAGCAGGTTGCAGAACGAGCGGACGAGTAATCAGCTCTTGGATTTGAGAGTTCAAGTCTTTTGAATCTTGAGAAAAGCAGATTAAGAAAAAACGGGGCAAAGCACTCACATTAACTGCTATAGGGACCGGTAGACATCCTGAATTTTTCACTAACGAGCACTGTAGTGTTGAGACCATTTTCACGCGCCAGGTACTGTTTCTGTCGGTGGGAAACCCGTTTTGACACCAATTCAAAACTGCCCAATGAAACAGCAACCCAGTTTCCATTAACTTATGAATTGCATCTCTCACATGAACACCGTACCAGCATCCAAGTTGCTTATTCTCATTTACAACAGCATAAGTAATACACTGTTTGAAGTTATAACCGCATAAATTCTCAATCATCAATTCGATATTTTTTAGATTTTTCGACGAAACACTATTCACAAGATCGATAAAATCTGGGTGAAACGTAAGATCCAGCGTTCCAAACGTAGATGCCATCCTGTCTTCATAGCACGGTACTAACCTGTCATCTGGAGATGGTAGAGAGGGCAGACTTGTCTGACCACTTGTGGAGGGCATACTTGTCCGTAGGGGTTCTCCGGGATAGACTTAGTCGTTGTACTTGCAGGCGTAGCCTTCTTCGGGATGGTATCCTCCGGCGCAGCGTTCTCGAGAGCGACATTTTGGTTGGTCTGTGCGGTTCCTTCAAGTGCAGTGTTATCCGGAGAGGTATCTGCCGGTGCAGCGTTCGTCGGAGTGTCGTCAAGCGCAGTTCTCATTGGCGTGGCGACTTCCGTCGGGGTAGTGTACTCCGCAACAACCTCCGACGCAACTTTCACAGACGTACACAATAGCCCGGCTAACAATGGGAATATCCCCGTGCTCTAAGAGAAAACGACTGTGGTTCTTGCTATCTGGTGACCTTTCTCCGCACAGTCTTTCTTCCCATTCCTGCACCAACCCCCAGGCTAGGAATCTCTTCATTATTTCGGTGTATTCATAAAACAAGCTCGAATCCTCATCGTGACTTCTTAGTAGGACATAAAAATCAGCAGGTTGCAGAACGAGCGGACGAGTAATCAGCTCTTGGATTTGAGAGTTCAAGTCTTTTGAATCTTGAGAAAAGCAGATTAAGAAAAAACGGGGCAAAGCACTCACATTAACTGCTATAGGGACCGGTAGACATCCTGAATTTTTCACTAACGAGCACTGTAGTGTTGAGACCATTTTCACGCGCCAGGTACTGTTTCTGTCGGTGGGAAACCCGTTTTGACACCAATTCAAAACTGCCCAATGAAACAGCAACCCAGTTTCCATTAACTTATGAATTGCATCTCTCACATGAACACCGTACCAGCATCCAAGTTGCTTATTCTCATTTACAACAGCATAAGTAATACACTGTTTGAAGTTATAACCGCATAAATTCTCAATCATCAATTCGATATTTTTTAGATTTTTCGACGAAACACTATTCACAAGATCGATAAAATCTGGGTGAAACGTAAGATCCAGCGTTCCAAACGTAGATGCCATCCTGTCTTCATAGCACGGTACTAACCTGTCATCTGGAGATGGTAGAGAGGGCAGACTTGTCTGACCACTTGTGGAGGGCATACTTGTCCGTAGGGGTTCTCCGGGATAGACTTAGTCGTTGTACTTGCAGGCGTAGCCTTCTTCGGGATGGTATCCTCCGGCGCAGCGTTCTCGAGAGCGACATTTTGGTTGGTCTGTGCGGTTCCTTCAAGTGCAGTGTTATCCGGAGAGGTATCTGCCGGTGCAGCGTTCGTCGGAGTGTCG
Organism: Mesopsocus fuscifrons; assembly: GCA_950004255.1. NCBI lineage: Eukaryota > Metazoa > Arthropoda > Insecta > Psocodea > Mesopsocidae > Mesopsocus > Mesopsocus fuscifrons. Next base: position 15,743,979 of record OX465378.1, read on the forward strand.
TCAAGCGCAGTTCTCATTGGCGTGGCGACTTCCGTCGGGGTAGTGTACTCCGCAACAACCTCCGACGCAACTTTCACAGACGTACACAATAGCCCGGCTAACACTGGGAATATCCCCGTGCTCTAAGAGAAAACGACTGTGGTTCTTGCTATCTGGTGACCTTTCTCCGCACAGTCTTTCTTCCCATTCCTGCACCAACCCCCAGGCTAGGAATCTCTTCATTATTTCGGTGTATTCATAAAACAAGCTCGAATCCTCATCGTGACTTCTTAGTAGGACATAAAAATCAGCAGGTTGCAGAACGAGCGGACGAGTAATCAGCTCTTGGATTTGAGAGTTCAAGTCTTTTGAATCTTGAGAAAAGCAGATTAAGAAAAAACGGGGCAAAGCACTCACATTAACTGCTATAGGGACCGGTAGACATCCTGAATTTTTCACTAACGAGCACTGTAGTGTTGAGACCATTTTCACGCGCCAGGTACTGTTTCTGTCGGTGGGAAACCCGTTTTGACACCAATTCAAAACTGCCCAATGAAACAGCAACCCAGTTTCCATTAACTTATGAATTGCATCTCTCACATGAACACCGTACCAGCATCCAAGTTGCTTATTCTCATTTACAACAGCATAAGTAATACACTGTTTGAAGTTATAACCGCATAAATTCTCAATCATCAATTCGATATTTTTTAGATTTTTCGACGAAACACTATTCACAAGATCGATAAAATCTGGGTGAAACGTAAGATCCAGCGTTCCAAACGTAGATGCCATCCTGTCTTCATAGCACGGTACTAACCTGTCATCTGGAGATGGTAGAGAGGGCAGACTTGTCTGACCACTTGTGGAGGGCATACTTGTCCGTAGGGGTTCTCCGGGATAGACTTAGTCGTTGTACTTGCAGGCGTAGCCTTCTTCGGGATGGTATCCTCCGGCGCAGCGTTCTCGAGAGCGACATTTTGGTTGGTCTGTGCGGTTCCTTCCAGTGCAGTGTTATCCGGATATTATACACAGTGGATAAGCTAAAATTTCTGCATAAGCCTTAAAAATGTACTGAGGAATGCTATCAGTCCCGCATGATTTCTTTGGCTTGAGGTTTCTGATAGCTGATTTGACATCAACCTCCGTAATACTAGAGATGTTAAGGATACTGGCTTCTAGTGGCAAAGTAGTACAGTTAATTATTTCGTTCATGTTAATGGGTGGACAGGTCGGACTGTACACAGACTCTAAATTTTCTGCAAAAGCTTGACATATCTCCTCATTTTTCTCTAACACTTGACTTTTAAACTTGAGTGCAGGTTGCTGACTATTCCCTTTCCTTCTCTCACGGGTGAACCTCCAGAACTGATTGGGATCATCCACGATCTCATCTTCTAACCTGTTCATGTATTGCCAATATTCACGCCTAACATCCCGGTGGATCTGAGCCCTTTCCTCAGAAAAAATTAAGTAATCATCACTATTTTGAGTTCGTTTGTACCTTCTTCTTAGTCGTTCTTTCTCCTTTAAAGATTTTTTAAGTACCCCAGTGAACCATAGCGGAAAACTTCTATCACTACTGTTACCTTTAAGGATACATCTATTTCAATAATGAAGTCAAAATTGCTTACCTTGATTGGAGCAATAATTATAGCAACCAATGGTAATGACGCACAATGGCGGAATGACCAGACGACACGCGCGCAATCAATGGGCGATTTTTTGTGCGCAATGTTGGTGGGGAGATACGCCTTAAAAGTGGCGCCATTATTTACACTTTTATAGGTTTTAAGATTTCGACTACGTCTCAACCCTCCCACTGTCTCAAGGCTCCCCACTTTCCCCTATACTTATTAGGTACACTTACATTTTAGGTAGATTTCAAAGAAAATTCTACCCATTGTAGTCGTACCAGTAGTCTCACTTTTGAAAAATTTCTTCACAGTTTTTCTTTTTATGACCCCTGGATCCCAAAACCACCATCAGTTCAAAAGTTTATATATATATATATATATAAATATCTATATACTTCTATATATCATTTTCACTTCCTTGTGAACACGCTAGCAGCCGTATTTTTGAAAAATAATTGGTTTTGACTATTTAATAAAATATAAGGGTCTAAAATCTCGGTCGAGTTCGTCAATGGGGGAAATCGGACGAAGGAGGGGAAAATGGGGGGACTTTTTCCAAATCTGGCTTTTTGGCCATAACTCCCTTAATATTGCAACTAATGAAACGTGGTTTTCTCTGAGGGTCGTCTAACAGTACTACCTACAACTTTTCTTTGTAACGTTTTTTGATCCCACCCTTAATGTTTGAATAAGGGTGGAAAAAGAGGGTTTTTGCGCACAAAAAAAATTCATAACTTGTGTGCTAGGGGTGTTATCGAGTTCTTTTGTTTGTAATGCATTTGCCTCAATATTACCTACAACTTTTGTCAGAAAAAGTTTTTCCTCCGATGCACCGTTTAGGCAGGGGGTGGGGGTTGAATTTTCAAAACGTCATAACTCACGTATTTGGTGAGATATTGAGTTTTATCTTTTTGCTATGAGTTTCTACTAATAATTTCTACAACTTTTGTCTGAAAAAGTTTTTTGTAAAATCACTTTCATTTTCTTGTTAAGGGGGGGGGGGGTGAAATTTCAAAACTCAATTCCTGCGTTGTTATTTTAGAGAATGCATTTGGGTCAACTGAAAATCTTCTTAACCATCTTGCTTTTAGAGGATGGAAGTAATCTTCCAAATCTACCTACGCCTTTCGGGGCTGCCGGAAGGGATTTTTAGGTAGATTTCGAAGAAAAATCTACCTATTGTAGTCGTACCAGTAGTCTCACTTTTGAAAAATTTCTTCACAGTTCTTCTTTTTATGACCCCCGGATCCCAAAACCACCATCAGTTCAAAAGTTTATATATATATATATATATATATATATATATATATCTATCTATATATATATATCATTTTCACTTCCTTGTGAACACGCTAGGAGCCGTATTTTTGAAAAATAATTGGTTTTGACTACTTAATAAAATATAAGGGACTAAAATCTCGATCGAGTTCGTTAATGGGGTTGATGTCCGTCCAGATAAAATCTTTAATCTCCCTTGCCCTTAACGGAATGTTTCATGCAGTAATTTGGCGAGGTGATTGTGAATTTCGTTTGTACCGGAATCCGTGACCACAGGCAGCACCCTACGAAAAATAAAAAATTAAATTATTTTAGGTAGATTTCGAAGAAAAATCTACCTATTGTAGTCGTACCAGTAGTCTCACTTTTGAAAGATTTCTTCACAGTTCTTCTTTTTATGACCCCCGGATCCCAAAACCACCATCAGTTCAAAAGTTTATATATATATATATATATATATATCATTTTCACTTCCTTGTGAACACGCTAGGAGCCGTATTTTTGAAAAATAATTGGTTTTGACTATTTAATAAAATATAAGGGACTAAAATCTCGGTCGAGTTCGTTAATGGGGGAAATCGGACGAAGGGCGGGGGGGGGGGGGGGGGAAATGGGGGGACTTTTTCGAAATCTGGCTTTTTGTCCATAACTCCCTTAATATTGCAACTAATGAAACGTAGTTTTCTCTGAGGTACGTCTAACAGTAGGTACTACCTACAACTTTTCTTTTTAGCGTTTTTTGATCCCACCCTTAATGGTTGAATAAGGGTGGAAAAAGAGGGTTTTGCGCACACAAAAATTCATAACTTGATTCTGTCTCAAGATCCGGGCGATAGGTAGGTACCTACCTGGGGTTGATGTCCGTCCAGATAAAATCTTTAATCTCCCTTGCTCTTAACGGAATGTTTCATGCAGTAATTTGGCGAGGTGATAGTGAATTTCGTTTGCAACGGAATCCGTGACCACAGGCAGCACCCTACGAAAAATAAAAAATTAAATTATTTTAGGTGGATTTCGAAGAAAAATCTACCTATTGTAGTCGTACCAGTAGTCTCACTTTTGAAAGATTTCTTCACAGTTCTTCTTTTTATGACCCCCGGATCCCAAAACCACCATCAGTTCAAAAGTTTATTTATATATATATACATATATATATCATTTTCACTTCCTTGTGAACACGCTAGGAGCCGTATTTTTGAAAAATAATTGGTTTTGACTATTTAATAAAGTATTAGGGTCTAAAATCTCGGTCGAGTTCGTTAATGGGGGAAATCGGACGAAGGAGGGGAAAATGGGGGGACTTTTTCGAAATCTGGCTTTTTGTCCATAAGTCGCTTAATATTGCAACTAATGAAACGTAGTTTTCTCTGAGGTACGTCTAACAGTACTACCTACAACTTTTCTTTGTAACGTTTTTTGATCCCACCCTTAATGGTTGAATAAGGGTGGAAAAAGAGGGGTTTGCGCACAAAAAAATTCATAACTTGATTCTGTCTCAAGATCCGGGCGATAGGTAGGTACCTACCTGGGGTTGATGTCCGTCCAGATAAAATCTTTAATCTCCCTTGCTCTTAACGGAATGGTTCATGCAGTAATTTGGCGAGGTGATTGTGAATTTCGTTTTTATCGGAATCCGTGACCACAGGCACAACCCTACGAAAAATAAAAAATTAAATTATTTTAGGTAGATTTTGAAGAAAAACTACCTATTGTAGTCGTACCAGTAGTCTCACTTTTGAAAAATTTCTTCACAGTTCTTCTTTTTATGGCCCCTGGATCCCATGCATTTGCCTCAATATTACCTACAACTTTTGTCTGAAAAAGTTTTTCGTCCGACGGACCTTTTAGGCAGGGGTGGGGGGTTGAATTTTCAAAACGTCATAACTCACGTATTTGGTGAGATATTGACCACTTCAACGATTTCATTGTTTTTGGTTGTCAGTGTACTTCAGTGGCAATAAAGTCCCCAATAGAGAAAGCATTCTTGTCACGAAATTGAATTTTTTCTTCTGTCTCGTCTGGCTGCACTCTTCAATTTCCATGTGGCCCTAACTATCGACGATCGACGGTTGCATGCAAAAAGAATTATCGCACAGTCATAACGATTCAGTTGAGCCTTAAGGTGGAATGCACGTACTAGTTTTGCAATGCTACGTATTGTCGCCGGACGAAAATGAGACCAAAATGGCAGATGGCAGCGGAGGGGTGGGTACCCCCTCTACGTGGCAACAGTACCTATGAGGCTGAGCTGCGAGCCACACTAAGCTAAGCTAAGCATCGGCTATAGGGTGGGTCGCAGCTCAGCCTCATAGGTACTGGTGGCACGTAGAGGAGGTACCTGCCCCTCCGCTGCCATTTTGGTCTCCTTTTCGTCCGGCGACAATACATCAAGACCTTCTCTGAAGCTACAGGGCGAGTCAAAGGTGTTAATTGGGGAATATAAACCTGAGACTCTTTGTCGTGACAGAGCGTTGAATTTTTGCATGAAATGGAGTAATAAGCCCACAGGAGCGGTATTTAACAGTCAACTACCAGTTCACATGTTCTTTTGACAGACGCGATCGGGCTAAACATGTAGATTTAATCGTCAGATTTAGTAAAAGCTCTTGATACTCGTATGGTTGTAGGTACTATTTACCGTCGCCATATTACATGTTGACAATTTATATTTCACTTACGGAATTGGGTAATTGCAATACCATTTCTCTACTTTTTCTCCTGTAAAAGCTAAACATACACTATGTTTAGCTTTTAGAATGGACACAACCAATAGCGATATTACAATTACCAGTTTCCGGCAGTACTAATACGTAAACATTAGTTTTGTCGAATATTTACTTTCGCACAGTGGTTTTGGTGGAGTTCGTCGAGAATGTACGATTATATTCAGCCTTAAATGCCTTCAAAACTACTATGAGATGTTTTTCCCTTATTCTTATTTCAATACTAATAATTTGACGCTGTGGTGGTTCCGAACCCACCTTGATCCTTGACCGGGTATATCTGAGCGCCTTGCTTCTTGCTGTTATGACTGCTGGGCTTGTTCGTCATCCATGTTCAGCTAAACTGATTGTGTTGAGCTGCCTGGTTACATGCACACAACAGTAGGGGAAATCTTCAGTAACAGAGTGGCTCTGTCCTCTGTCTAACAAACCAAACGTACAATCCCTTACTAAGGGGGTCTCCCAAGCAACTGGTAACCATGGCCCATGTTGCTTCAGTTTCGTCTTGAGAACCAAATCGGTACTCCAGGGGGGATGCTTTTTCATCGTGTAATGGAGGTTGCAGTACATGGTTGATATTTCATTTCAAATCTATAGAATCTGGTCAGTAACGAAAAGGTTGTATGTATTAATTTATGATTTAGCATTACATATTACACCTATGTATGTATTTATTGGATAAATAATCATTTATATTTTTTCTTACAGTTGTAGGGTTGGGTTAACAAAACTCAACACATTTTTAATTTATCGATGGGATGACTTCCTCCATGTTTGGCTGGGGTCAACTTTCAAACCTCTCTGTTTTCGTTTCTGTCTTAAGGGTCCGCTATACCTGACGATGCATTTTTTGCCGCCCATAAGATTAACATTGCGAGCGGCGATTCATTTTCAAGGTTTACCCTTGGTTGGAAAGACACAAAATTTTGCCTGTACCTAGCCCTAACAATGTTCTAGGGAGTGTTCGAAGCAGATTTCCCATTTTTTTTATTGGTTTTCGAGATACTACACTTTTCTTGAGGTATGCGATGCTAGCATTTGCAAAACAGTTGCATTAAAAGAAACCAGTGAGAAATTGGGAAATCTGCTGCATTGTTAGGGCTAGGTACAGGCAAAACTTTGTGTCTTTCCAACCAAGGGTAAACCTTGAAAATGAATGTTAATCTTATGGGCGGCAAAAAATGCATCGTCAGGTATAGCGTCCTCTTAAGGTTCCGCTTAACCTGACCACAGAACCTGACGATGCATTTTTTGCCGCCCATAATATTAACATTACGAGCGGCGATTCGTTTTCATGGTTTACCCTTGGTTGGAAAGACACAAAATTTTGCCTGTACCTAGCCCTATCAATGTTGTAGGTCGTCATCGAAACAGATTTCCCAATTTCTCACTGGTTTCTTTTATTGCAACTGTTTTGCAAATGCTAGCATCGCATACCTCAATTTTTTAAGGGGAAAAGTGCTGTATCTCGAAAACCAGTAAAATTAAGGGTCCGAAAACAGTCGCACTTAACTTTCTCGCCCCAAGTGATTTTTATTTTTTTGAGATTTTTTTGCGGGCGAAATTTTTAAGCAATCAAAAATCGGTTGAAATGACCCAAGAGCATCTATCTGAGATCACTCATACCAAGTTTCATGGCTGTCATTCTATTACTGTAGTCCCAAATGCGTCCCGACCATTCGAAAACGTGGTTTCTCATTTTGAACTCATTTTCAACACTTTTTTGACAAAAACGGCCGTAATTTTCAAGATAACAATTTTCTATTCGACATATGTTTAAGTTACGTAGTTTTAGACAATTGTACCAAATTTCATGAGAATCGGTTGTTAAATGTGAATGGCGCCAAATGGATCGAACTTTGGTCCAAAACGGCCGTTATTCTTTAGTGATTCAATTTTTGTTGCAGAAGACCTCGAAACATCTATTTGTCAACACTCTTACCAATTTTCAATGTTCTAGGTTGAAAAGTGTACCGTCGGCGCTTGTCCGACTAACCAAAAACACGATTTTTGAATTATTTTGGTGTTTTTTTGGCAATAGCGGCCGCTGTTTTGGAGCATACAAAAATTCCTTAAAAAACTTGTCTTGGTCGTGATTTTAGACAGCTCCATACCAAATTTCATCAAAATCGGATGAATGGTTTAGGCCGGGAACGGAAGGACGGACGGACGGACTGACGGACTATCTGACTGACTGACGGACGGACAGACTTTTTCCAGAAACCACTTTTTTCGACTCAGGGGACCCCCAGGATCATGGGAAACCCACAATCTCAATTTTGAAATTTTGCACGAAAACAATACTTCCATGCCATATATGGCTAGCGAGAAAGTAAAAATTTGGAAATCTGCAATCGGCGAAAAATGCATCGTCAGGTTAAGCAGACCCTTAAGCTAACCGTATGGGGCCCAGTAAGCACACAAGAGAAAAAAAAACCTAACCGTGTAATAGGTACACCATATTTATGTAAGGCTGGATTTCACCACTTTAACGTGAAGGCTATCGTGTACACGTTAGCGCTATCGTATCGGTAAAAAATGTTAACGGCTTTCACCATGCACCGTTACCGTTTCGTTAGCTTTCGAGTGGATTTTCCGTGCGTTAGCGAAAACGATAATTTTCAAACCTGCGACTCATTTGATGTAGTCTAATGTAGTCTAATCAACATTTTAACTTCTTTCTCCGAAAAAATAGGGGTTTTTTCACGTTTATTTCCACTGTTAGATTGAAATTGTTGAAATAAATTTGACGTAAACAAAGCAGGGGAATTCTATTGACACAACAAAACCTAACGAGAGGATGTCTGCTATTTCGAATCGATAGCTATTCGAACGTTAAAAGGCACTATCGTGAAGTGGTGAAATTCAGCCATAGACGTATAATAATGCTACATACCCATTTTGTATGTTTTGTTCTACCTTGTGCCGTAATCTGTATTGTATTGCTCCTTTGGAAAATAGTGTAGTGCAGGGTGGTCTTACCTTTTACAGTGGCGATTCCGAACACAAGGCAGCTGAGGGTGAGGCGACCGCATGCACAACAGTTCATAAAGATAGGGGTGGGCCGAGTGCCAGAAATAATAATCAAACGAAAGGGACAAAACAAGTCCGAATTAGATGATGGCTAGTCGAGACTACTATCAAGACTGAGTGTTTGCACGCTGGACAGATAATCATTTTGACATTAAGGGTCCGCTATACCTGACGGTGCATTTTTTGCCGCCCATAAGATTAACATTGCGAGCGGTGATTCATTTTCAAGGTTTACCCTTGGTTGGAAAGACACGAAATTTCGCTTGTACCTAGCCCTAACAATGTTCTAGGGAGTGTTCGAAGCAGATTTCCCATGTTTTTACTGGTTTTCGAGATACAACACTTTTCTTGAGGTATGCGATGCTAGCATTTGCAAAACAGTTGCAATAAAAGAAACCAGTGAGAAATTGGGAAATCTGCTTCAAACACTCCCTAGAACATTGTTAGGGCTAGGTACAGGCAAAATTTTGTGTCTTTCCAACCAATGGTAAACCTTGAAAATTAATCGCCGCTCGCAATGTTAATCTTATGGGCGGCAAAAAATGCATCGTCAGGTATAGCGTCCTCTTAATCAACCAGATTTTTTCTTCATGTGTACTTATATATTTCAGCTTATGTATACCTACAGCTAAAATACAGGTACGCTTCGCTATCATTCCTCTTCTTGAAAAATAAAAATAATGAAAATGACGTGGTTTATAATTGCATTTCCTGAATGTAGCCTTTAAACTGAATTGTTGGTATTGTTGCTAATTTTGGTACGATAGGTAGCTACGACGTTAGTTAGAGCCCTTTAACACACCCATGGTTTTTTTCATACAGTTTTTCTTACATCGATTTTTCTTAGAGAGAAATAAGATGCACGGGAACAGTTTTCTTGATAAATTTTATTCTGCTCAACAATTTTACCAAACTGTAAATAGCTTCTTCGATTAGCTGGCATTTCTAAACAATAGATAAAGTTTGTATTCCTTGGCAAATGTTCTTTCTCAGACAAATATAGGTTGACTCCAAAATATGATTAAATTATATACATAATAAAATATTATCATATTAAAAGAACGGAATTACCCACGTATTGACAATTTTATTGATACCATTGTTATTTGCAACAAATTGAATCGAAAATATGAGTGTGAGACGGAGCCCTAAGCTTACTGAACCTTATGTAGTACCTAGGTGCTTAGCACAGCGAAACAGAAAAACTGATGATGAGTTGATTCTGCTTCCCAAATAAAGCTGAAGGGTGGATTTCACAAGTCCAGTTTAACGGTTAGTCAAATTTATAAATAGATATACCAGGAGGTGTATTCCCTTTCTCGAACAACAGCAAACCCACCCAACTAACGCCTTCAAAATTTATTGTAAGAAGATAAGGTACGCCATCATGCAATATACGGAGAACAGTTCTTCTTACAATAAATTTTGAAGGTGTTAGTTGGGTGGGTTTGCTGGCGTTCGAGAAAGGGAATACACCTCCAGGCATGTTTAGCTTATCGCCAGTGTCAAATTGTCCAAGAAGGAGATCCATGGGATGGTTTGAAAATTGACAAAAAACAGTGATATTATTCTTAATTCACCTATCCGTTAAATTGGACAGCGTTAGTAAATTTATATTCCCGAAATAGTTGCCAAATACTTTATCTTGCGTATAAAAGACCACTAGCTAACTTTATGATAAGGACTCTATAACCGGCAGGATGGTGAAACGCACCAACATTTCGTTTCGAGAGGATAACGCTTCAATGAAATTCGAGAGGACGCTGTAGTGGACTGGTGAAATCCATCCTTTGATGATTAGGGAGCCGTAGATCATCAGCGGCTGGGTAGGTGGAGAAAACTCCACGCAATTATCTTTCAAACTATTGAAAACTCCGACACTGTAAGGTCCTTACAGTAAGGCGGCGCTGTCTATTACTATAGGTACGGAAGTAACGTGAACGTGTGCAAATTGGAGATGTCGATGCAGCTAGCAGTGACTACAGGCGACCTCTCGTGTGCAATCAGGTAAGAAGAGGTAAGTTATTACCAGTATAACTGCTTAGGCTGCGTCCCACCATGCACGGTAAAAAATGATCCCGTCCAAAAAGCTGCGCCGCAGTTTTCGATAGGTAGCACTGAGTAGGGCAGAGAGCTGACGCGGTGCATATGCGCCCTACTGACAGGCCCTGCTGCACCGCGTTCCCTTTTCTAATCCATTTTCTAATAAAGGGTCCGACAACAGTCGCACTTAACTTTCTCTTCCCATATGATTTTTTTTTTTTTTTTTTAATGTTATTTTGCGGGCGTAGTAGTAGTAGTACCTAGTAGTTGTAGATGGGGCCCCGAAGGGAAGACTTACGCCACAGTGATGGGCCCATAGAGCAACCCCCGATGTCCCGTCTTAGTACTGCAGCCCAACAACAACAGCGAACCGGTGCACCGGTCCAGGCCGCAGTTCCGTGGGTTCAGCTATATACCTACAACCTACTGCTCCACTGATGGCAAAACCCAGATGCTCCAGGCGCTCCCTCCATACAGCTGGACAGGTGGTGACAAGATGCCACCCCATTTCCTCTTCCTCTGCACAGAACCTGCACTCGGTTGATTCAACGGTAACATCCAATTTCACCAGATTTATAAATATACCAAGATGTTAAGCAGAGCTTATAGCCAGTGTCAAACCGTCCAAAAAGGTTAGAGGATGGTTTGTCTCTTCCCGTAAGTTAAAAATAAGCTTGATGTAGATCTCAATTTAACCGGCCGTTAAACTGGGCACCCTTAGAGGTGCGTCCCACCATACTAGGTTAACGGTGCAATAATTAGTAAATTTATCTTTCTGACAAAATAGCAGAAAACGTTATCTTTTACTAAGCTATAACGTTATGGCAGGGTGGTGAGAGGCCCCAACTTTTTTTCCGGAGGGATAACGCTATTGTGAACTTTTAGGGGCACTAAATTAGACTTTAGAAACTGGTGAAATCCATTCTTTGGTGATTAGGGAGTTGTTGGTCACCAGTTACCTAGTGGGTGGAAAAATAATCTGCGTAGGTACCTATCTTTCCAATTACTGAGACTGTCAGGCCGCTTCGACACTGTGAGGCGGCACTTTCTATTTCTATACGGAAGTAACGTGAACGTGTGGAAATTGGAGATGTCGATGCAGCTAGCAGTGACTACAGGCGACCTCTCGTGTGCAATCAGGTAAGAAGAGGTAAGTTATTACCAGTATAACTGCTTAGGCTGCGTCCCACCATGCACGGTTGAAATGATCCCGAGAGCTGACGCGACGCACGCGCTCTGCTGCACCGCGTTCCCAATTCTTAGGTATCCATGCTATCAAGAATATCCAAGCGGTCTGACAAGCTGACTTGTGTCCTAATAGGTGTCTGGGTTCGAATGCCGGTGTAATCAGAATTCTCGGTTGTGATGGCATGGCCAGCTCTTGTCAGGGTTCAGCCGACTCCATTTAGACGCACATCCGTTTGCGATCCGTGATTTGCCAAATGTTATTATTGTAATTAGATAGGTACTTATATGTAGCTACTTGAAATTTCTGAAGTATCCACTGAAAATATTTGTTTACCTTGATTGGGAGTAGGTAGGTCAAGGGTGAATCACACCGTATTACAAGGTTTCCTTTGCGAGGGTGACATGAAATATTTATGTGAGTCACACAGAGACCTATGTCAAACCCTCTATTCACTGAGACTTCTGTCAACTACACACAAAAACGCAAACACCTTGAAAAATTTACACATTAACAGAAAACGCGCGGTTCTCATTGCAGAAAATTTTCAGGCGCCATGACAGAAAACCAACAACTCAGTTATTTTCAATCTCTGTTCGCCCGAATTTCTTTAAATGTACGGAAGTGACTTCAGCAGGGTGAAGGCGACACAAACCTCTAGGTGAGCCGCGTACGATCGAGGAGCGGTAACTCTCGTGGATGCCAGAGGAGCGTGGACCATGGTAGTTCCTAGCAGCGAGAACACAAGGCCGGCGTCCTAGACGCCGTCCACGGACTACGTGGGAGAAACTGGTGGCTGAAATGGTTATTTCTAAATTTAATTAATAGCTTAAGGAAGCAAGTAATTTTCAATCCACAAACACCGTTGAAAGTCTCCAATAAGTTTTTCGCGGGATGTCCAATACGTTGATAGTAAGAAATCGCAGAGAAATAAATCCATAACTATAAGAGAGATATAAGAACTTTTCCACTGACCTGCACGAGGTCCAGACTTGGCCGTTCAGGACCGAACTTCAATAGCTTTCAACATCGAAGGATTTAAGTATTGTTCAAGTGTCTCATAGACGTTATATCTCATCAATAGGAAAGGGTCTTTCGTTTCCACCCCGACGTACACGAGGAACTCAGTCCACGAGGAGGTTTCCAGTTGTCAGCTTCTAACTAGAGGGTCAGGGCGATGTCCATCCCGGCCATCCAGGGAACACCTCGTAGCATGGAGTAGGGACGTCGTTGAGGATCTGGAGGGGCGCCCCTATCCATCCCCTAACTGCCGGCCATCGAGATCTTCGAGGTGTCACTAGCAAAGGAACGAGGTGGGTCCGTTCCATACCTGAATACCAATCTAAATTAATATGGGAGAACTTCCTAAGTTTCATGAAGAATGTAGAATCATCTACCTAATCTAATATACCACGAACGCAATATGAAAATCCTCAATAGCAGTCGAGCTTTAAACCACATAATAACGCCTTACGAGGTTCACCTCAACTTACTCTATTTAATATTAACGTAACGGTGTGACGACTCATTCATACCAATTATCTCAACTTTTGCTTAACAATGAGTCTGGCGCTCAACTACCAAACCAGTTTACCTAAGGTGCATTCAACCTCACCATCCAACGTAATTAGCGTAGGTAGGGCAATAATGTAATTGAGCTCAATAGGTTACTGGTACGCTACGGAATTATTAGCCAATAACCATTGATTTTTCGGGACATATGTCACCTGAAATATGTAATATAATAACAATTTCATTATCATGCATTCTAATCTATTATCAGACAGTTACCTTTATTCTGGGAGAAGCTTTTCACGTTTACAACTCGTACAAAGGATCTACATGACCTTGAAGCGAGCCGTCTCACAGCCGGAGGGAGAAGGGTTGAAGTAATAGTCGTAGCCGAGTTTAGTATAGACCGATTGGGGGTATAATTACATGGCGCAGGTGGCGGAACGAAGGGACAAGACGATGCGCCAGCTCCACAGTCACGCAGTGGACCAGAGTATTTACAAAGACTGGGTCCGGGGCCTCCCCTAAAAGCCTGAAACAGGTAAACTATGAAAGATGAATAAGACATGCATCTTACGTTAACGCTTCATACAATTTTGTCTTTGGCACATCGCAACAATATAATGCAAGCAAGACTTTCTTTTCCATAAGGGTGTGACCGCCACCACAGGTGAAGAGGTGACAGATGACGAGGAGTTGGCTGAAGCCAGTCGTGAATCGGCATATACCGGGATGTGAACCCAGATTTCTCAGGACACGAGTCAGCCCACCTTTTAATATTTCTGAATTTACCAGTGGTGTCGCTGCATGGTAAGGGAGAACTTGGTTCCACATTCGAGGCAGGAATCGCCTTCGGACCACCAAAGTTCCTTATCCAGAGACTGGAGAAACCTGTGTATAGAAGTTGCTTGGTTGCAACGTGGTAGTTGAAGAAGGTCACTCCGTCATTGTTGATGGCTCCCAAGCATACTCCTGCCTTCACCAGACTTCGGCAGAGATTTCCTTTTCCTTTCATATAATAGGCTAGCGAAAGAGCTGTGGAAAAAAAGAAATTAATAAACACATCACGTCACTGTAGTTTACCCATCACTCTTGGATGTGAGTATATTCATCGAAGTCCCAGGGGTGGGGTAGATAGACTACACATATCGAAATTCTCCTTTTAAAATCATTGCCATCCCTTCTTCTCAAGTCTACTTCTTGTTCTGAACAAAAAATACTATTATGGTGCGTCTCACCATACTCGGTGAACGTTAAACTCCATGCAGTTAAATTTCAAGTAGGTATTGCACGGTAAAAACCGAATTTAACTGGCGCATGGCGTTTAACCGTTAACCGAGTATAGTATACACAGCTCTAAGGTAGGCTCACTATCCAGTCCCTGGGCCTTCCCAGCTCTGATGGGAGAAACTTCGACTGTCGGGTGTGATCGTGACCAGATTGCCCTCTTGTGTACAGGGGTTGCGAAAGGTGGAAGCCTGCATACCAGGCGCTTATTTTAACTTCAAGTCAATTTACACCGTAATACCTACCCTACTGTAAAGGTTTCACATTTTGTGGACAGACCACTCCTTACCCTTCCATGGTGATCCATCCATCAGTAATCCTGATCCTGATTTCTGATCACCATCAACATGCACGGCAGTGCATGCAGCCAATAAGTTTTAAAGAAAAAGAAAGCGCGACAAAGCCTCGAGCACTGCCAGCATGTTATACAGGAACCAGAGTTGTGCACTTTTCGTGCCTCTCTACAGGAGGCAAGGGGGCGTGGCTCGAACAGTGGGTACCCTTTTCCTGTAGTAGGGTCGCACGGGACCTTCTAAATGAAAATTCAAACTTCTACGTCCAACCGTACCTGAGCAGTGACATACCAAACTTAGCTGTTTTTAGGGTCACTCACTGACTCACTGACTCACTCACTCACTCAATGACTCACCTATACAAATTATTAGCATGTTCCAGCAGTGCGATAGAGCTGAAACTCAGCACACTTGTAGGTGGACACCCAGAAAAATCGCAAACCCGAAATACCTTCTGTATTATAGGTTCAGGTTCGATTCAAAGTTCCCATACTAACTTATGGCAGATATTTACAAAACAAATACTGCCTCCAGCTCCTTATCCTAACAATAAATACCTACCTATACCTACCTACAATGTTGTGAAATGTGGATATGTCTCCTTGTTCCTTTCAGGTACGATTACGTACTACTTTCAGGTATCAGGTACAAGAAGGTACTATATTTTCAGGGATGGGAAGGTAATTTGTGTAGATTCGTCAGGCAACTTACTTTCAGGTACGAGTAGGTACATTTCAGGTACGGGATAATAATTTGTGTAGATTTGACACGGAACTGGTTTTCAGGTATTGGGAGGTACTTTCCAGGTATGGCAAGGTATTTTGACTCCATTCGACAGTCAACTTGTTATCAGGTACGATTAGGTACATTTCAGGTATGGGACGGTAATTTGAGGAGATTCGACAGGGAACTCATTTTCAGGTACGAGTAGGTACTTTTCAGATATTTCAGGTATGAGATTGGTAATTTTTGTATGGTTGACAGGGAACTGGTTTTCAGGTACCTACTGGTAAGTACTTTCCAGGTATGGCAAGAAAACTTGAGTCCATTCGACAGCCAATAATTGATGTTTTACCTACTGGTAGAAACTATTGTACCACCTTACAAAAATTATATGATATCCGACCAAAAACACTCCGTGTAAAAAAAACAGCCAAGTTTATAACCCTCCAAAAATTAGCCTAACTCAACAGCCCTTAAAGGGGTTTGATATAAAAAATGTTGGCCAAGTTCTCCACATTCCCGCTATCACTCGGCCCCCAAAATTAGTGATATAACTTATTACAGGGCCAAGTCCTTGGTGCGAATCACAAGGATGTTGGCGACATATTTTGTCATATACCTGCTTTCCAATACCCCCGGACCGCAGCCCCCATCCAACCTTAAAGCCTGTGTCTATGACCGGCTGTGACGCTTACGTGATTTGCGCCAAGGTCTTGGCCCTGTAATAAGTGATATCACTATTTTGGGGACCGAGTGATAGCTGGAATGTGGAGAACTTGGCCAACATTTTTGATATCAAACCCTTTTAAGGGCTGTTGAGATAGGCTAATTTTTGGAGGGTTATAAACTTGGCTGTTTTTTTTACACGGAGTGTTTTTGGTCGGATAATATTTACACTTCTTTCCTATCGCTCCAACTGTCCTCTGACAAATTTCCATTATCCTGCAACCCTGCAACAGAGAGGCATTAGAATCAGACAGTGCGGTGCAGCAGGATTTTGGTGAATCCGAGTTGGAATGTCCTCAAGAGGAAACCTCCACATGCTTAAAAGATTTTATTATATTTATGTCTTCCTCTGCCTTTTTATAAGAGTCTTTCCAGTTATCGGTTGTCACAGTGAGAGCCGTATCGTCTGCGAAACACCCCAGGTCACCGTGTAGGCGCAACTTGAAAATATCGTTAATGTAAATTATAAAGAGAACCGGCCCCAATACCGTACCCTGGGGCAATCCACAAACGACATCTTCACTAAGAATATTATCAATTCTGACCCTCTGTGTTCTGCGGGCTAGGTAGGATTCCAAAAACTTCCTTGGGGCTCCTCTCACTCCAACGCAGTCCAGTTTCTCAATTAAAATTTTATGGCTGACTGTATCGAACGCTTTTTTTAAATCTATAAAGATTGAAATAGTTTTCTTGTTCTTATCAAATTGCTTATACACATTATTTATCAACTTTAATATTGCATCTTGTGTGTTGAGACCCTTCCTGAATCCATACTGAGAGTTCGATAGGTAGTTACTCTTATCTAGAAAATCAACCAGCCGATTTTTATAACATTTCTCAATAATTTTGGACACCGCTGAAGTGAGTGAAACTGGCCGATAATTCCCAACATCTTTTGCGTCCCCTTTTTTATATATAGGCACTACTATTGTACTCTTTATTCGATTTGGAAACTTCCCTTGCTCGAAACAGAAGTTAGTAATGTGTGAAAGTGGCGTAGCAATGCAACAAGCATGATTTTTTAAAACTTCTGAGGTAATTCCATCTTCTCCAGGTGAGGAACCATTTTTTAACTCATTTATTATTTTACAAACTTCTGATTCATCAACCGGGAAGAGGAAGATACTATTGCTATTTATTGATTCAGAAAACTTGATACCTTTGGTGACAATTAACTCTGCTAGCTCATTTCCGACGCTTGCAAAATAATTATTAAACCTGCTTGACATTTTTCCCAAATCTTTAATTTCAGTGCCATCCTTATCTCTAACGCACTGAATAGGCTTCGTATACGATTTTCCTTCAGTGATTTGACGAATTACATTCCACATTGCCTTAGAATCCCCATCACACTTACCCACAATTTTTTTATAGTAGTTATTTTTGGTTTTAATCCCTGTATGTAATGGGAAAAATCGCGAATAAGAGGATTTGGAGGAACCCTCTTGCATGAACCGTTCCATAGAAAATTGTATAGCCAGCTTAAAGGATTTGCCGAACCAATGAGCTGTTCACCCCAAGCTCTAGCAGCCCCTGCCCCTATATGACTCAATACAACCCCAATCTCAACCCCTCTCAACTTCGTGAATCATCTCTTCTTCCTTCCTATACAACAATAATACTTCACGTAATATATTTCATGGTGCCTGCTGAGTACCTCTGTAGCCGTTATTTATTGTTGAGCGGACCATTATCGGGCGAGAAGTATATGCTTCCCATAGGAAGTGTCGCAGTTATTTTCTCTACCTTATTCTAGTAGACAGATATAATATTTTGAGTTCTTATTTTGGAGGTGAGCCGTGACAAGCAAAATAGAAAACATGTACCTAGGTATAATTTGCACCGTTCGACGGATATGTTTGAAATTTGGTGTGAGGGTGAGGTCGTGAGGTGCAGGGGTGCAACAACCGGGGGGGGGGGGCAAGGGGGGGGGTTTCTATACCTCCGTAAGGCTGCATAAATATCTGTCTAAAACGTTCCATTTAATTATAAAGTTTCAAGAAGGCTTTTCCCATGATTGTCGGCAAAAACATATGTCAATCACCACTGGGACAGACGTGATAGCCACAATATAGGAGGTTTGAGCCGCTTTAGAAAATGACAATAATAGATGTATTTCTAGGAAGAAGTGGCAAAAACTATCTGGGAATTATATCTGCTATCTGGGAACGGTTG
Organism: Mesopsocus fuscifrons; assembly: GCA_950004255.1. Lineage (NCBI taxonomy): Eukaryota > Metazoa > Arthropoda > Insecta > Psocodea > Mesopsocidae > Mesopsocus > Mesopsocus fuscifrons. The sequence continues at coordinate 15,762,574 of OX465378.1, forward strand.
GCAAAACAGGACATCATAGAGCTCATAAGAATTTTTATCACCAGCCATGACAGCCGGGTATAGCACTGTTTTGGAAGCCATAGAGGTAAGTTTACTTCATGAAATTGATGACAGTACAAAAATATATACCTAATCTTAGGTAGGGGGTATCCCATAGGTTTAAAATTGTGTGCCCTTTTTAAATGGAATTCTCACCCCTTGCGAGCAAATTTGCCTGCCCCCCCCCCCCCCCAACTCGGATGAGGTTGTTGCGGGCCTGGTGAGTTGTTATAAATTATTGTCCAGTGTACCTACTACAAAATATTTTTTAGAAAAAGTTGAAGTTAATGCCAAAAAAAATTACGGAAAAAAAATCCATATTTTTTATACTGCTGGCGTAAAAATTGTGAGAAAGTCAACAATTTTTATACTGTTAACTGTTAACTGTGTTAACACACACCGTGGCTTTGGTCTGTACTTGAAAATTCAGAAGTATCCACTGAAAATATTTGTTTACCTTGATTGGAAGTAGATGCAAGTGTCACATATCGATCTCACAAACCCCCTGATACAACTTCACTGTTCTCCCGCTAGATGGATTATATCACCTTCACCTTCAGAGTACTGTCCCGATTTTGTCATCTGCCGATACATCTGTGTGATCAGGCGAGAAGTAGGTACCTAGCCCCCGCCGTTTCATAGCGGAACCACAGAGCGGAACGTTCTAATGCAGGTATATATATAGACGGTCTCGCAGTGGCAGCTCCTGCCTAGAACAACCCCTGAATCTTTCTTCGTATCCTCTTGGTTTGTCATCGTAAGCTCTGCCGTTTTCTTCGTAGCTTCTGGTTTTCTCAATTCGGTGTCTTGGAATCGTTTCACTCTGTCTCGGCTCAATTTCTATATCCATCGTGTTTAGTCTTTCTTGGGAGAAATAAGGACCACGAGAATCCGAACGAGACAGCTTCTTTTTTCGAACTATCAGCTCTTCCCTCGCGTTTATTTTTCTGAAACAAAAAGTTTCGTTGTTAACATTTTTATTGAACCCACCATTTCATTTCATTTATGAATCAAGAGCATTCGAGATCTAGTCCGGACTTGCCAAAATATTTTCTGGTGGTTGTGTGCTCCTACCCAGCCCTGACGGGTACCTGTCCTTCACCGACCGGGGGAAAACTCAACTGTCAGCGTGACTGACACCAAACTACTCCACTGTGTACGGCGCTATTCTCAGGAGTTAACCTTCATTTATATTCATGGAGTTAAGAATTTAACCGCAGTTAACTTTAACCTAAAGACTCAATACAGAATTGTTTGTTGTGGTTTCTCTATCAAGAATTTTCCGACAAATTATTTATCGGCAAAAGTCACATGATCGCAAGTCCCAACATAAGATATTCAAGTAGTTTCTGACGTTAAAAGACATATTATATTTCAGAACAAATACACATCCACCAGTTTTTTCAGACAAATGTCAACAAACAGCATTGTGTGGACGACATTGGAAATGAAAGGACCTTGTGCTACGTTCGGCAGTACGCGGCAAGTGTGGGGAGTATTGAAAAACTTCACAACAGGAATCAGGCTATCATGAGTGGCGCTACTTCCAAAACTCTGCGTGCTGTATGTGTATAATGCCCTGATACCTAACTTGGCCCTTCTTCGTGGTAAAATTGCTGCTGCTACTGAGCAACAGCTGGAAGCAGCACAACAGCAACAGCAGACCTATTCCCTTTCTATAATAGCGTTTAGTAGGCGCTATAACTCCCTACCGCCACTTTTACACCACGCCACAGCAGTTAAAAGTAATATAGTAGTTAAAATGAGACGTAAAGTAGTGAAAGTATGTTCAGTATTCAAAATAACTAACCGACGGCAGCGGAGTGACTAGACGTGGGACGTGGGGCGCCCCGCAGACCGTTGATGTCATATAGCACAACGTGAGTTTAAAAAGTATTTAACAGTAGGTAGAGAATTGATCGCAACTGAATTGCCGGCTGCCTTGTCAAGTTTGGTGACAAGACAGGTCATGCTTAATCCTGTAATGACCACCCGTATTCCGCTTACTCGCCAAAGGTGGCCAATACGAGGCGTTTTGGACGGCGTCCTGGTGAGGATGCATCCCTAGACGCCTCGAACTAGGAGGGATGGACAGTTTTGAAGGGATTCCAACTTGACCGAATTCCACGCATCCCTGGTGGGCGTCCAGTTGTTGAAGATATGCCCTTTTCGCATTAAATTCGTTATATCGACTATTTTTCTTGTTCATTTTATTTAAAATTGGTTTCAGATAGAATTGTTTTGAGTAGGTATATTATTTGTTGAAAAATATCAAGGGACAGACGAAACACTGCGATTATCATAATAAAATCAAGTTTTCATCAATTTCTGGTAAACAACAGACAAATCGCAAGGATGCGGGGCTGGATATGTACCGTGTGGGCGCACCAGCCATCCCTGAGTTAACATCCCAAACCTGTATCCCTGCCCGGCAGCCTGGACGCCGTCCAAACTGCATCGCCCACCGCCATTTACGCACTGGCTAGGCGTAAACCTAACAAGGGAAATTCGTCGCAACTTTGAAAAAGACAGCCCGAGACGATAACATTATGATTCGATGTACAGAAATGTACAGAAACGTTCATTTTTTCCCCCCAAATATATATATTTTCTCACTTTCAAGTGCGCTTTATATTGAATCCCCTCGAAAACCCACTCAAGTAGACGTTTCACCTACGGGAAGGGGTGGTGAGTTCATATCGCCTTGAAAGCACATTCAAACTCGCTCAGAAAGCAACCGGGAGAGATCGGGAATACCTCTTGAGCGTTTCACGAGCGGTAGTGTGTTTGAATGTGATAAGTGAATGTTTTTTTCAGGCGTCAGGAGAAAGGGAATAGCTCTGCAGGTGCTTTATGGGGAGTATTGCGTATGCTGCCCTGATAGCTAACTTGGCCTCGCTGCTGCTGCAGGCTGCAAGTGCAGCTCTGAAAATTCATAATGCCATCGTATAAAATTTTAGTTTTGATATTTTGACTTTCCCATGATCCCGGAGGTCCCCTGAGTCCAAAAAAGTTGGTTTTCAAAATTTTTAAATATTTTCAAATACGTCCGTTCGTCTGGAATTCTATCACGGGCCTGCAGGTGACACGGTTCATCCGAATTTGCTTGAATTCGGTAATGTACATACCTAGTGTGACTCTCCAGTGCGATCCTAGAAATATTTGATAACCCGAAATTGCGCTACGTGTTTTTTTATAGTCACGATGGGCTTGAAGCTAAACCTACAGATACAAAACTGCAACCTTAAAATTTTGCAAAGATGTTTTCCGATAGATGTTTACCTACTTAGATACCCAATATATTTCAGAGCAAATACACATATCCACCAGTTTAGTCAGAATAAAAATGTCACCATTGTGCAGACGACATTTTAATTGCGATGGGCAGTGCTGGATTAAGCATTCAGCTAAATAAACTATAGCTTGGGGGCTTGGGGCCTACGCTACCAAAAATTTCTTCCGTGAAATATGGAGATTTTACTGAGACAAGTGAAGTTTTCGGTTCCCTATTTGTCTTTTCTCCCCCATATCCTGATTTTCTATGCCGGAAAAAAGTTCTAAAATAATAGAGCCTAAAAATAGAGTCTAGCTTAGGGCCTCGTTGAAGCTTCATCCGGCTCTGGCGGTGGGTGTTGGGAAACAGCACAACATCTTCGTCATTTTCAACGATTGCCACGAATGTGAACCTGCGTTTTATGTCTCTGTGAGATCGTATGTGTATGTGTATGTCTTGCGTATCAGCAACAGGTGCTGTGTGCGGAGCATCGCGTATGCTGCCCTGATAGCTGACATAGCCTTGCTGCTGTTGCTGCTGCTCAATTTTCTGAGCATGCTGTACGTGCATATTGCCCTGATAACTCGCCTGGCCCTCTCTCGTGGCGGAATTGCTGCTGCTGAGAAATTATTTTACTCTTCTTAAAAAATAAATAAATAATTAAATAAATGTTATTATACAGTAAAGTTTCTCTTTATAACGACTGTCAAGAAACAATATAAATTAGCTCGCTGTAAAGAGAGTTCGCTGCTATAGGAAGAGGGTGTCGTAAGGTTACCCCTGGGCGTGAAGGGGGCAGAGCTTACACACTTCAAGAAAGGAACTTAACTCTAAAGAAACTTACCCACAGTTTTCCTTTTATCCGGTTTATTTGATGTATCCCTAGTCTGATCCTCCCTTTTGATGATGGCACACGTTCTCACTTAACTTACACTTACGCCACCAGTAACCCTTTCACTCACACACTTAACTTAACTTAGTATATCATTCACTCTCTACCACACACTTGTCTCTTCGCGTTCACTCCGGTTACTGTGTAGTGACCAACCTCAGCTTTTGGTTAGCACTCGCTTGCTCAGCTGGGTCCGCTCATACTTAGCTTACGAGTGCCCCTAATTGCCCCAGTTACCTTAATGTCATCGCACTTAACGGTACTGGGGTGGTGTGATGTCGTACCATAGGCCCAAAAGTGAGATTGACCAACTATCAAAGGCGTAGGTGTTCGGGAGACCTCGGTTTCCACGACAAGGGAGGATTAGAAAAAGAATCAGAATTTGTTGAGGGACCGTACCTTTTGCTTGTTACAGAGACATTATCGCTATAGAGAGTGTCGTTATATACAGAGTGAGAACAGTAATTATTCTTTAAGGATAATCGCAGTGGCAGTTGGCAGGGTACTGCTCTCAGATCACCGTATTCATGTCTTGCGCATAAATCGCTGTACGTTCAATTTGTAGGCCTGACGTGATTCAACAGAAACAAGCGGTACGACACGGTCGGACAAAACTTTACCTGCTTATTTGCGTGATTCCTAGAAATAAACCCTTGGTTAAATGATTGGAGACGGAAAAACTTTTTGACGCAAGAAATGGCAACAGAATTTTCCCCCGAGTACTTAGAGACCCCACACGACGTACTTCGGCAACCACCCAAAACTACCCCCTAAAAGTAGGTGGGGTGGTTGTCGAAGCTCGGATAAACTTTTTGACAAAATAAATTGCCTCAGAACGATTCCCCAAGCATTTTGATACCCCATACAACGTAATTTGTAAAGTAACCAAAACTCCCCCCATAAGAGGGGGGGGGGGGGGTGGCGAAAAAACATTTTGACCAAATCAATTGCCTCAGAACGATCTACCGATCATTTTGAGCCCACACAACCCATATTTCGCAAACCACTCAAATCTAACCGCCTTAGGGGGTGGGGTGCTTGGATGCGTTCAGAAAAACTTTTTGACACAAAAAATTGCTTCACAACGTTACCCCGAACAGTTTGAGACCCCATAAGCCGCACTTTAAAAGTCACTCAAAATTGACCCCCCGGGGGGGGGGGGGAGGCTCGAAATAAGCCATATACCATTTGTGACGGGTATGGCGGTTGTCATGTGTCCTATCCAGAACTACTCGTATACCACAAACCACTGAATCCACTGATTTCACCCTTTTACAGGTCTAGGGGGGACTTGCCCCCTTCCAGGGAGTTATGCGGGGGTAGTGGGTGGTATCATTGGATTTGTAATTTTTTGTTCTATAATTGCCCAAAATTTGATCAAAATCCTTAGAGCCATTTTTTAGCAAATATTTTTTTTCTACTTTTTGGGGGAGTTTTGGGGGGGTAACCCCCCTTAATTTTAAAGGGGGGAAAGTGGGCTTCCGGATTCTGATTTCTTCCAAATTTAGAAAAGTCACTACCGATTTTGAAGAAAATCGGTTGAAAAGTGTGCCGTCCAGGTCAATGCCACATACATAGCTAGCTAGCTAGCTACATACATACATACATACATACATACATACATACATACACACATACATACATACGTACTGACACGGAGTACCTGACCTCTTCTAAAAATTCCTGTGGGCAAACTTTTCGTCGGAGGAAAAAAGTGAGATGTTTTTCATATTCCGAAGGAATGGACGTTTCCGAAATGTATATGCAAGTTTCAGTCGCTTTTTAGGTCTGGGAGCAATGACGGTTCAAAGTTGAGGTTTGCCGAAAATTGGCCCGCACGAATACAATACTTTACCTTACGTATACTCCGTATACAGGTAAAGTAAAAACGTGGACAAGTTAGGAGTAGACCATGCCGTGTTTCCAATTTCCGCAAATAATTATTCGGACGTAATGTTCATCCTCACGGGGCAAAAAAGCAGAGAGCACCGGTCCTTTTTACTTTCTCGCCCGTATGTAATACATGGGCTGAGAAAGTTAAGATATCGTGCGAAATTTTGATTTTGAGATTTTCATTGCAAAAGGCGTTCTAGAAGTCCCTGATACCAAAAAAGTGTCCGTCCGTCCGTCCGTACGTTTGTCTGTAGCGTGACGGGAGGTCACACCGATCAACCGATTTCCTAGATGTCTAAAATCAGTTTCGAGATATGTTTTTAATATCATTTTGATAACTCACCACACCACTATTGTCAAGAAAGTGTCCAGAGAAATTCAAAATCGTGTTTTTGATTACTCGGAACAACCCTGACGGTATAGTTATCAAATTAGAACCTTCAAATTTCGCAGTTGTGTTTTCAGATAGATGTTCCAGGATTACTTTCATCACTCAGATAGATGCTTCAGACTCAATTTCAACAGAATTTCGATTTTCTAAAAACTACGGCCGTTATAAACAAAAGAATAAACGAAAACAAGTAGTTTGCGCGGAAGCCGAAACTTCACCGTTCAATGGATATGCTTGAAATTCGGTATGCACGTGCCTAAAATTATTGCCTAGGGGTGCAAAATATCTTTGTGATAAAACCACAATTGTGACCAAAAAAATTAATTTTTCGTTTTTCAGTAGCGCAAGAAATGCGAGAACGTCAAGTGGGACCATTGTCGGACCGTTTATTTTGTGTGTATTTGTGTGGGAGTAGGCGTTATATAAATGATGTGGCCCTCCGCCTTTGGTCACTTGCAAATGGCGTTCTGCGCGGAACGACGCGGCGTCGCATTTCTCGAGATCAATGTTTGATTCCTAGCTAAGGCCCTGTTCACACTGCCATACTTTGGATTAAATATGTCTCTATGAAAAAAGGTGTCATTTCAAAATACAGATGGCACTCTATATAACGAGCCCTTCACTGACCCTGTCTCTTTTTGAAATCATCTCTATAGCGAGCAATTCTCCAAGGTCCCTTGACAGTCATTATAGAGAGAGACTACAACTTTATCAAGGCTATGGTGGTTCGGAACCCACCCAAGGCCGTACCCAGGAAAATATTTCGGGGGGGGGGGTTTTAGGTACCTAAGTAGCACGAAACTATATTTTCTCCTTCAAAACTTAATTCTCTCTAGTGTAAAGCCGCATAGTTTCGGGGGGGGGGGGGGGGGGGGGGGGGGGTTTGAACCCCACTAACCCCCCCCCCTGGGTACGGCCTTGAACCCACCTAAAACTGACCCTCCCCTGCCCACCCATGTATTGATACATACAGGAGTGAATATGACGTAGGACGTAGGGGTTGGTTGTCAATAGGTGGAGGCGGTATAGTACAATAGACAATGCTCAGAAAATCTAATGAACAGTTTTAGCGAGGGTATATTGAATTACCGTTGAAAACGGGAGAACCTAGTAAATACATTCAAATGTGGGGTAAGCTAAACATGGGTGCCACCATGTTTCCAAGGCAACAGAAGGCCAACTGGAACTCATACAACCTAAAAGACACCCATGTTTAACTTAGAGGGAAACGCTTCAGGTAAGAAAGTTCCTCTTTTCCTCCAACGAAGGGGGATGAATTTTTTGTGATAGCCGAGTATTTTTGTAATTTGAGTCCATTGAGAAGCAACCCCTGCTAGGCATTCACCCCAGTTCGTATGGCTTATTAAGGGTCGTTTTCACAGCAGAGTGATCTAGCTCAATGGTTCTCTTTATAGAAACAGTGAGAGCCACGGCGGGGCACCCCGGTTCTATCGCGACCCTGTCAAAGGTTTTCTGATCGGCATTCACCTCTGATAATTTCTCGAGACCGTGGTGGGTCGGAACCCATCTAAAACTATAGGTCCCCGTCATTTGCTAACATTAAGATTGATTGCGTTCACTGGCTTCACTGTGCAGCTTAATTTAAATACAGTAATGCCACTCCCATGCAGGCTATTTTTTTAGTTTTTTCAAGGCCGTTATCAGATCAGTACCTACCGCGATACTTAGCTGATATCTAAGCACGTATTAAGGGGGGGGGGCCTAGGTCATGTCCCCCCACGAAATTTGGAAAATAAAATTAGTAACAATAATTTATAAAGTGAATTTATTAAAATATTATGTCAATCGTATCCCCACAACCCCCAGCCTACTGTAGTGGCCAGAGCTCACAAAACAGGTGTTTGTCCCAGTCACCAGTGTCGACGCGGGCAAACGTGATTTTCACAATAGGCAAAGGATTTAGCGTCAAAAAGGGACGAGCCTTTTGTTATCGCAAAAAGAGGATTCCGCCGATTTCTGGGCATTTAGCAAGTTTCTGGCATATAGATATACGACTCCGTGTTTGGCATCTGACAAAAGAGTTCTTGCCAGGTTTTGCATTCAACGGCATTCAAAATGAACAAACTGCAGTCACTCCGTCAGTCCGTCTCCGTCAGTCTAGTGTCCAACACCAGGTTGTCGAGCTCGCGTACGCGTACCTGCCCCACAAGTGCGGAATGAAGCTGGCAAACATGAAAAGAATATATGAGTTTTCAAACCCGGTGCAAAATCGTTGTACCTACAGACTGGAGTTCTGATGAAAACGTATGTCTTTCCCTGATGGATAAAAGGGTAGATTACTGAAGGAACAAGAGAAGTGGTCTGATGTCCTATATCTCCAAACATGGGCCCTCTGTAGCTCCTGTGGCAGGCCTGCCAAACTGGGAAGAGGAGGGGCGGGGGGGGGGGGGGGGGGGGGGGAGGCCCAGCACCACGGGCCCTTCCGGGAGTGGGGGGCCGCCCCCTCCGGAAAAAGCTGCCCATTTTAGCCGGATAGCATTTTATGATCCGCTTCACTTGATCGAATATGGAATTTGTTTTTTTCCTTTTCCAAGTGTGTTTTTCCCCACCGTCTGTTACCTGTGACCTTCGTAATCGAATTCACATCCTACTTTTCTGGGCAGACGTTCGAGTATATGCCCTCTCCTCTCCATTTAGCTGAGGTTTTATAGCAGTAGATAACTACCAATACCTTCAATTTTTCAGCGCTCGCGTTGCTCGCTCGGCCAGTAGATTCTTCTATAATTTTCCTAAAACTATTTTTCTCCATAGAAGTCAGTAGGTGCTACGTGGCGCTACGATGGTATATTTTTACAAAATTTCATAAATAATGGTTCGGCTACCCTCACGGAGAATGTTGGCAAAGTTTCGCCCCCTCCGAAATTTAAAAATTCGGCGAGCCTGATCTGTCGACCACCCCTTATTCCCTCTATTCGGACTTCTAAATCGTGACTCCCCGTAAAATAATTTTGAATGTTGCGACCTGAATCTTGACCTTGACCCCAAGAAAAAATAAGGTAACTGCATGGGGGGGGGGGGGGGGGCATTTATGATAACTTTTTTCCAGGGGGGGGCTACTCGGTGTGACTCTAGTCCCCCCGTGAACCAAAATGCTGGATACGCGCTTGCTGATATGAGTGAGGCCAAGGTATTAGTACATAACAGTAAAATATTTCCTGCAGGTTTAACCTGAGGATTTACCTCAGTAGTAAAATTTAAATTCACTTGAATTAGAAAGAAGTATTTTTTTCTAAAATGTCTGTCTATACGTTGAAGGTGGCGGGGGAAATTTGATCTCCGATAGTAGCAAGTCAACTGAAAATCTCTCTAGTTACAGTAGTCTCGCTGTATAACGACTGTCCAGGGGGTCAGAGAGGGTTTACAAAATGGGTTTGTCAACGAACTGTAGCGTTTCTCTCGTTATGGAGAGTGGCCACTGTTGGCCTGGGCTGATAGACCAGATCAATGTCTCGTTACCGTGGTTACCAGGGACTTTGCCTCTGAAAAGTTGCCATAGCTACCTGAAGGGAGGGGGAGGGGGAATCTTTCGCTCAATATCCTGGTTGGCTTTGCTATGCCCGAGGCTCAGGCTGCAGAGTGCCTCAGAGGATGAGACTTTCGGTTTGAGAACACATACAAACCCAAGTTTCAATCAATTTTCAGTTCATATAGAAACTCACCTGAACATCAACATAACCACTGACTCAAAACGTCCAGTCTGTTTTTTTTAGATAATTCAAATACTGCGCAGTAACCAAATTAGCGCAAAATTTCGAGGACCATTGTCAGACCCTTTATTTTGTCTGTAGGTATTTGTGTGGGAATAGGCATTATATAAATGATGGCCCTCCGCCCATGGTCGCTTACAAATGGCGTTCTGCGCGGAACGACGCGGCGTCGCATTTCCTTTGTAGCTCGAGATCAATGTTTGATTCCTAGCTTAGGCCCTATTCACACTGTCATTTTTTGGATTTGGGAAATATGTTATACTGTAGAATGGTAACATTTCAAAATACAGTTGACACTCTCTATAACGAGCCAACAGTACAGTCCCGTGCCTTTACTTTTTAAAGAAAAAAAGGAAATAACGAAGAGAGTGAACATGATATTCATCCATTTTTTAGAAAAAAATATAGGTTACCTACCTGATGTAAGCAACTAAGAGCTGAGTACCTAGAGTATAGAGGCAATATAAATCACCCTACTTGGATGTAAGCTGTTGTTGAGTGAGGTTGCGGTGGTCTCATGTCTGTTTTTTAAGACCCCCCAAACCGTACCTCAAACACGGACGCTCTATAGCTCTAGAGCTTCATATAGTGAGAAGAAACTTCTTTTCTAATACCTGTTTCTGTTTGTTTCCCGTTTCTATATGGAAACTGAATGCAGGAAATCAATAAATATATATTGAGAAAACTAGCTGTCTGGGAAATGTTCGACTCAATAAGGTTGGCTCAGCGATACTTACCGTACGAGACGGATTGATCCGTTACTATGGAAACTCCCCTTCTCTAAATAGAGGGGGAGTCCCCTACATTCACAAAGAACGTGAGGGGGAGTTTCCTCCCATTTCCCTCACCCCCTGCAGGCGGGTAACTCAGCTACACCCATCCTGTGTAAATGCTTCTGAGCCGGCCCACAGCTGCATTGTATCTACCTAATGTATTGCACCTACTGATAAGGTCCGTTGCCTCTGCCGCTGGTTCGGCGCAAACTGTTTCTAAACTTAGCAACGCAACATGGCCGTCTCTTGCTTTGGAAACTGCTTTAGCTGAGTCATATTTCAAATAGGTACTATATAAACCAGGTACCTTCCATATATTAATTTAGTCTCACCACGGATGCGGCACATTTGCTGACCTGGTAGACTCGGCTCTCTCGCGGCACTTTTGCTGCTTAGAGTCTACAGCTCTCTCGCGGCACCTTTGCTGGCTAGAGCTCACAACACGGCACTATTGCTGGTTGGACTAACTCAAGGGTGAAATAAATAACTTAATGGAACCTCTTGCCTTTTCCCTTTAGTAACACGCACACCTACCGCCATACTTCCTTAAGTTGTGGCCCGTGGTGGCCTCAGCTACATGTTTGCTGTATTCTGGAGAGCGCCAGTGCCTCTCTCCTCTGCTTTATGCCTAGCCTGGCTTTCATAACAGCCTTGGCATGCTGCTGTCCTTCCAATTCATTTCATCTTTTATTACCGACCTGCTCAAGCCCCAAATCGATGTCAAGCCTCCAGAGGCTCGATGGAGCTCCCACATCAGTCTCCACATCGGTCTCCTCATCATCAGGAAGCGCCATTACTTGTGGCAAACACGTATACCAAAGTTAATAATAGTGGTGACTCACTAAAAACTACCGACTAAAAGTGAAACGACAGACAGAAAATACAACTATACAGTGACCTAGGTACAATGTACCTACCTATACTCAATAACTATATTTTAATTTCTTCCTAAGGCTTTTTTAATATACTCCTAAACCTAAATATGTCTACTTCGGTGCAGCTATTTCCAGCTACACTCAGGCATACACAGGGGCTCTCCTAGAAATGTTGGTCCTCGCAAATGGAACATAGAAAGCATCGCCTTTTCGAAGCGAAGTGACTCGAAACTGCAGCTTGTTGATCATGGTAGAGTCGTTCTCCTGACCATGGAAAAGCTTGTGAAGATACATGTTTTTCACTTGTCTTTTCCTATTTTCAAGGGTACATGTATGGACAGGGGTACCATGTTAAAATTGATTATTGTGTTTATTCATTCATGGATAAATAAAAAGGGTCATGCAAGGGGGCTGAGAGAATAAGGGTCTTTTTGTTAGGATATGAAAGCCCGGATTACAGACGGTTATTCCAAATAGCAAAGAGATGAGGCCCACAGGCAGGATTTCACCCCCTAAGGATCCATTCTACTCCACTCCATATAGGCGTAGCAAGGGGGGGTCTGGGGGAGGGGAGGGCTTAGCCGCCCCGCCAAAAGCCGTTTAGCCACCGCCAGGATTTTTCTGACGTACACATAACGTCACATAAAGCCATGCCAACCCCCCCAGGTGAGGAGACAGTCTGGGGGGGTATACCTACGCCAAAATCCGTATATGTACCTATATGAATGGATACCTGTATGGACAAGACGATGAGCCAGTACGTTACATGGCATCAAACCTGGATGTATATAGTGCGTATGAGTTGCGTAAAATGTTCATATGGGTGAACAGCTGCTATCCCGATACGGTTGGAAGACACTGAGCTGTTTTTGTACTTTGCAGAAGATCGTGACCCCTCCCTGGAAACAACCACAGGTATAAAAAAGTACAGCCACTTTGAGCTGCCTTTACCTAAGCTCCGGTAATTGTGTAATCAGGCGTGAAACAGCCCCTACCGTTTCATAGCGTAACGTTTCAATGCAGGTAGCAAGGTTCAGGGTGGTCCCTCAGTGAACATTCCCAAATTGAGACAAATAATAACTGCAGTCGCCAATGGTATCACACTTAACTTAAGTACCTATAGATTGTTAGAAGATTGGGTTTCTAATATTTCTGTCATTGTTAACCCCATCTCCGCTAACCAACATATTTATATCAACTTATTAATTAATAATAGCGGGCGAACTACGTGTCGTTGAGTTATTTCTAAAAGTAGATCGTGTCACTAAAATCATATCAATTACATCATTCTAGTGTTGTATTAGCTGTATAATTGTCAACTTTCCATAACAACTATACTAGGGTGCAAGGGATAAGGAAATGCCTCAGGCGACGACCCAGCAAGTGGCAGGGTGACCAAAACAACTCCACCCCTGTGTAGGCTGGTGACGTCACCACCGGTTATTCCTATTACATTGCGGTACACTTTGGTCACCCTGCCTCTTGCTGGGTCGTCGCCTGAGGCATTTCCTTATCCCTTGCACCCTAGTATAGGAACGATAATATTTTCCTATAAGCTTAAAAAATTCTACCAATCCCACACTGAAAAGTCCTGGATGAAATTGTCGACGATGAAACGTCTGGTACCATTTCTGTACCTAACCCATTTTTCAATATATTGTACATGGAACAAGGAAATAACAATAGACCCATTACAAGAACATGATCTTCCTTTCCACATGAGTGAAAGGAATGCCCCCAGGGCAGGCAGCTGAAACTGGCTGTACTTATACACCCATTTAGAAAGCAACAATGGTGTAAACACTGATTACGCCTGCAAAATAGCGAGTATGTAATTTCAGAATCGCTACGGGGTTTACATTAAGGCTGTTTAAAAATGTATTTAACGTTGCCAAGCTTTCACTTATTCAGTGACTGTGAGATAACCAAGTCACTATAATCAATTTTTACATATTTTTTGTTCTTAAAATAACTGACTACGAATTTGCTTTGTTTTCATTTCAGTAATGATAATGTGCATCAGAAAAAGTTAAGAGCAGTCCCGACCTGACGTCCCTGTTCAGAAATTTACCCCCGGTACGTTTCAGGGCAGTCCCGACTTGATACTTCATTTGAGGTAGGAAAGTCCGCCATGACTCATTACCCAACGATCCAAGCAGGTCAACAGCCTCCCAGACGGTGCGTGCATAGGCGTAGCAAGGGGGGGGCTGGGGGGGGCTTAGCCCCCCCCAGAATCCGTCTAGCCCCCCCCAGGATTTTTCGAACAAAAAAATTGAAAATAAAGGAAAAATACAAAAATAACTAAAAAATAATTATATACCTACAATATTATTATTATTGAAAAATAAAATAAGACTAGCATACTTCATACATTTCATATTTACATTCAATTTACACCAAATAATCAGTTCCCGCCAAAGTTTTGAAAAATGGACGCAATGTTTCGATACGATACGATACGTCGCGTCGATACTACTCCACATAGAGATTCATGATTTATCAAAACAAAGTAGGTGTCATTTCAAAACAGAATAATAGGCACCAGAGAACCGATTACCTACCCACTATAAAGGTAAGTAACGCACCTACTAATATAAGCAGTAAGCAGGTCTTTACTCGGTTTTTATTGATTAGGTACTGTTACTATGGGGAGTTAAATATTACTCGGAATCATGCATGCCGTTGTACCGAGTGATATATTGTCCGTGGCAATAGCTTTTAGCTTCTTTGCTGAGTAGCTACCTTATATTCACCTATTTTATTTTTTTATTGGATGGTCTTACTATTCCAGTTAACTCGGGAAAATCTGAAAGTATGGATATCAGAAGATTCTTCAAGAAGAAGTCTCCTACTCCAGCTCCAGGTCCTCCTCCATCACCATCATCGTCAAAAGAGCCGATACCATTGAAAGTGAGCCAAGAATCCGAAACACGCCAGTCTCCTGGACCATCTTCTGCATCAGTAACGCCCCGAGATTCATCGTCATCGCTGCTTCCTGACTTTCCTGACACCTTGGGGTCTCTGGAGTTCGGGCCTTCCCAACCAAGACTGGATAGTTACCCAAAAACAAGATATGGAGGACAGTTAAGATCATTTTCATCAAAATATTTTGAAAAATATGAGTGGCTGGAGTACTCCACGAAGACCGACAGAGCCTACTGTTTTGTCTGCCGCCACTTCGTCGTCAAATCAGTCCACAGGGAGCAAAATGAAAAATTCGTGACAAAAGGATTTCAAAAGTGGAAAAAATTGAAGGATGCCATTGATAAGCATAATCAGTCGCTTACTCACATTGAATGTATGCAGCACTTTATAGCATACAAGATGGAGAAACAAGGAAAAGCGCTAAATGTATTAGATCAGTTGTCTAAACAATGTGAAGCTCAACAAAAAGAAGACGATGAGTACGTTACACGCCTTGTTGAAATTATTGTATTCTTGGGTCGGCAAGGGCTGTCATTTCGGGGCCACGACGAATCAGAAGATTCTCCGAACAAAGGAAATTTCCTTGAAATTGCAGATTTGCTGGGGAAAAATAATGAATCTTTCCAAAAACGGTTAAAACAACATATATACGTCAGTCCCCAAATTCAGAATGAAATAATTTCAGTAATTGCTGACACAATTCTTTCCCAGATATCAAAAGACATAAAAGATGCCGGCATATTTGCCGTTATACTGGACGAAGCCCGCTCATTTAAAGAAGAACAAATGTCAGTGGTTGTAAGGTACCCCAAACGAAATGAGCTGGAGATACGGGAACACTTTCTCGGGTTCATTAACTGTTCGGAAGCTCGCGACGCTTCCTCTCTGGTTTCCATGATGTTTTCACTCTTTGAGAAACTAGGAATCGAAGATGTTCCTGTTGTCGCTCAGTCCTATGACGGTGCGTCGGTGATGTCCGGCAGGCACCGTGGCGTTCAGGCCATCGTGAAGGAAAGGCACGATTACGCTGTATACGTACATTGCCTGGCTCACAGGACAAACCTTGTCGTGTCCGACTCATGTGAAAATGTCCAATTTGCCGTTCATTTTTTCAACACAGTCGAAGCGATTTACCACCATTTCTGTAAGCCTAGTAGCCACCACATGATTCAAGAAATGCAAAAATCGTTAGGTTTACCAAAGCGGGAGTTGAACAGCCTCAGTACCACGCGATGGTCTTGCAGATATAAGAACTGCCAATACATACTTGAAAACTTTGAGGCTATCAGAACTGTTCTTGAAGATGAAATCAGAGAAGGAAAGGACAAAGATGCCGTCGAGGCAGGGGGAATTCTGTCTTCCTTATTGTCTGGAAGTTTTATCGTGTGTCTGGTCATCATGAAAGATATATTGCAAACAATGAACGTCTTGAGCACTTACTTCCAAACGAAAAATGCTACCCTTGCCGATGCATCGACCTTACTGACTGGAGTCATGGCCACACTAAAAAAGTGCAGGGAGAATTTCTGTCTTTGGAACACAATCCAAGAGCTAGCTGAGAAAAACGATGTAGAACTCACAATACCAAGAGCATCAAAGAAGAGAAGGCAAACGCATAGCAAGCGCCTGACTGACTTCATTGTCGATGCCCCATTGGGGCAGGAAGATTCAGAGAACTACCAGTCAGAGGAGAGCTATTGGCGAGTTCTGTACTTCCAAATTTTGGACAGGGTCATTTCCGGTATGGAGTCCAGATTTGGAAATATGGAATTTGCCACGGCTGTGAACAACTTCATGCTGCTGGACATGGTCAACAGTGAAGAGTTCACTGAAAACTATAAGACTGTCTTGAATGTGGACTCTGACGCCCTAAATGCTGAAGCTACGGTGCTGAAAAACTGTTTAAGCTGCGTCACACTGTCTGAAATTAAAAAAACTATAAAGGCGGACCTCTTCCCAAATTTATTCAAACTATTGCAGGTTGCCTTGACTATACCGATCTCCTCAGCTTCCGCAGAGAGAAGCTTCTCGGCGATGAGGCGAGTGAAAACGTGGCTGAGGACAACGATGTCCCAAGACAGGTTCAGTTCTTTGGCGCTGATGAACATTGAAAGTAAAGTGGTCAAATCTCTGGACCATGATCAGCTGGTCAACTCTTTTAAACAAAAAAAGAAGACAAGAAGTCAAAACTTGATTTAAATAGGTATGTAGGTGTATAGTTGCTTCTCTTGTATCTCGCATTTCTTTAGGAATACACTGTTATTCCAGTATACTTAACTTATTCTGTTGCGACGGAGCGTAGGCACGATAGGTACCTATCTCTAAAGAACTGGAATTCGAAACAAGATGTACAAGTGCGGAACCTTACATACATGGTTTTTGTTGTATTTAAATGGCAAATAAAATCTTTCTCCTGCTTCCTAGTTCTGCTTCTTCATGCGGTCAGTAGGTAAATAAGTTTTGGAACTTTTGTGTAAGAGTTTTGGGCATTTTTCACCTCAAGAAAAGTGATGTTGCATGTGATGTGCTACCTACACATAACGTCACTAATGCCATGCCCCCCCCCCCCCCCCCGGGTGAGGAGAAGGCTTGGGGGACTTAGCCCCCCCCAGGTTTTTGGTCCTGCTACGCCTATGGGTGCGTGCAGTCAACATTAGACATAAAAAACAATCAAATGAAGATCATGGGTAAAATACATGAAATAACTATCTGTATACATAGTTAATTAACTGCTATTCAATATGCAAGTAAGTAATTAGTTCTTACTGACACTGGTTTCATAAATTTGTTTAACACAGTGTTGATAAATGATTAACAGTATAGTATAGTTTGAGCTGTGGGACACTCACTTACCATACAACAATGATCGTCCTTGACTTTCTCAAACTCCTTTGGCCAGTTGTGTCTTACACAGTATCAATGTACCACAAACAAGGGAAACTATTTTTATAATTTTTTTGGCTGATCAATAATTATAATTTCATCAAAAAAATGTTTTTCGAACACCTGGACAATAATTTTAGGCACAGGCATACTGAATTACTATAGCATATCCATCCATCCGTTGAACAGTGAAGTTTCGACCGACTCGCAAACTACCTGTTTCCGCATTTGTTATTAACAGCCGTAATATTCGGAAAAATTTCAAAATCTGTTGAAACATCAGTCACATAAAATCACCGTCTTATACGACTGTAGAGTGTTACAGTCAACCTCATTCTTGGATGAGACTTAAGTCAGTCAGTATGCAGGGTTGGACACAAAAATGTGAATAGTCGTAGTGAAACTCTTTTAAATCATTGTGAAGTCTAGTTCTTGTTCTGAGCAAAAAATAATTTTGGAAATCCTGTGTTTTTTAGAACAAAGAGTGTTGTTTCTCACATCCAAGATTGAAGTGGGCTGTATAGACCTCTCGGCTCTCAAAGCTATCGTGATAGAGCAGTAGGAGATAAAATCCATAATTGAGACACCGTCTCCATGGTAACTAAGCCCCCGGAGAGCCCCCCCCCCCCCCCCCACACACAGGGAAGAGGCAATTCCGTTATTGATCGACGTGTGGTGCCACCCATGTTTTTCTTATGAACATCAGACGATACGCAAAAAAACCGGAGATGGGGGAGTTATATAGGGGGTAAATTGAGACAAAGGGGCGTTGCCAGGGTAGGTAACAGCCTGGAGGGTGGAATTCACATTATTGATCCACTTGTAGTACAACTTGCAGCCAGACCACTCGGCTTATGAAAGCTGTACAGCCTACAGCCAGACCACTCGGCTTATCAAAGCTGTTGTACCAACTAGGTATAAAAATACTCAGCAGGCACAGCCATTTGATTAAAATAGGTATTTTTAGTAACCGACAAACTACCCTGGCTAGCTTTGTGTGGGTTCAAGAAAGATAGTGTCAAATTTCCTTTGGATAATCTATAGAAAGAATAAACGGTTTGCAATAACACAATTTTAGGTTAAACTCATCATTATAATATACAGTACTATTAGGTAAAAGAACGAAAAGTGAGGTAAGTGAACAATAAGTTACACTATAAATTGGGAGCTCCCCTAAACCAAAGTAAGTTTAAATATAGGAAAGTCCTTATTATTGTCTATCATGTACTAAATTGAAGTTAAATTAAAGTTAAATTGGATGTAAAAAAATCAAATACGAGACCCGGTACTGAATTTGGACGGCAGAAGCAATAATTACTTAATTATAGAAACTTTATGCTATATCCTCCTATCGATTGTATAGCTTATATTAACGAATGAACCAAGATTGTAAGTAGATAAAGGTTAACTGTAGCTACGACTAGTCAGAACATACTTAGATTTGCTGAAATTACACCGCTTCAACTTTGAGCTTGTAAATATCTTATAAACTTTAGGTAATGTAGGTAATTAAATTATTGTTTTAACATGATGATCGGCTCCAATCTCCACAAAAATAGGTACTTCTTCATTTTCCTATGTCATCGCCAACTATCGTAACAGTACACCACCGACCTTGAATATTCCATTGTTGTTCTATGGCTAGGATTTCCCTCGAAGTTTGCAGTTTAGCCCTCCATCATCTCAAGTACATCTAAGGTCACCTTGGAACATGCGGTCATAGCAGCACGGCTCCAGGATACGATTGGTACTCTATGCTCCAGGATATGGTAGGAACTCCCTGCTGCTGTACATGAACCTCGTACTAAAACTGCAATACTGGAAACTGGGCACTGCAACTGCAACCTCCACCTAAATGGAACCCAATTACTTAGTAACTACTCAAATATACGGACCTTTAAACTGAATCCACGAAATCACTAAAAGAAAATATGTAGGTAGGTACTTGAATGAACGGAACTTTCAACAATAATCTTGACCAAAATACTTAAAGAAATACTGATATGAATGGAACTTTCAACTTTATCTAACCTATAATATTAATTAAATTACTAAACTTACCAAGGGAGGTCACAAAATTGTTAAAATAAGGAAAATCGGAACGTAAACACGCTGATAAGCAGAGGCAGGTCACGGGCAATCTGGCAGGAAAACATAGTAGTTGCCGCTGTTCAAATCTGTGCTTGCATCCCTAATAAAGTTACGATGATCTCCACCAGAAAGCTGCATCTTACGGAGGTCAATGAGATGAAAGATGTAGAAATTGATGTAGACTATATTTTTGCCGCAAGACTAAAATACACATAAGTGCTGTTCACCAGCACACTGTACAGCCTACAGTCCGACCACTTGGCTTATCAATCCTGCATGTACAGCCTACAGCCAGACCACTCGGTTATCAATCCTGTACAGCCTACAGCCAGACCACTCTGCTTATCAAAGCTGTACAACCTGCAGCCAGACTACTCGGCTGTCAAAGCTGTCGTGATGGAGCACAGTGTAGCACATAAAATCCAGATTTGAGACATCGTCTCCATGGGTACTCAGCCCCCGGAGAGCCCCCCCCCCCCCCCCCCCACACACACACAGGGGAGGGGAGTTCCATTATTGATCCACGTTTGGTGTCACCTATTCAGTACGCAGACGCAGATTGCGCAGACTGGTTGGTTTAACGTCCGTCTTTGTGCAGGTAGAGGGTGTGGCTTGAGGGGATGTAGCGGGTGCGGCTTCAAGGGATGTTTAAAGCTGGCCACACACGATGAGCCCTGGAGTGGAGGGGCTGGACGTCCACATCGAGGCCAACGACCTGTCTTCATTTTCTCAGGGATGCGATAGTACTTTAGTGTACGACTCGGAAATCAAAATGCACGGCAGTGCATGTAGCCAAGTTTTCAAGAAAGAAAGCGCCATAAAGCTTCGAGCAAGGGGGCGTGGCTTGAACGAACAGTGGGTACCCATTTCCTGTAGTAGGGTCCCACGGGACCTCTTAAATGCTTGTCAGAGATGGCCATCCCTCCCCACTAACTATCCGGCTCGTGATGCCAACTGCCGTGCAGGACGTATCGTGTGAGGCCAGCTTTATACCTATGTGTTCTGCTTCTGCGTGCAGCTGCTATCCCGGGCGATAGGGAGGACTTCCAACTCCCATCAGTCTTAGAGCTGCCATCGTCTGGAACAGTCAAAGTGAAAGTCTTTATTTTGGACTGTGAATTATCTAAAAGTTCTAGTTAGTGAAAAGTGAGTGAAGTTTTTGGAGACTGGTAAGTGTCATTTTTCAGCCAGACTACTCGGCTGTCAAAGCTGTCGTGATGGAGCACAGTATAGCACATAAAATCCAGATTTTAGACATCGTCTCCATGGGTACTCAGCCCCCGGAGAGCCCCCCCCCCACACACACACAGGGGAGGAGAGTACCATTATTGATCCACGTGTGGTGCCACCTATTCAGTACGCAGACGCAGATTGCGCAGACTGAATGCATTAACGTCCGTCTTTGTGCACGTATAGAGGGTGTGGCTTGAGGGGATATATGTAGGGTGCGGCTTGAGGGTAGGGGCTGCTATCCCGGGCGACTGGGAACGCTCCCAACTCACCAGTCTTTGAGCTGCCATCGTCTGGAACAGTCAAAGTAATACTCGCTGTCTTTATTTTGGATTTTGAATTATCCAAAAGGGCCAGTTAGTGGTAAAATTGTAGAGTGAAGTTTTTGCAGACTGGTAAGTGTCCTTTTTCATTGTTTTATTAATTTTTTGTTGAATATTGATGCTGCTGCTCGAACTGTGGGGATGCAAGGGCGTTGATGAAGTGGCGGCCATTCTGACTAATTACGCAATATTTTATATTTGAATCATTTTACCCATTGGTTAAAAGTAGTTAAAATATAGATTGAAAGTTCATACATAATGGAAGTTTCTTGTTATTTTTCCGATATGTTCTTGAAGTAGTCTTCATGCAAAACGAGATCGGCTATTTCCTGTTGCGTCGCAGCTTGTGTGACTAGGGATCATGTGTTCTTTGTGTCAGATGACAGGTTAGTACCGTGCTATGAAAGGGAAAGTCAGCTCCGTGAGGTAACACCTTCCCTTCCCCAGCCTTTATATGCATAAATGTGTTTCATATACTTTAAAATATGGTAATGTTTTACCAACCTGCAATCACGTACACAGTTATAACATGCACGAGGAACAAATAAGCAAAGCTGCAAAATTTAGAATAAACTGAAAAATGTTATAGATTTAGAAGATCTGAGTGTTAAATTACAATTAAGGAAGGTGAAAAGTTCCTTCTTGGAGAATAGTTTTTATAGTATTTCTGATTTTCTAGGTGACTGAAGGTTTGGTTTCCTGACACAACAATATTACATTGTGACGACTGCGTTACTACAATAAAATTATATCTTATCTTCTACAGACTGCGAGTGGTGTCCAGTGGCAGAGTCAACTTCGGGATCCACGGTGTTCTCCATCGACAAGTAGTTGTCATCGGGAATATTTGTCCGACGATGGAGATTCCGTGGATGTACGGCCGTCTGCTACGGACAAGTATATGCCCTCCACAACTGGTCAGACAAGTCTGCATTCTCTAACATCTGCAGATGACAGGTTAGTACCGTGCTATGACTGACACATATTTCGTTGTAGCTGGATGGATGTTGGTTTTATTTTTTATTTTTTGGTAAAAAATATAAGTATCATCCGGGTGGTTTTCAATGGAACGCTTCATTTAGATGTATTATTCTATTCCTGATTTACAAAAAAAAAATCCAAAAGTTCCCCCAGATTTCAATTAGCATTACGTGGAGAATTAGTAGAATTAGCATTACACAGAGAAGATGAAAGCAGGCCGTCCATCTAGCCGTGCATTCAAAACCATTCTGGTGCTATTGTTTTTACCACTTGTAATTTTCACTCTTGCGGGTGGGGTTCTGCACAGGAGAGCTCAGTATGCATGGCAGTATACATAGATATATGTTACAGGGTATTTGCTGCTAGGCGGGCACGAAGATCTGAGCCGAGACTTCCAAGTTCAAGTATCCATCCAAGCCATCGACCCAATGTGGCCCTAAACTTACTGTACCTATCCGGTTTCGGGTGCCAGGCGTGGAGCGACGGTACTTCTGGTCGGCAGAGTACAAGGTCCAGGTAAAAGACAAATAGTGTCTCAGAAAATAATACCTATAACTAGTACCTATCTCAAATAGTTGGTTAATAAGGTCTCTCCTAGCTGCATGGGGTCTAAAAATGGTAGTCCAGGAATGGCATTCCTGATGGTGGCACTCCAAGGTGATGATCCAAAAATCCGTAATTCCGGAAATGACCGTCCGGGAATGGCAGTCCAAAATGCCCGTCCAGGAATGTCAGTCCAAAATGGCCGTCCGGGAATGGCAGTACAAAATCAAGAGTCCCAAATCCGTAGGTATTTCAAAATATGTAGGTATAATCGCAGCTGTCGACAAACTCCCTAAAATAATATATAAGCCTCCTCAATACCAGATACAGATACACCGCATGTACTTACGAAAAGCAGATTTAGCAGAGTTCTCACATTTTCTTCCCGACATTGCGTCTTGTTTTCCAATTCTCATATAAAATTTCACAAAAAAATTGAATAGAACTTCAGTGGCCACTGATAGGGGTAACAATGGTCGTTGGTCATATAATTCATGTATACATATTTATCTGAATAGGGAAGAGTTTTGGGATGGATTCAGATAACGACGTGTTTACATACGGGAAAATACTTTCGTTTTGTGTTTGTACTATAGTCCCCCTCATTCCCCCATCTCACTGTCTACAAGGGGTTTTCTGTTTCATATTGAAAAGGAGATACAACAACGTGAGCCGAGGCATGACGCCGAGCCTGAGGCATGACTCCGAGCCTGAGGCATGACACCGAGCCTGAAGGATGACACCGAGCCTGAGGCATGACACCGAGCCTGAAGCATGACACCAAGCCTGTGGCACGACACCGAGCCTGAGGCATGACACCGAGCCTGAGGCATGACACCGAGCCTGAGGCATGACACCGAGCCTGAAGGATGACACCGAGCCTGAGGCATGACACCGAGCCTGAAGCATGACACCAAGCCTGTGGCACGACACCGAGCCTGAGGCATGAGACCGAGCCTGAGGCATGACACCGAGCCTGAGGCATGAAAGGTAACAATAGACGCGTTATAGGTACCTTCCTTGTTCTTCCCCAGTGGCTTTCAGGACCTATAGTGTCCCTTGACTTCTTACCTAATTTTTTACCTAAATGAATACTAATTCTACCTATTACAGAAGCAGTGCTCGTCTTTTCCCATTTTTTATGTTCCAGTATGAATGTACAGTTCTTACTTGATATGAGAGTTCTCTATTCGATCCCTTGGCAGGCCCTATCTCCATCATGTCACCCTCTTTATAGCCATAAAATTCACGTGACGGTAGTTATGGAGGGAGGCTACCGCATGAAGATCTGAAATTGCAGACATCTTTTAAAATAAGTATGTGAAATTCGGAACTAAATTACTCTCTATAACAACAGTCATGTAAATTTGCTAACTGAAGAGTGTTCGCTATAGAGAGGTGACATTGTGAAGGTAAGGCTGTCTAACGACCCTAGCATTCTCTCGCTATACGTGAGGTTTCCGTCATTGGAAGTCTAGTGTAAAACAACCACATTAAAATGAACTGAAAGAATAATTAATATTAGATCAACAAATAAATCGGGTGGTCAATATTTACAAGACCTCGATTATTTAAAAAATGAGGTAGCCATGATTGTGTAAGTCAACCTGCTATTTCCGCTTTCAAAACAAAATTCAAGCAACCTCGGTCATGGTTCCCTCTTCGATGGTTGACCATCGATGGAAAACACTGCTGACTGGGTTATGTTCCTTTTTACTCACTCATGTTTGTATGTACCCTAACGGCTCCACAACTTAATCCAATACAACATTAGATAAATAAAATATTCGAAATGCAGTTCTGGAGGTTGTGACTTTCACCACCACCCTGGCGATACATGAGTATTAATGTCTGCTTTAATGCTTTGTTACAGCAGAAGAATAACATCAACGTGGGCTGCTTGAGGGAGTGATCCTGACCATATCGCTACTAGGGTTGATACTACACCGAGGGAGCGACTCTGTCTTCGAAGTCATCGTGGGACCGTTACGGTAGGATTTTATACGTAGGAATGCATTTTCTTTACAGAGAATACTCCACCTGATATAGATATATAATGTATTCATGAAAAAAATACCTAACTAAAGATTATAGAACAGAACCCTTTGTTAACCTTGACTTTAACTGCAGTTAGTGGGTGTGTATTCTCTGTGTATCTAAATATATGCATGAGGTTGTTCGGCTGCGCGCACACAATTCTTTTAGCGGTTTACAGCTGTGCCAGAAATGTAGAATGGTGTTATACCAACCATATATAGGACCCCTTCGAGGTTCGAAAGTCACGTGCCAGTTACTACTCAGGTAGAAATTAATAATTTACTCTGTGACACACAGGTGTGCAAAATAATTTATGAAAAAATGTCAAAAGTTTGGTTGGTACCTATTTCTCCAGTTGACCTCGCTGGAAGTTGTACCGACTGCGACTTCTATAAATTGAGACTTGAGACTTCTGAAGGACAACTGAGTAGCAAACAAGTCACTGTGAGAATTTTTAGTTTTTATTTCGGATAAGGAACATCCCCGTTAGAGGTCATTTCTACTTCAAAATTCACAAGGTCGTGCGATTGATTGTCCCACATATGGCCACAAGAACAGTAGGAGTACCACTCTGGTGGCTGCACCAGTGCTGCTGCCCACACATTGGCCACAATAGCAGTAGGAGTACCACTCTGGCGGCTGCACCAGTGCTGCTGCCCACACATTGGACTCTACCACCCTACCCCATACAGGATCACAGTGGGCCATATAGGACCATGCTGGGCGATATAGTTGCAGCGTTAGCCAACTGAGCTGCCTTGGCGATGGCTTACACGGGCTGAGGATCCCCCTCATGTATGTAGGTACCGTTGCGCGCAGCCATCCCCTCAACCTCTGTCATTTGTTTTGTTGGTGGCCTAAGAATATTGTCCTTAGGATTATTTGATGTTAAATACTGACCAGATTTTTTTTTTTTTTTTTTTTTTTTTAAGGCCACAGGCATAAAGCTGACCAGATTTTTTTTTGGGGTGAAATAGTCAACGCGTATACTCAACCTAGTAGGGGGGGGGGGCGAGTTTAGCTACGAGATCGTCGAATCAGTTATGCAGCAGTCATATTGTAGCCATGTATTGTATAGCATATACGATAGCATAAACTTCCTCGTCCGTGGAGGGGGTGTAAGCTCCTGTACGAGTTCCGCATCTCGGCACATTGCCTGTGCACTTCAAGTTGACTGGTTCCAGCCCTGTATCTCAGGTATAGGAAGGACTTGCAACCCCACATGTACCTATTAGCCAAAAATGGTCTCACTTGTGTGTATACATACCCGCCATATTTTTTTGCGCCGTCATCCAGAAATACCCTGTATGTTACTGTAGTAGAGAATTATTTGATATTAAGGTACTAATCCAGTTTGTTCACACTTTATGAGAAAAATATTCAATATTTTGTAAAATTAACCACATACCTATTGGTTGATTTAGACCAGTCAGGAATTATACATAATCGTAAGAACATGCAGAGCTTGTAAATTAAGAACAGTAAGGAATTCTACATATTTGTAAGAATAGACAGAGCTTGTAAGTTGAGAATAGTCAGGAATTCTCCACACCTATTTGCAAGAAGAAATGGAAGATTAAGGATTAAGTAAGGCGTAGGGATGTGACGACCCCATCGCCCGGCATTCTATGTCGCAAGCAGTCATGACCGATTCCCGGCGGTATAACCGGAAACACTGGGGAGCCTGAGGAAATGCAGGCTCCCGGCCTGGCAGACCATCAGCCGTCCTCAGCCTATAGAGGACACCAGAATGGGAAGCGTTGGCAAAGGGGAGGAGACCGACCGGAAGAACCAGGAGACCGTGGGAGGAGTGAGCCGAGAAGGTCGCAGCGACCTCAGCCCCAGCGCAAGCAGCCTAGGAGAAGGATACTCCGAACAGAAACCTGACCGGGAGACAGCAGTGTCACTGGGAAGTGCCAGATATCTGTTTGCTTAGTGCGCCTACAGCGCCAAACGTCTGGCAGATGTGTGCTTGCACTGCCGAAGATGCCTTGCTACTCATCCCACGCCAGCCCCTTTGGTACCCCAAGGTCGGGGAAGTGTCCCATGGACCGAAGACAGACTGCAGATTTTCACCGTGGGTTTGGGGTATACGTTAGCTGCCCGTTAAGGGTGCGTGGGCCCCAGGGTTCTCGGGAAGGGTGATGACGCTGAGCCTAGGGTGTACCCGTTCTTACGCACATCGCACTGGGAGTTGGCGTATTGCGCCTAAAGTAGTCCCTTACATTTCAGCCATTAGGTTGGCCCTCGTAACGTACGTAAGGATTTTGTTGGCTGCCCTTGCATCATCCCCCAGAGCCTCAGTTCAATTAACCTGACGTGGACATAGTTGCAAAGTTGCGGCGAACCAGAAGAACCTTTCGGAGTAAATGTTACCGAAGAGGCCAAACGTGGAGTCATCGCCTGAGATTGAGAGTGCATACATCTATGTTGCACTGGTATGCGGAGTCGGGATCACGTTGATGTTGTTGTTCCTTTTGATCATCACTTTGGTAGCTGGGAGCTGGTGGGATGACCAGGAAACAGTAGTTGTGTGGGAGCACATTATTATTCACACAATTAAGAAGTTTTTTAAGCATCAGTCAGACTTTCAGTACATTTGTGACCATTGGGAGGACAACCCATCAATTCAATACAGCTAAATTGGACAATCCATAAGAGGGAAAGTTGCGGCGAACCAGAAGAACCTTTCGGAGTAAATGTTACCGAAGAGGCCAAACGTGGAGTCATCGCCTGAGATTGAGAGTGCATACATTTGCACTGACACGTGGAGTCGGGATTACGTTGATGTTGATGTTGATCATCACTTTGGAAGCTGGGAGCTGGTGGGATGACCAGGAAACAGTAGTTGTGTGGGAGCACATTATTATTCACATTATTAAGAAGTTTTTTAAGCATCAGTCAGACTTTCAGTTCATTGTGACAACTGGGACGAGTTCAGTGGGTTTACTGGAATGGACAACCCATCTCTTTATCGTTCAAAAATGGGTAGGAGGCAAAGTTGCGGCGAACCAGAAGAACCTTTCGGAGTAAATGTTACCGAAGAGGCCAAACGTGGAGTCATCGCCTGAGATTGAGAGTGATACATCTATGTTGTACTGGTATGCGGAGTCGGGATTACGTTGATGTTGATCATCGCTTTGGTAGCTGGGAGCTAGTTGGATGACCAGGAAACAGTAGTTGTGTGGGAGCACATTATGATTCACATTATTAAGAAGTTTTTTAAGCATCAGTTAGACTTTCAGTACATTTGTGACCATTGGGAGGAGTTCGATTAAACTTACTTGGACAATCCATAAGAGGCAAAGTTGCGGCGAACCAGAAGAACCTTTCGGAGTAAATGTTACCGAAGAGGCCAAACGTGGAGTCATCGCCTGAGATTGAGAGTGCATACATCTATGTCGCACTGGTATGCGGAGTCGGGATCACGTTGATGATGACCAACGCTTGGGCGGCTTGGGAAGCTGGGAGCTGGTGGGATGACCAGGAAACAGTATTTGTGTGGGAGCACATTATAATTCACATTAATGGGAAGTTTTTTATGCATAAAATAGGCATTCAGCAGTAGAGTACATTTTTGAGTCATCCCCTGAGATTGAGATTACATACGTCAATCTTGCCCTTGTATGCGGAGAAGGGATCACGTTGTGACCAGTGGGAGGAGTTCCCCATACATGTAGTCTGGGACAATAATGTGTTCTTCTCGACTCAAAAAACTATTGCTGGTATTTATTTAAAATACTTAGGACTTCAAGGGTCAGGTCATTATGACCAGTATGAGCGCACTGACATTGGGGCAGCTGGGAGCTGGTGGCATGACCAGGAAACAGTAGATGTGAGGGAACAGGAGTGCAACACGATCCATTGGGAACGATTTACTATTGATTGTGATGTAACATGGCAAGTTTGTCACTTGTATTCCAAAACCAAAGACAACAATTACTCGTGCAACATTGGATATACCTAGACTCAAAACGATGAATTCAGCCATCTAATGTACTGCTTTGGTAGCTGGGAGCTAGTGGGATGACATGGAAACAGTAGTTGTGCGGGAACACATTATTATTCACATTATTAAGATGTTTTTTAAGCTCCATTGGGAGGAGTTCGATCTTCATCAATTGGACAATCCATATCTTTACCGTACAAAAATGGGTAAGAGGCAAAGTTGCGGCGAACCAAAAGAAGAGATTGAGAGTGCATACATCTATGTATGCGAAATCGGGATCACGTTGATGTTGATCAACGCCTGGGCGGCTTGGGAAGCTGGGAGCTGGTGGGATGACCAGGAAACAGTAGTTGTGCGGGAACACATTATTATTCACATAACAGCGGACACACGCCGCCGGTAGCCGAAATTACTCTAGCTTGCAATAAGTTTTCAATAGCGGCGAGGTCATAAAAATCACAAAAGCAAGCAATGACGACTGACTGTTTTCCAATCTGCACTGTTGAATTGATAAAGTGGCCTGGTAAGGACTGAAATTTATTAGAAATGGAAAAGAAAAATCCCAGCATGTATCGTTCTCAAACTTTTTGGCATGCCGTACCTGTTTTAGGGATTTTTCTACAGGAAATCTGCCTGCGTGCGTACCTGCAAAATCCATGGTAATGTAACCCTTTCAATATTACTTACAACAACTTTACGACTATTTAATTATCTTGGTCTTATTCGAATTGTTTTTATCTCTACGTGCCAGGAGGGCTTCGTCCCAGAACCATCACGGGTTCGCAAATGTGTTGACGGCAAGTAGGAGGGCAGCGGATCCCTCTATAGAGAGGATGGTATACAGGGTGATTCTGGATGAATGGTAAATATTTTTAGGGAGGATAGAGGGGTCCATTTAGATTTGACCTGAAGTGAAATTTTCAGGTACGATATTGAACCTGCTTTCAGTTACGCTGTGACGGTCGTAAATTGTAGCGGTTTTAAAGTGTTTTTTTGTTGTTGTTTTTTTTTTAGTAGCCAATTGACCTACCTTTACATTTGAAAATTTCGAGATAATCGCTGTTGAAGTTTCAGATGGCTATCATACCTTAACCTGAAGGTTCAGGTTCAGGTTTATGGCACTGCATCACGAGTAAAGCCCTTGAGTAGTACTTTCATTTGATATGCCACTTGGCAACTTCGGACCATAACCAACGGGTGTAAGCGGAGGTGAAAAAGTGACTTTCATTTGGCTGCTGTGCCTGAACCTTAAAGTAAGCGTTAACGGGTTGGACGAACGGTACGCGACAAGGTCGCAGAAGATCTCATGAAAGCTTCCTCGATCAAAGGCAAAATTCATATATCACTTAGGCTCGACCATTTTCACTGAAATTCCAGGCATGGACATGGTTAAGAACTTTTCTCATGCCTACCTTCACTTCATCTGCCTTGGTGTGGTAAAAAAGACGTCTGTGTGCCTGGAAATCCACCTCCCTCAAAGTTCTCATCATCAGAAATAAAAAGATTATCTCATACACTGGAGACTTTCAAACCTTTCATGCCAGTCGAATTCCAGAAAAAACCGCGAAGGCTCGATGATGTAGAAAAGACCCTCATTCAAAATGGTTGCCAAATATATAGGTTTTTACCTAGTTAACAAAACTCAACAACTTTACCGAGTTACTGCTACAAGTAACTAGCCCCTTATACAAGACGAAATGTGAAAACCGAACTATTAACCTAAGGTCTATTTGAAGATGGTGGATGACGATGTTTGATATCGTGTCGAATGTTACAGGAGTCACGGTATAAATTTATGTGTGGGAAAAATATCAAAGGAATCGTGCATTGCCTCCTGACCAGAATTTTTGCACAAGACATAATTGAATCTTTTAACTAGACAGGAAAATATAACAAGCAGGCATCGAAGGATCTAGTCATCATATGAGGCCTAAGGGACAAGACGGGGGAAGACTTCATCCGCAAGCCGAGGTTAATAGAATAAAAATCACAAAATAAACTAATGTTTGTTAAAAAATCTGAATCATGGCCATAGGTAGCACTCTTTACACGAAAAATGTCTTTCTCCTGTATGAGTCGTCATATGAGGCCAAAGGGACAAGACGGCGGAAGACTTCATCCGCAAGCCGAGGTTAATAGAATAGAAATCACAAAATAAACTAATATTTGTTAAAAAATCTGAATCATGGCAATAGGTAGCACTCTTTACACGAGAAATGTCTTTCTCCTGTATGAGTCCTCATATGAGGGCTAAGGGACAAGACTGCGGAAGACTTCATCCGCAAGCCGAAAGATAAACAAAATAAAAATCCCCAAATAAACTTATGTTTCTTAAAAATAAGGTAGCAGTCCTCAAATGAGAAATGCCATTCTCCTGTGTGAGTTCTCATATGAGGCCTAAGGGACAAGACGGCGGAAGACTTCATCCGCCAGCCGAAGATAAACAGAATAAAAATCCCCAAATAAACTTATGTTTGTAAAAAATCAGGTAGCACTCCTCACAAGAGAATGCCTTTCTCCTGTGTGAGTTCTCATACGAGGCCTAAGGGACAAGACGGCGGAAGACTTCATCCGCAAGCCGAGGTTAATAGAATAAAAATCACAAAATAAACTAATGTTTGTTAAAAATTCTGAATCATGGCAATAGGTAGCACTCTTTACACGAGAAATGTCTTTCTCCTGTATGAGTCCTCATATGAGGGCTAAGGGACAAGACGGCGGAAGACTTCATCCGCAAGCCGAAGATAAACAAAATAAAAATCCCCAAATAAACTTATGTTTCTTAAAAATAAGGTAGCTTGCTTTTGTGATTTTTATGACCTCGCCGCTATTGAAACCTTATTACAAGCTAGAGTAATTTCGGCTACCCGCGGCGTGTGTCCGCTGTTATGTGAATAATAATGTGTTCCCGCACAACTACTGTTTCCTGGTCATGCCACCAGCTCCCAGCTGCCCCAATGTCAGTGCGCTCATACTGGTCATAATGACCTGATCCTTGAAGTCCTATGTATTTTAAATAAATACCAGCAATAGTTTTTTGAGTCGAGAAGAACACTTTATTGTCCCAGACTACATGTATGGGGAACTCCTCCCACTGGTCACAACGTGATCCATTCTCCGCATTACAAGGGCAAGATTGACGTATGTAATCTCAATCTCAGGGGATGACTAAAAAATGTACTCTTCTGCTGAATGCCTATTTTATGCATAAAAAACTTCCCATTAATGTGAATTATAATGTGCTCCCACACAAATACTGTTTCCTGGTCATCCCACCAGCTCCCAGCTTCCCAAGCCGCCCAAGCGTTGGTCATCATCAACGTGATCCCGACTCCGCATACCAGTGCGACATAGATGTATGCACTCTCAATCTCAGGCAATGACTCCACGTTTGGCCTCTTCGGTAACATTTACTCCGAAAGGTTCTTCTGGTTCGCCGCAACTTTGCCTCTTATGGATTGTCCAAGTAAGTTTAATCGAACTCCTCCCAATGGTCACAAATGTACTGAAAGTCTAACTGATGCTTAAAAAACTTCTTAATAATGTGAATCATAATGTGCTCCCACACAACTACTGTTTCCTGGTCATCCAACTAGCTCCCAGCTACCAAAGCGATGATCAACATCAACGTAATCCCGACTCCGCATACCAGTACAACATAGATGTATCACTCTCAATCTCAGGCGATGACTCCACGTTTGGCCTCTTCGGTAACATTTACTCCGAAAGGTTCTTCTGGTTCGCCGCAACTTTGCCTCCTACCCATTTTTGAACGATAAAGAGATGGGTTGTCCATTCCAGTAAACCCACTGAACTCGTCCCAGTTGTCACAATGAACTGAAAGTCTGACTGATGCTTAAAAAACTTCTTAATAATGTGAATAATAATGTGCTCCCACACAACTACTGTTTCCTGGTCATCCCACCAGCTCCCAGCTTCCAAAGTGATGATCAACATCAACATCAACGTAATCCCGACTCCACGTGTCAGTGCAAATGTATGCACTCTCAATCTCAGGCGATGACTCCACGTTTGGCCTCTTCGGTAACATTTACTCCGAAAGGTTCTTCTGGTTCGCCGCAACTTTCCCTCTTATGGATTGTCCAATTTAGCTGTATTGAATTGATGGGTTGTCCTCCCAATGGTCACAAATGTACTGAAAGTCTGACTGATGCTTAAAAAACTTCTTAATTGTGTGAATAATAATGTGCTCCCACACAACTACTGTTTCCTGGTCATCCCACCAGCTCCCAGCTACCAAAGTGATGATCAAAAGGAACAACAACATCAACGTGATCCCGACTCCGCATACCAGTGCAACATAGATGTATGCACTCTCAATCTCAGGCGATGACTCCACGTTTGGCCTCTTCGGTAACATTTACTCCGAAAGGTTCTTCTGGTTCGCCGCAACTTTGCAACTATGTCCACGTCAGGTTAATTGAACTGAGGCTCTGGGGGATGATGCAAGGGCAGCCAACAAAATCCTTACGTACATTACGAGGGCCAACCTAATGGCTGAAATGTAAGGGACTACTTTAGGCGCAATACGCCAACTCCCAGTGCGATGTGCGTAAGAACGGGTACACCCTAGGCTCAGCGTCATCACCCTTCCCGAGAACCCTAGGGCCCACGCACCCTTAACGGGCAGCTAACGTATACCCCAAACCCACGGTGAAAATCTGCAGTCTGTCTTCGGTCCATGGGACACTTCCCCGACCTTGGGGTACCAAAGGGGCTGGCGTGGGATGAGTAGCAGGGCATCTTCGGCAGTGCAAGCACACATCTGCCAGACGTTTGGCGCTGTAGGCGCACTAAGCAAACAGATATCTGGCACTTCCCAGTGACACTGCAGTCTCCCGGTCAGGTTTCTGTTCGGAGTATCCTTCTCCTAGGCTGCTTGCGCTGGGGCTGAGGTCGCTGCGACCTTCTCGGCTCACTCCTCCCACGGTCTCCTTGTTCTTCCGGTCGGTCTCCTTCCCTGTGCCTACACCTCCCATAAATTACATATGGGAGGGAACATATGGGCTGCCAACGCCAAAGTAAACTTTGCTGGTTTACTTCCCAGAGATTCAATGATGTACCTTGGTAGGTACCTATTTATATTGGCTATCTACCGCCCAAACATTCAGCATGCTGACGGTAATGTAAAAGAAATAGGTAGTGGCCATTTCGCTCGAACTCAGTGAAATGTGGAACTGACCCCTGAGGATGAAGTTGGGGTAAAGTGGACCTCACAGGAATCTGTTAGGAAAAGAATTGTCTTCCATGAAATATTTTATATTTTGTTTTTGCCTTTTTACTGAGTTTGAAAGTAACCTGGCCATGCACGCCTAAGTTGTTTCCTAGAATTAAATGTCCAACATTTCATTGCCATGGACATCGCTGAAGTCAGGGATAGGTATCTATAGATGTTTCCCTGTAAGAAAACAAGAATATTCTGTGATTCCTGTTTGAACGTTTAATCGAAACGTGAACACAACAACCACTACAACGGCATCAAGCTAATTATCTTGCCAACGTGCTATTCCATTGTTTTTGGTTGTCAGTTTACTTCAGGGACAATCAAGTCACCAACATTTTTTGTCACGAAAGCGACTTTTTACTTTCTCGCCCGTATGTAATACATGGGCTGAGAAAGTTATGTTATCGTGCGAAATTTCGATTTCGAGATTTTCATTGCAAAAGGCATTTCAGAGGTCCTAGATACCAAAAAAATGGTTTTTAGGTCATGTCCGTCCGACGTACGTACGTACGTACATACGTTTGTCTGTAGCGCGGCTGCAGGTCACACCAGTCAACTGATTTGGCTCAAATTTGGAATATAGATGTCTAAAATCAGTTCCGAGATACATTTTTAATAGAATTTTGATTACTCAAAAATTGCGCCCACTATTGTCAAAAAAGTGTCAAAAAAAATTCAAAATCATGTTTTTGTCTACTCAAGACGCATTTCACGGTACGGTAATAAAGTTAGAACCTTCAAATTTTGCAGTCGTGTTGCCAGATAGATGCTCCAGGATCAATTTTATTGTTGTGGAGATGGGCCAAAAATTTGGGCCAAAATTGGCCCGTACGTGAAAATCCTGCCCCATGAACAGTATTAGCCGGAATTTCACAAAAAACCACAAACTAGTGCTTAATAACATTACTTAAAGGTTTGTCGAAGAAATATTCAATCATTTCAAAATTGCTGCCAATATAGGCAAAATAAAGTCAAAAATAGGAAAAAAAAACTAGAATCTCGTTTTTGATTGGTCAAGACGGATTTGGCACTACAGTTATTGAGTTAGGTCCTTGTAATTTCGCAATAGTGTTCCCAAATAGATACTACAGGATCATTTTTATTCTTTTTGAGATGGGCCAAAAATTTGGGCCAATATTGGCATTATCGTAGGAAAAATTTTCCAAAAATGGAAATCACGTTTTTGATTGGTTAGGTCACATTTGCAATAACACTAATCGACGGATTTTCTTGAAAATTCGTGAAAGTGGTCTCAGATAGATGTTTCAAGGGCACTTTTAATAGATTTTCATTTACTTAACAATTAAGACGGTGACATGCAAAACAGAAAACATATACTTTGTGCGTCGAGCGACACTTCACTGTTTGACGGATATGTTTGAGATTCGGTATGCAGGTGCCTAAAAGAATCGCCCATTGTGAGGCAAGATACTTTTTAGAAAAAGTTAAAATTCTGACAATTATTTACGTAAAAAAAAAAATCAAATTTTCGATAAAAATTGCGAGAAAGTCAAGTGCGACCATTGTCGGACCCATTATTTCAACACTCTTCAATTTCCATGTCGCTCTAACTATCGGTAATCGACGATTGCAAGCAAAAAGAATGCGTCCTCCAATCATAACGATTCAGATGATCCATAAGTGCCTTCAAAACTGCCTTCCCTTCCCAGTAACTTCGATGTTCTGATTTATAATTGAAATTTATAACATCGGCTGTTTTTCCCTTATTCTTATTTAAATACTAATAATTTGACCCTGTGGTGGTTCTGAACCCACCTCGATCCTTAATCGGGTATATCTGAGCATCTTCTTACCGTTGTGACTGTCATCCAAGTTCAGCAAAATAGTTTGTGTTGAGCTGCTTGGTGTTACATGCACACAACAGAAGGGGAGATCTTCAGTAACAGAGTGGCTCTGTCCTCTGTCCAACTAAACAAACGTACAATCCCTTACTGAGGGGGTCTCCCACGCAACTGCTAACCATGGCTAAAGTTTCGTCTTGAGAAACAAATCGGTACTCCAGGGGGAATGCTTATTCATCGTGTATTGGGGGTTGCAGTAAATAGTTGATATTTCATTTCAAATCTATAGAATCTGGTCAGTAACGAAAAGGTTGTCT
Source organism: Mesopsocus fuscifrons (assembly GCA_950004255.1). NCBI lineage: Eukaryota > Metazoa > Arthropoda > Insecta > Psocodea > Mesopsocidae > Mesopsocus > Mesopsocus fuscifrons. The sequence continues at coordinate 15,798,765 of OX465378.1, forward strand.
GTATTAATTTATGCTTTACATTACGTTACATGTTACACCTATATATGTATTTATTGGATAAAGAAAACTCAACACATTTTTAATTTATAGATATGATGACTTCCACCATGTTTGGCTGGGGTCAACTTTCAAAACTCTCCGTTTTCGTTTCTGTCTTAAGCGAACTGTGTACTCCACCATATATGCTATACATATTATTATAATATTATACATGTTATACATGTCAATTTTGTATGTTTTGTTCTACCTTGTGCCGTAATCTGTATTGTATTGTTCCTTTGGAAAATAGTGTTGTGAACGGTCAGAGGGGCGCGTTGTGCTGGGTGGTCTTACCTTTTGCAGTGGCGATTCCGATCGCACGGCAGCTGAGGGTGAGGCGACCGCATGCACAACAGTTCATAAAGATAGGGGTGGGCCGACTGCTAGAAATAATAATCAAACGAAAGGAACAACGCAAGTCCGAATTAGATGATGACCAGTCGTGACTACCTACTGGTTGGTGCGATAGGTAGCTACGACCTTAGTTAGGGCCCTTTGACACACTCATGCACTTGATAAATTTTATTCTGCTCAACAATTTTACCAAACTATAAACAGCTTCTTCCATCAGCTGGCATTTCTAAACAATAGATACAAACTTTGTATTACTTCTCAGACATATACAGGTTGACTCCAAAATATGATTAATTTATATACATAATAAAATATTATCATATTTGAAAGAACGGAATTACCCACGTATTGACAATTTTATTGATACCATTGAATCGAAAATATGAGTGTGTGACGGAGTCCTAAGCTTACTGACCCTTATGTAGTACCTAGGTGCTTAGCACAGCAAAACAGAAAAACTGATGATGAGTTGATTCTGCTTCCCAAATAAAATACAAGGATGGATTTCACAAGTCCAGTTTAACGTTAAGTTAATAACAAAAAACAGTGATATATTTCTTAATTTACCTATCCGTTAAATTGTATACCTACAGTTAGTAAATTTATATCCCCGACAACTTTATCTGCCCAATAAAAGTCCACTAGCTATAACTCTATAACTGGCAGAATGGTGAAACGCACCATCATTTCTTTTCGAGAGGATAAAGCTACAGCTAAAGTCTTTAGCAACTGGTGACATCCATCCTTTGATGATTAGGGAGCCGTAGATCATCAGCGGCTGGGTAGGAGGAAAAAAAATCACATAATTATCTTTCAAACTATTGAAAACTCCAACACTGTAAGGGCCTTACAGTAAGGCGGCGCTGTCTATTACTATAGTAACGTGAACATGAGGAAACTGGAGATATGCATCCAGCTAGCAGTGACTCCAGGCGACCTCTCGTGTGAAATCAGGTAAGAAGAGGTAAGTTATTACCAGTATAACTGCTTAGGCTGCGTCCCACCATGCACGGTTAAAAGCTGCGCCGCAGTTTTCGATAGCACTGAGTAGGGCAGAGAGCTGACGCGGTGCATTGCATGCGCCCAGGTGACGCGCCCTGCTGCACCGAAAGGGTCCGACAACAGTCGCATTTAACTTTCTCGCCCTATATAAAATTTTTGTTATTTTTTTATTTATTAATTTTTTTTTTTTGAGATTTTTTTGCAGGCGCAATTTTTAGCAATCCAAAGTCGGTTAGAAGTGACCCACGACCACCTATCTGAGATCACTCCTACCCAATCTCATGACAATCACTCATTTACTGAAGTACCAAAAATTAAAACGTGGTTTCAGCGTTGCAGAATTGAAATATTGAACAGAGATGTCTTTTGTTTGCTTCCAAAGAAGGGCACGGTAGGGTGCTATATAAATCAATACATGACAGATGGGGCTAACTCTGGAGAGCCAATCAGAACAGCGCTCTGTCCTCCCCTCCGTCCGGACCGCTGCGCTGTAGAGATCTTGCCCGGGGCATGAGGGTTGCCCGGGGCATGAGGGTTGCCCGGGGCATGAGGGTTGCCCGGGGCATGAGGGTTGAGCTGCTGCGAGCTTGCCAGTTCATCTGCCTTCGCTTCAGCCTACCACAAGACTTCGGCTCTGGATGGACTAGAATTATTTTTCCTAGCAAATACACTGACTGACATAAGAAAATGAACAAATCAATACTACTAAACATCAATCAGGAGTTGTTCGTTTGGAAGTTGGAAATCACAATCTGGGCAGTTTTCTGTCAGAAAGGCAGAATGCAACAGCTGCTGGGGACGATAGCAGACCCCTATTAAATTTCTCCTTTCCCACAGACCAATGTGGAATAATGGGTCCGACAACAGTCACACTTCTTAACTTTCTCGCCCAGTATCAATATACATATATATACAACTTTTTTTTTTTTTTTTTTTTTTTTTTTTGAGATTTTTTTGCGGGCATAATTTTTAAGCAATCCAAAATCGGTTCTACAGTACCCAAGAACATCTATCTGAGATAACTATTACCCAATCTTATGACTTATGACTGTCACTCATTTACTGAGCACCTACCAAACACCAAATGCGTTCCGACCATTCAAAATCGTGGTTTATCATTTTCATCACTCCCTGTTTTGACAAAAACGGCCGTATTTTTCAAGATATCAAAATTCTGTTCGACGAATGTTTAAGTTACGCAGTTTCACACAAATATACCAAATTTTATGACAATCGTTCCGCAAATGTGAATAGCACCGCTGGTAGGTCCAAAAACGGCCGTAATTGTGAACTGATTCAATTTTTGATACAAAATGACCTCGAAGCATCTATTTCCCAGAACTAACTTCCAAAGTTATGGATCGAAAAGTGTACCGTCGGCGCTTGTCCGACTAACTTAAAACATAATTTCTGAATTATTTTGGCGGTTTTTTGGAAATAGCGGGAGCAATTTTTGACCAATCAAAAATTCATTGAAAAAACCCCTTGGCCGTGATTTTAGAGACAGGTCCTGCATGAGAGGTCATTTCGGGAAGATAACTTTAAATCCTCACATATTTATCTTATAGGAAGAGGCAAACTATACCTCTCTCTGTGACGATTTGGTAAACATATGCTTGGTGTATTTATAAAATTTACCTAACTGTTAAATTGGACTGGTGAAATCGACTCTTAGGAGGTATAACAGCCGGACATTTACCTGGGAATGACGTTTTTTCTCAATATTCTGAAGATTTTTCTCCTGTTCTTCTAGCCTTTCTTTTTCAAGCAAAAAAAATTTCGTTTTGGAATCAAGGAACCTCTCTTGTGGTGAAAGCTTCATGGTACCATCAGGTTGTCGTATTTTTGTTCTCAGTTTGGACATGGGTTCTTCTTTCCGTTTCTCTTTATATCCTGGAATTCTTTTCTTGTAGCTGTCATCCTCTGGCTGGATTTTTGGCTCTTGACTGGTTCTGCGTCTGGGAGCTACCACTCCTACTGGCGACATATTACCCTTCTCGTTCCTTTTTCTGAAGTTCTCTATGGGTATATTCAAGTTTGGGGTCGACCAGTGGTTCGGATTTCGGAATAAAGTTTCTTCACGTTGTTTTGGAACCTGAAATTACAAAAAGTAACAATTAGTCGAATTGTTTAATTTTACGCTATCGGCAGGATGGTGAAAGGCACCAACTTTTCTTTTCGGCAGGAAAACGCTACAGTGAACTTTTAGGGGACACTATAGTAGACTTTAGCAACTATTACCATCGGGCTGTTTTCTCTCTCCCTAAGAAGGTTATCCTCACTCCTGCGGAAAGCTGAATCCGCTCCTGGTGAGTCGTCATCTCTCTCTATAGGAGATGATGATCTTTTGGCCCTGGGCAACGACATTTGGCCCCCTTGGCCCCCACGATCTCCAAGCAGAAATAGAGAGTCTTCTGATGGCTGCTCTGCCCATTCCTCTTCTGAAAAAATAAATAGATAAATAAATAAATAAATGTTATTATACAGTAGTCTCTCTCTATAACGACTGTTAAGAAACCATGTCAATTAGCTCACTATAAAGAGAGTTCGCTGTAGGGAGGGTTAGAAAAAGAGTCAGAGTTTGTTAAAGGACAGTTCCGTTCACTCATTATATTATAGATACGTTTTCGCTATAGAGAGTGACAAGGATAATCGAATTACCGTGGAATTCACGTCTAGTGCATAAATCTGTTCATTAAATCTGTTGGATAGGAGACACTATAGTATGCTTTAAAGAAATTGTGAGATATACCCTAAGCCCATGGTTCCGAAGGCAGCAGAAAAACCATGCATATCAGGCCGTTGCTTTGTAGTTTCGCTATTGTATTGAGAGGGCTGGGTTTGATCCAGCTCGTTCACCCCTATACAACGTATTACACCCCTCAACGATTTTCTTTGTCAAGCTGTCCTGACTAGACCCTCTTCGGGCACCCCAAAAGGTTCAAAAAGGATAAACATAATGGGCGCAACCCTATTCTGGTATTCTGGAGAATCTAGCAGCGTACATCACCGGCTGGAAGACAAATATATTATTGAACGAAACGATCCCTTGTGTATAGAGGTGACTAGAGGTGGGTCCCTGCTGTACACCACTACGCTCTGGCCCTAAGCCAGTAGGGTGGATTTCACCACTACATAAAGTAGTATACTATAGCATAATAGTGTACAATAGTGCGATTGCACTTGTCACAAGTTAAATATATGAAAAGTTAAATCTGTTGTATAGGAGACACTATAGTGTACTATAGAGAAGTGGCGAAATCCACCCTATGTCAATTCTGTATAGGAATGGAGGAACATGGGAAGGTTGGCAAACAATTCACTATACCTGTAGGTATAGCGGGCCTAATATGGAGAACGAGTGGCTCAACGCTCTATCTGCATTTGATACCATTCACCGCCTCAAGACCCACCATGTTATTTTACGAATAGAAAATGATTTGGCAAAAACTCGGCCGTTGCCCTATTTTGTACCTACGAGGTACATACCTAACAAACCACAAGCACCTACCTGAACAACCTACGTATAGGTCATTCGCTAACATTTTCCCATCTCATCAAGGTGGGAATGGACTCTACCTCTGCGCCCGGTTGGGCATAACACCATAAGAGTTTGGCCGAAACCAGGTTACGAGTAGGGCGAAGCCACTACATCCATGCCGTAAGCCGAAAATTTTTGCTCACCCAGGGATTCAAACCTCTCAGTCACACCCCTTGACCGCTCGGCCACTGTAGGGCACCCTACCACTGACAAGTGAGGCAAATGGAGAATCTGCTTACCTACCTATCAGGTATCAAATAGGAACTTCAAACCGGTGATGCAGAAATCTAAGTTTGTTCAAGAAGAATCCAACTTCATAGATAAGGGATCGAAAATTGTAGCTTCTTATTTGGGTAGGTTTCATAGTTGAGACGGTAAAGTTGCTGTGTCCAAAAGTTCGATTGCGGCAAAACCATTTCCACAATTGAGGAAAAATGTGGACAAGTCGGTACTAGATCCTGGCTCCTTTTGCATCCATACCCAACCCAACTATTCGTGATAAATAAAGAAATACTGAAATTTGAAACAGCGCAACGCGGGGTTAGTTCCTAAAACGCTCACAAGATGACACAGAACGCAGAATATTATTCCAGTAGTTGTTTTTTTGAGGTATCTAGTATTTACCAACCAAATCAAAAAAAATATAGTTCTAAGAAAATAATACTATACTAAGGTTTTAATTTTTGAAATGATTTGGGTTGCCAGGTAGTGAAGTTTTGCAGGGGAAGTTGATGCAGATGGATAGCTGACTGAGTTAGTACGGTTGCAGGGTTGGCTTCGTACGTTTCAGTAATACGGTATATGCACTATCTACCCTGATTCTTGCTTGGCAATTATCATATTGCATAATTTTTAAAAGGTGGAACTGGGAGTTTGTCCCTATTGACGCTCCCGACCCCACCACATATTGACTAAAAATTTTAGTGGGTTTCAAAGTTTCGAACTATACACTGAAGTTCGAAGTGCCCCTATTAAGGGGATACCCCTACACACTGCCACCTAGGTACACCTGCTGATAAGAGCAAAATCATTCCATTTGCCCAGTTCTCTGTCTTTCACTCTGATAATGACCCCGTTATATTATTGAGCATCACCAAATTTCTAGATGCAGGAGTAGGAGGCGAGTTTGGGATCAGCAATCCCCCCATCCGACCTGTCCGTCACAGAATTCGCCGCATGCGAGTCCGTTCCAATATACCATGAAAGAATCTGATATCTGATCAAAGTATTGCCATTCCAAAGAGGCTGCGAGTGCCGTCTGAATCATTATTGAACACACTTGAATCATTGCAAACCGTAAATAGATACCAACCATACCGAATACCGATATCACCTTGATATCAGCCCTAAAGCCAATGTAACAGCAAATAGGAACAGATCGACTGGCCATTTTTACGATATCTCGTTAGGTAGGTACCGTTGTCTCCATAATATAGCCAAACCTAGACTGAATGTGGACCTTTTATTTTGAACCTCTCCTCTCTCCATGGGTGCCCTAGATCTTAAGCACCAGAACCTGAACCGTATCGTCTACAGGGGACGTAAAAGCCCTGTTCACCATGGTAAACCCCTCTCGGGTGGGACCACAAGAAGTGGCGGACCGAGAGGACAGAACAATCCCCGGACGTATGACTTGTGGGGAGGGATGTCAGTTTATGTGTGGGTACTCGCCATCCCCGAGCAGCTACTGCAAGCCCGCCATTCCAGCCCCTCCATTTCAGGACGCATCAGCTTTAGCCTGCAATAACAAGTCGAGGCTGAAAAAAAAGTCAGAAACTATAAGGTAAAAAAGTTAGCAACAAAATGCTAAATATAAAAAGTTATGTATAATTTGGCAGGTTATTTAGTTACATAATCAATAATTTTTATAAAAGTATAAAATGTATAAAATCATTTTTGTTCAATTTTGGCTCAATAGTCCTGTAATATTTATTTACTATGTCAGTTAAATTTCAGTATAAAGAAAAAATTACAAAATCCCCTATCTCCGGTACAAATAGACTAGTAGGTAGTTAAGGTAAGTGAATACCTTATCTTATAAGTATATATACTTAAGTATAAAACACCATAATTATTAAAGTAACTTCGGTAAGTATTAAGGCACATCAAGTATAGTACTTCTTTTTTTTCGTTGTTCTTATTACACTTCGATGTAATCTATATACATCATTAGATAGGTAAACAAAATAAAAGGGTTAGGTATACAACTATTGACAATTAAGCACTTCATTTAAAAATTACATCCTTACTTAAGTATGTTTATGTATACCTATATAAGAAACTTCATTATCATGTTAATTAAGTTACATCCTCAGTGTGACATTTATTATTATTCTGGAAATAAGTACCTACTTAGGTACATAAAATGTAAAAAGGCTAAAAATTATTAACATAATAGGATCGTAAGGATTCTTAAAAAATTTGTTTTCTATTGTTTTGTTACTTCCTGGCCCGTATGTAATACATGGGCTGAGAAAGTTATGTTATTTTCTATAGTGTTTCCAAAACGTTCACTTAGGTTGGTGCCTTTCACCATCTTGTCAGCCAGATCTTTAGGTAGGTAATAAGATGTGTGATGAAGCATTGTAGGTATAACTCTTTTTACAATTCTGATGAAATCCACCCTAAACTTTAATATAATGCTACGTATAGTTATATACCTACATGTAAATTATAAATACAGGGTGCCTATAGTATTATAACTGCTATACATTATAAAGTAAATAATAGAGCAATATTTAACATATTATAACGACAAAATTAACAAATGCCATCAGAGCTTTATAATGTTACTGAAATAATACTGTAGGTACCTACTACGGAACTGGATAACTAGTAACTGTCTGACCACCAATGGCAGTGGCTGCACAAAAAGCTAAACATAGTGTGCTATTCGAAGTAGGGAACAAAGACTGCGAATAGGACATTACGTTTAGCATTCACTGGAGAACGAGTTACTTCGAATTCGTACGATTAATGGTGGTGCAAAAACAGTACTACGGGTAAATACAGTATGCCATAGTACGTACCTCCCTTAAAGAACATCTGCGTGTACCTTACATATCGTTTAGTTTCTACCCCGATGTATAACTTACGTAAGACGCAGATCCAGTAGGCATCCCTATTCTGCCTGCTATTATTAATATAACTCATTTTCTATGATTTCAGTACCTATTAATTTTTAATAAAAGTGAGTGGGGATTATTAATATTTGGCGTGACGTCACTGGATTGAGCCAAAATGGCCGCACTCGAACAAATAACGTCAGCATGCACCAGTAGTACTGCGCACCTGTACTGTAAAGGTGTCTGGGAATGGTGTCGGGTAAAACCCACAGAATAACAATCCAAGGACGTCACAACATTTTTAGACCCCATTAAAAATGTTATACTCAAGTGATAGCTTGAAAGGGCTGGTAGATAAAATTCGAGGGATGCCTATTGCGCTGGTAACAAGAAAATATACCTACGCCAAAATCCGTATGTACCTATATTATGATTGGATATGTGTAGGTATGGATAAAACGATGAGCCAGTACGGCATCAAACCTGGATGTATAGAAAGTATGAGTTAAGGGGAATGTTCAGTATGGGTGAACCGCTGCTATCCCGACACGGTTGGAAGACACTGAGCTGTTTGTTCTTTGCAGAAGATCGTGACCCCTCCCTGGAAACAAACACAGGTAAGAAATTTTGATTTTTTTTAACCCTTTTTTTTGGGAAACTGAAGGTGTGCCCTTATCGCCTCCCTCTGCCACTTTTCCAGAGCGAATGAGACTTGCTACTGCTCTCCAGAAGAGAAACATGCTCCAGAGAGCAGTAATATACATCACCCTGGCACTGGAGAGTAGTAATAGTTACAGATCTCACCCTGGGAGCAGTAATTGGTCCCATCCTTGCTCTGGAGAGCAGTAACATGTCTCACTCTGGCTTTAGAGAGCAGAACTAGGTCTCACCCTGGCTCTGGAGAGCAGTAACATGTCTCGCTCTGGCTTTAGAGAGCAGTACTAGGTCTCATCCTTGCTCTGGAGAGCAGTAACAGCCAAGTACCAACTTACCTGCCAAAGCCATTCCTCCTTGGTCAACGAAGCTGTGCCTGTACCTTGCAGGTAGCTTGTCCATCTGGGCCTGGGACAGTCTGCCTCCTTCTTCTCGTTCATCGCCATATCCTCTCTCTAGAACACACAAACACATTAAGGGTCATTCACACAGGTATTGGTCCAATACTTCACCCACCGTATCCCGTAACATGGGGGATTTGATCTCTAGTTAGAGTTAACTAGTGAACCAAAAGAAAGTGTCATGTATTGGTATGGGAGCTGTGTGCGCAGACACCAGTTTGGAAACCATTGGTGTGGGCAGTCTGCATTACGCCTTCAAATTGCGATTAAGTAATACGAAGTTAGTGTACAAGCGATTCATTACGCCTGCAAAAATATGATTATGAAATGTCAGAGTTGGTGTGCAGGCTTCCACCATGTCCACTATGATGTGCACCCCCCGCGGCGAGTAGTACAGCTATGAGGAAGCTGCCTAACTGCCTGGCCCTGTCATGCTCCCACCCCCCGGGATATGTGTCCCCCGTGGCAACCTACCTAAGCCCCTCTGGCGTGTCAAGATGGCTATGAGGAAGCCACCTGATCACCCGACAAGCTGCAGGTCTATTCTGGATCTGTTAACGTAAAGGTAACAACGAGACAACGACGAAGTGGATCAGTTTCAACTATGTTTTAGCGTTAGGAGCACAACTCGCAATTAACGACCAAAAATCCGGATAAACCCTCTAGTTACTCGTTTAGCACCACCCAGGAGACACGTGTGGATTAAAGATTTCGCGGACATGCGTAACTTCACATGCCGGTACAGGGTTTGCACTAAGTCTGTGGACAAAATGTAATTGACGTGGCTAAGCCTTCGCGGACCCCTAATAGGTCACGTCGTGGACCCCAGATTGGGAGCCATTGACTTAGTGGCATGCAGGGCGCCTCTGTACACAAAGGGAATATTAGGTAGCAATCACGCTAACCAGTTGAGTTTTCCTCCATTCCGTGAAGGTCATGTACCCACTAGAGTTCGATTGCAACATTCAAGAGGAAAAATCGCAATAAGCCGGGACCTGACCCTGGGTGTTCTCGCTTCGTCCCTCATAGCCACTGCTCTAAACCGACCACCCGAAATGAATAAAAGACAACCAAAAAAAGTCTCAAAATGGATTACCCGAGTGAGTGGGCATCAAGTGCGGCAGTCGGGCGGTTTCTCGGTCCAAACCTGGAGGACGTTCTCTCTCTCGTTCCCTTTCCCACATGGGAGGATATCCTCCTCTTTCTCTATCCCCACGCCATACTGGTCTACGAGGCTCGCCGTCTTCTTCGTAAGAGTAAGCTCTAAATAGGAAGAAACAACACTTTAAAGCAAAACACACGAATATATAGAGGTATTTTGTGCATTGTGCCCTGTCCCATCTCCACGTCCACGCTACGCCCATCTAGAGGAGAAGCCTGTCGCTCTCTTGGCTGTGGGGACGGTAATATGTCCCTCTTTGGCTGTGGAAGCATAAACAGGTCTCTCCTCTGCTGTGGCTTTATAGAGCAGTACTAGGTCTCATCCTTGCTCTGGAGAGCAGTAACATGTCTCACTCTGGCTTTATAGAGCAGTACTAGGTCTCATCCTTGCTCTGGAGAGCAGTAACATGTCTCACTCTGGCTTTATAGAGCAGTACTAGGTCTCACCCTGGCTCTGGAGAGCAGTAACAGCCAAGTACCAACTTACCTGCCAAAGCCATTCCTCCTTGGTCAACGAAGCTGTGCCGGTACCTTGCAGGTAGCTTGTCCACCTGGGCCTGGGACAGTCTGCCTCCTTCCTCACGTTCATCGCCATATCCTCTCTCTAGAACACACAAACACATTAAGGGTCATTCACACAGGTATTGGTCCAATACTTCACCCACCGTATCCCGTAACATGGGGGATTTGATCTCTAGTTAAAGTTAACTAGTGAACCAAAAGAAAGTGTCATGTATTGGCATGGGAGCTGTGTGCCCAGACACCAGTTTGGAAACCATTGGTGTGGGCAGTCTGCATTACACCTTCAAATTACGATTAAGTAATACGAAGTTAGTGTACAAGCGATTCATTACGCCTGCAAAAATATGATTATGAAATGCCAGAGTTGGTGTGCAGGCTTCCACTATATCTCCACTGTCTCCACAGTCCCCCAGTATCGAAGAATATACAGCCTGTCCGACCCGGTCTCCTTGCCACCTATTGCCTCGCCTGTTGCCACCCAGTCCCCTTCACCTCCCTTACCGAGTTAAATCATTCCAGGCATTCAACCTATACATCCCGAATATGAGTGGAGCTGCCTGATGCCTCAACTAATCCTATGAGTGAGTCTCATTACGACTGGGGAGACTAAGAAGTATGAAAAGTATACTTATTTTGGAGAAGGGCCATGAGTACCGCGCTTTCGAACCAGGAAATCTGGCCCGGTTCCGTTGTCTGGGTTGGGTGAAGTGTATTAGGTCGCAGTGTGGTAGTGGGTTAGTCACCATACTCACCTTTTCCTGAAAAATGCAAGCAGAACAGCAGAAACCAAGAAAGCAAGCATTAAGATAAGCAAAGAAACGTTACAACAAGCAATAGTATCAAGCAACAGGTAAAGAAGATTTGTTATTAGTATTTTTAGTGTGTCAAGAATGGCAAAAGCTGGGTCCTGATGTGCACCCCCCGCGGCGAGTAGTACAGCTATGAGGAAGCTGCCTAACTGCCTGGCCCTGTCATGCTCCCACCCCCCGGGATATGTGTCCCCCGTGGCAACCTACCTAAGCCCCTCTGGCGTGTCAAGATGGCTATAAGGAAGCCACCTGATCACCCGACAAGCTGCAGGTCTATTCTGGATCTGTTAACGTAAAGGTAACAACGAGACAACGACGAACTGGATCAGTTTTAACTATGTTTTAGCGTTAAGAGCACAACTCGCAATTAACGACCAAAAATCCGGATAAACCCTCTAGTTACTCGTTTAGCACCACCCAGGAGACACGTGTGGATTAAAGATTTCGCGGGTATGCGTAACTTCACATGTCCGGTACAGGGTTTGCACTAAGTCTGTGGACAAAATGTAATTAACGTGGCTAAGCCTTCGCGGACCCCTAATAGGTCACGTCGTGGACCCCAGATTGGGAGCCATTGACTTAGTGGCATGCAGGGCGCCTCTGTACACAAAGGGAATATTAGGTAGCAATCACGCTAACCAGTTGAGTTTTCCTCCATTCCGTGAAGGTCATATACCCACTAGAGTTCGATTGCCGGGCAACATTCAAGAGGAAAAATCTCAATAAGCCGGGACCTGACCCTGGGTGTTCTCGCTTCGTCCCTCATAGCCACTGCTCTAAACCGACCACCCGAAATGAATAAAAGACAACCAAAAAAAGTCTCAAAATGGATAACCTGAGTGAGTGGGCATCAAGTGCGGCAGTCGGGCGGTTTCTCGGTCCAAACCTGCAGGTGTATTCCCTTTCTCGAACGCCAGAAAACCCACCCAACTAACACCTTCAAAATTTATTGTAAGAAAAACTGTTCTCCGTTTATTGCATCATGGCGTACCTTATCTTCTTACAATAAATTTTGAAGGTGTTAGTTGGGTGGGTTTGCTGGCGTTCGAGAAAGGGAATACACCTCCAGGAGGACGTTCTCTCTCTCGTTCCCTTTCCCACATGGGAGGATATCCTCCTCTTTCTCTATCCCCACGCCATACTGGTCTACGAGGCTCATCGTCTTCTTCGTAAGAGTAAGCTCTAAATAGGAAGAAACAGCACTTTAAAGCAAAACACACAAATATATAGAGGTATTTTGTGCAGTGTGCCCTGTCCCATCTCCACGTCCACGCTACGACCCTCTAGAGGAGAAGCCTGTCGCTCTCTTGGCTGTGGGGACGGTAACATGTCCCTCTTTGACTGTGGAAGCATAAACAGGTCTCTCCTCTGCTGTGGCAGTAGTAACATGATCCTCCTTGACTATGCGTGGAGGAATAGGTGCTGCAGAAGAAGAAACATGTGCCCCCCTTGGCTGTGTGAGCAGTAAAATGGCTGTGTTATCAGTTCCACGTCCCCCTTTGACTTTGAGAGGAGTAGCATGTCCCTCCTTGGCTATGGGAGCAGGAACATAGGTATGTCTCCTTTGCTGTGGGGCTGTAACATGGCTTTGGGAGCAGTTACTTGTCCCTCTTTGACTGTGGGAGCAGTAACTTGTCCCTCTTTGACTGTGGGAGCAGTAACTTGTCCCTCTTTGACTGTGGGAGCAGTAACTTGTCCCTCTTTGACTGCGGGAGTAGTATCATGTCTCTCTTTGACTGAGCGAGCAGGAACCCCTTGGCTGTGGGATCAGTTACATGTCCCTCCTGCCTCCTGGACTATGGAAGCCGTAACGTGTCCCCCGTTGACGCAGCATGGCTGTGCGAGCAGTGAAATGGCCACATTTAGCTTTGAGATCAGTAACCGGTCTCCTCTTGGCTCTAGGAACAGTAACATGTCCTCCCTTCACTTTGCTGTGGGAGCAGCAACATGGCTGTGAGAGCAGTAACTTGCCCCCCCGCCCCCCCATGGCTGTGGGAGGCTGGGAGCAGTAACATGTCCCACCGTGTTTATTGGAGTAGTAACAGCTCTCTGTTTGACATTGGAAAAGTGATAGGGGGAGCACAATATCGGGACGTTTGGTCAAGTTAGTGCCCCGGGCATAATAACTAATAACTTACCCGAGTGAGACCAGTTATTGACCTACCTAACCTTACTAAAAATGTAAATAGGTACTGTATAGCTTTCAGAAACCATCGGTGAGCAACGGTAGTCTAAGTAGCCGCTTACAGGAAACCAAGCGTTTTCCAAGGCTGTGCCAAAGTTACAAACTCTCACCTGACGTCATCCAACTTACGACACGTAGGAAGGCTCCGTCTTAGCGAGGATTTCTGAACCTACTTTACCTGGCTCTTCTCTCCTGGTCACTAGGGCGAGGTTAATACTCCTTCCTGCGTTCAGCTCGATCAGATTCTTCTGGTAAGTAACCTACTCCTTCTCCTCCTCGGTGTCGCTCATCCAGTTCCCTCTCCAAGAAACCTCTTCCTTTTGCTAATTCCATCTGCTGAAAATATTAAGCACAAAGTAGGAAAGGTTCCTAGTAGGAAAGCGTTACTATCGCACGACTGAAGGTTAAAATCCGGTTAGCACCAATTTTCTGTTGGTAGCATGGATGTTACACCAAAAATTCATCTCGCTTCGGCGAACAATCAGTTTCATTAGTTAACATCTGTGCCTTCGGGCATTCGTATGGGCTGTAACCACCAATAGGGGCCTGGGCCTTGAACTAGATGGTGTTTCGTGCTCCTTCAACACAACACAACGAAAAACGTGATTCATGTGTCACTGTTTCGACTGACTTCCGACTAATTATCGGCTTCTGATTGGTAAAGTCTACTAAGTGTCTTCTACCCCCTTAATGCGAACAAATGAGTATCGTACTATGGATGCGTTATCCGGCACTGAGTCATTGACAAGTGGAAACCCGTTGGAAGTCTTAGACTATATCCCACCACCCTTAGTTAAGAGAAAACCGCAGATTTTCATGGAAATATAACATGGTAACTAACCTAGTATGGTTGGACACAGCCTTAGTCTTGTTAAAGTAGGAAAATGTAGCGAAATGTCCATTCACTCTTCCCCAGTTACTCTCAGGTACCGATTTCAGATGAACTGGTGCTGGAGATGTTAATACAGTACGTAACACGTTGGCCCACGAAAGCAGCCTTCAGCAGTGCTGCTGCCCACACAATGGACTCTACCACCCTACCCCATACACGATCACAGTGGGTCATCTAGGACTATTTAGGGCAATACAGTAGCAGTGTTAGCAAGCTGAGCCTAATGGCGATGATTTAGACTGGCTGAGAATCGCTAATTATGGATAGTGTACCTTCTCGACTTGATCATGGTAACTTCTGCGCTTGAACTCCTTGGCCAGAG